>CM025636.2:3980875-4002739 GCA_014621495.2 Entosphenus tridentatus | reverse complement strand
TCACCTGAAGACGGCTGCTTGCGTTGTGGCCGAAACGTCGTGAGAATTATTTTATTATGTTTTATTATTTTATTACTTCCCTTCTACGTGACTTTACCGAAAAAACCAAGAAGATGAATTCCTGCAGTCACGAAAGCTTTAAATCGAAATTTATGGCCATGAGAACGTGACATTGTACACGTTGTCAGTGACAATTGACACCCTCACTCTGACGAGTGAGTGAGGTTTAAAGATGTTGGATTTTGGAATTTTAAATGGTCATTTCAGATTCCACGTGACACCACTCTTGGCGGGAAAAATGCGGATGTGACATCATAGAAGTAACGTCAATTCCTGTGGTACCATATCTTCAGATCTATCCGAAAAAAAATGTTGCCAGGTCATCTGAAATTTTGTATTGAGGCCCGTTTTTCAGATTAATCTGAAAATCAGTAAATTTCCCCCTTAGCAGCATAAGAAAGGCGAAATCAACTCTCTCCATCTTTGTCTGCCCTTTACCAACTTTGCAGTAACAATTTGTTTAAGCCCCACCCTACCTCCCAATCAATCGCCATAGTTTAACACCCTAATATTGAACAAACATCAATTACCTATGAATGGATCTGACAAAATACATTAATGTCGTCAATTAATGCATCAATGTGATGTCTTGACAAGTGCTGTGGTGAGGTATTCTGGGCAATAAAAAGGTAAAGGTACAGGATTGCAATGTCTTGCTCACAATCCTACTGGTGTAAGGGCCTCCCCCCAGAGGGTATTTATCCTACTCTTCCACACTAGGCAAATGTCTTGAAAGAGGTGGAAGTACCCACACTTTACCCCACCACACGCAAGCTGTCGGTTGACTAACTGTGGTGTACCTATTTATGCTGTTGGATTTGACAGGAGGTGATGATATTTAAGTAACCTGCACCTTTTTGTTTCGATTCTCACACCGAGAGGTTGAACCACCGACTCCCCGGGTTGCAAGTCCAGCACTCTAAGCATGAAACCACCGCAGCGCTCTGTATTTAAAAATATTGGCCTATCAACTTTCCAGACCTATGCTGAACAGAATTTGTTCATACGTGCACACCTTTGGCCAGGTTTTGCCCTTCTGGAGCTCATCAGTAGAGTGACATTTCTTCCATCCAACCCATCAGGGAGGTTGGTTATAATTAGAGGATGTTGCTCCTCTTTGGTTTATGAATTTGCGTAACCTTTGCTATTACCAATCTGTCATGGGCTGCCGCATTGGCCATAGTTTGTAGATGACAGAAAAAAACCCTTGCATTGACCCAATTGGGTACAGCTGTACACCGATACACGCACTCTTTCTTAAACTTACATTCTCTATTCGTAACAGCTGCTGCCTTGGGTTCTTTGGCCAGATCCTTTTTACAATATGAACAGTGTGTAGGTGGAACGTGCATATGCTTTATCACATTGCCATTCCGCTGCTTCCCATTTAACCACAGACTTCCACATTTGGTAGTCTTATCCATTGAAATGCACAGATGTAAAAACCGTCAGTTTTCCACCATTGCAAATGAGTGATTGGTGAAGGTATTGTTTTAAACATACCAGGCAAGGAGGAGAGATTGAGAATGCGAGAATTGTATTGAAGATACTGTGGGCAATAAAGAAGGGTCTAGGAAATCAGAACGCCCTGTATACGTACAACTTAAATAATGGGGGGTTGTTGAGTTGGAATGGTTAGTATGAGGACTCGGGTTAGTACCAGTGGCTGCTGGATAGTTGGTTAGGATTATGGGATGAGGGCCAGTACTAGTGACTGTTTGGCTCATTAGTTAGGAGTATGAACAGCACTAGTGCCTGTAGCTGGTTGGCCAGTTGTTACGGATTACGAGTAGGGATTGCATTTGGTTGGCGAGTCCGCTCTCCCCCTTAACCGTCTGTTTTACAGCACGCCCCTCTATCACGAATTTTGCAAGGTCTCTTGCGTCTCATTCCCACCACAATGGGTGTGTGTATGTGTGTACGTGAGAGGGGGGGGGGGTGTAGCGGTCAGCGCGCTGCACTATGAACCTGGCGACCCGAGTTCGATTCCCGCTCACGGCCAACACCAGTGATGATTATCTGAACCGGTCCCGGGCCTCCCCTAGGTCGACTCAGCCTCAAAATGAGTACCTATTGCGGTGTGTAAATTTCGCCACTCTGAAGACAAAGGCGGCCGGGCGTGGCACTGGCTACCCACCCCTTCGTGTGCTGTGCCGGCCTTCAAAAGTGCTCGCTAACAGCACTTGCCCCAACAGTCGATTAAGGCTATACGGGAGATTTGATGGCAGGAGTGCATACCTACCAGGGGAGCTTGGGGGGAGCGAGGGGGGGGTCTTGAGGCCGAGAGACTGTGAGCCAGGGCAGGGCAGCACCGCTACCGGTGGGTAGATGGGGAGAGCTCAGCCTGCCACAGAACGTGGGAGGGCTTTTCTTTTTTTTGTTAATCGTGGACAGGGCGCCCAGGGGACCGCCCAGCGGGACAGAGTGGATCCGGCTGCTCGGCCCCTGGCCGCTTGGCTAGTGTCTCTCATCAGAGCGGCGGATGTGCTCGGGCGCTGTATGTGGGGGGTGAGTGGATTTAAGGGGAAGTAAATTGGGCCAGATGGTGGAGTGGAGGTTGGGTGTGGAGAGCACTGTGGAGTGGTATAAACACCGTGACGAATCAAGAGCATCGTCTGTGGTCTGTGACCCCCTTTGGCACCTCCCTTATTCGGGTTGCACACCCCAGAGGGCACGCAACGCGTTAGAAGGTTGCATGTTGGAAAGAATTACAGTGAAACCTTGGATTGCGAGTAACTTGGTCTGCGAGTGTTTTGAAAGACGAGCAAATTTTTTTTTATCAGTATTAATTTGATAAACGAGCGATGTCTTGCAATACGAGCAGTACATGTATACGTTGTGTCTGCCGAGCGTCACGTGATCACAACTCAGCCAATGGTTCTTCTCTCTCACTGCGGGATTGTGGGTAATCATCTCCCATGCTCGGTCTCAGTCGGCGTGCCTCACTCGTATAGTCAACATCCGTGCGAGTGTATACTGTTTACTGTAGTGTTGTGACCACGTGTGTGCGCATAAATAATGTTTTTATCTTGTGTCCAAGTGTAGTGACTGTTCTTTAGTAACTGTACTGCAACAATGGCCCCCATGACAGTGAAAGTCGTCCTACACAATAACCCTCCTCCTCCTCTCCTTTCTCTCCTCCCTCACACCAGCCACGATTAAATGTAATTAATCAATTGTATTACTTTATATAAAATTTTAATAATAAAAATAAAATAAAATATTTTGTATTATTCATTTTTATATGAATACAGTATTTTGTGTTGTGGAACTAATCATCTGAGTTTCCATTATTTCTTATGGGGAAATTCGCTTTGATATACGAGTGCTTTGGATAATGAGCACGTTTCAGGAACGAATTATGTTCGCAATCCAAGGTTTCACTGTACAGAGAATTACATTTGTAGCCTATTGTGACCATACTTTCATCCGCTACGCTCGCCTGAGATTGAGACTTGAAACGGCAGCAGGAGTATTGCCTTGACGAAGGTGCTCAAACGAAATATACATTTTCACAAACGTATAGTAATATAAGTGTTTGCGTTCACCAATCCACGTACGTACGTTCGCCATCCTTTAGTGAACCAGGTGGGAACGCAACAATGCGTTACGGCTCTTCGTCAATCCAGTCCTTGATGAAGGCATCGCTGCACGATGTCAGTTGTGAGGGTCGTTTGACCATACTTCACCACGTTGAAGAATTGGTCAGGAACACATCATAGAAGGGGAGTTCCCTGGACCATTTCAGATATTACTTGCAACTGATGTTAGCCATGGCCATGAATCAAACTCATGCGTCTGGGTTCATTGTACAGTGCGTCACTATTCTACTACCTCACACCAATTAGCTATTAGTTGCATAGGGAAGGTTACTAATATTGCAGACCTTTGGTGTGCAAATTAACTATTGGAATTATCCAATGTTGTGTGTGTGTGTAATGATCGCGGCACACAATTACATCGTTAACAAGCAAATGCCAAAGTCTTTGATTAAGCACAAAGACTGCTAAAGACCGACGTGACTCAGACTTTTATCTCCATCCCATTAAGAGGGATGTTGTGGTGAATGCACTCACAATATAGCTACGTGACATGCACCCCAGTAATGTGATTCAACAAGGCTGCCTCTGATAATTAGTCACTGTGATACGTGTTAAGATGTTGTTTGTAAAGAACCAGTTTCCATTCATAGCATCATTGTCAAATTTGGAGGCATTTTCATCTAAGCTTTCCGCCGACCATAAACATAATGCTATCTGCAATTGCTCTATACCCGGACGGAAAGGTGACATAGTGGGTAACCCTTGTACCTCACAGGAACTAAGCGCTTGGGTCCGATTTCCGACTCGGGTGCCTTTCTGTGCAGAGTGTGTACATTCTCGCCCAGTTCTGCATGGGTTTCCTCGGGTTTCTCCACTCTCCTTCCGTGGCTAAAAAATACAAAATGTAACTGGTATTGGCCAACATCCCATTGCTCATTCCCCACCTCCGATTAGCACAGTTGGCAATGTACGGTGCATAAAAATAAGTTCAACATACATGCATATATTGCTGGAAAATGACCTGCAAATTACCTAATGGGGATTACACACGGCAACATCATTCCCTCCCGTGGAAACTTAGTCGGCTCCTACCTGAAAAAGTGTTGAGACTCAATGAGGCTTTCCTGGGTAAACAAGTGTAACCATAAAAAGAGCCACCTACAAATGTGCTTTCCACTACACCGTCTTCATTTCTTTAAACAACTGTTGAGGAGTAGCGTGATGACGCCACGGGGTAGTGGGATGACCTCATGTCACGGGTATTGTAAGGGGGTACTTAAGGGGGACCCCCGTGACGTGAGCGGGGTCGTTGTGGGAGCCAGGGAGTGTGGATCGGCTGGAAGAGGTCTCGAAGAGACAGCCGAGAGTAGAGCTCGAAGAAGTCTGTGAGAGCCGGCTGATAGTGAGTGACGTTATTCCTCTCCTCGGCCGGATGGTGTTGGATGAGCTCCCGTCCCGGTCAGAGTGAGAGAAGCCATAGAGATAGCCGAGGTTAGATCGAGTAGTGTTTGGGGTTCCATGGTGAAGGAGCAAGTGTAGGGTACACCTACCTCTGGTGTGAGTTTAGAGTGTGAGTATTAACAGTGTTTCATGAACGGCGTGAGCCCTTACATGAAGTTCCGTCTCCGAGTGGTTCTACAACTGAACACAAGGATGACTATTAGTATGTACATGTGAAAGTTTAGCCTATTATTCACACTCATGCAGCATTGACTTGTAATGACTTGTGACATTTTACATTATGTATTGATATTTGTTTCCATTATATGCATTTTTTATTCAGCAACTAAGGACACAGTAATGAACATCAAAACAACTATTAAAGGGGCCGTCCATAAATGACGTCACGCACCTGGGGGGGGGGGTGTGACCTCACGTAAAAATGCACAACTTTAAATGTTCAATTGTTATAATAACACAAATTGTTATAACAACACTCCTACAACATCAAAGTGCAGCGCCACATTAAATACGCAATACAATGACAGTAGTTTAAAGCGATTTGAAGCATGTTTTATGTTCAAAATGGAAATATGGTTTGGGGGGAGCAGAGCTTTGTGACGTCATATTTGAGGGGGTCTGACTTTTTGTGACTCCGTGTGACGAGGGGGGGGTGTCAAAAATCGTCCAAAATAGCGTGACGTCATTTATGGACGGCCCCTAATGCACTTTGCTTATTGGGCTACTTGCAGGAGAAGGGTATTTTGCCACATATGAGAGCAGTTCCAGTGTAAATATAAGCGAATTAATCTAAACATTATTAAAACCTTTTACAACCTTAAAAACTCTGAACTATTACTTTTTCTATTTTAGCAGGTAAGGCCCACTGAGCTATATAGCTCTTTTTCAGAAGCGACCTGGCCACAAACGATAGCTCAACAAAGTGGTTTATCTTGTAGAGATTTATAGCAGTCAAATGCTCTAAATGCATGTTTCTAAATGTGGAGGGGAAAAAACGGAGGACCTGTAGAAAAATCCACGCGACCACGGGGAGAACATGCGAACTCCAAATATGCAGGCATCAGGGTCGGAATGGAACCCACGACCTCATGTATACTTGGTGAGGGAGTTAACATCTTTCATGAGGGTTGCCAGCCATCTCAGCTCCTGAACTTCTCCTGGACACAACCGTGTGTTTCTTTCTAAGTGTAAATGTGCAGGCTGTAAGATGTATACCAAAGACACCGTGCCGGGTCTCGTGGATGCACGGCTCCATCCTTTGGGTAATTTAACAAAATCACTGCTGAAGAGGACATTATTCCTCACCTTTGTCTAACAAATTGACATGGTGATTTTCTGAAAAGTGTCAGATAGGTGGGTGGTAGATGCAAGTTAAAGAGAGATCAAGTGAGTAAGCATGAGAATTGACAAGCTGTGATTGATCTAGCTCATTGGGTGCCAACCAAGACTGTTTATGAGTGGGGATGGCTTTTAAATGGCAAGGAGGGAGGACACGTGAATGTGTTGTTGTGATTATATATTTGCACGTCAAGCTCGGTACAAATTGCAGTGGCGCGTTACGCGCAGACACGGTTAGGACGCATTTATGGCATCGGTTTGCGTTGATCTCTTTAATAAACAATCTATGTCCATAACCTGACGCATGTTTACGACTGACTTGGCCTGCAGAGCCTCGTATAGCGGTCCACAGTGATCAATTTGCTCCACCTCACGCTCGCCCCCCACCCCCTTTGCTGCCTCGCCATCTCCCCCTCTCAGCAATCCAACCCCAGCGAGTAACCCGAACCCTGAGTGTATGCAGGTGTGCTACAGCCTCTCTGTAAGGGATTTTTTTTGTTGGGTCACAGTGTGAGATTCCATGCGCTTAGGCATTATAATGCAGCTACGAACTCCAAACCATGGACCATGTAACCTTGCACTGCCATGAATATATATTTGAAGGTGGTGTTATCTGTAATTCACCAAATCCGAGACAAAGCAATTGAATGGCTAATTCGCTTACAACTTAATCTGTAACAGTTGCTCAACTTGGGCTCCTAAGTTTTACACAGGACTGTTTATTTTAGGCCGTTTTAATCCCGTTGTTAATCCACTGCTGAATGAAAAGCTCCCCAAAATAAGTTAGGCATGGAAGTCGTTTGGCCACATTTTACCATGCTGATCACTGGAGATTGGTGAAAAAGGGGCCTATGGGCCTGATCACATCTAATTCACCACCGATGTATCCATGCCTGGGTTCGTGGCACGGTATGCTAACCACTCTGCCACCACTCCACCCACACAGTACTGGAAATAATCAACATGTAACTCATCCTTGAAATCAGTCAAGAAGATATTTTAATCATCTACACCAGAGCAAGTGATGACTGTACTGTGCACATACATCATATAGACCCAATTACAATGTAAAATGACCACGTTCTTCGTTTAATTGTAACTTTTGGTGCACAAAGGATACCGACAATTAGCACTTGTTGCATTTTCCTTTTAAAGTGCTCCAATCATACTATTCCCACATGGATATGTGTATAAGAGAACACGTCATTTGTCCATCTGCGAGTCAGTCAATTAGTCACAGGACTTGAGTAACCTGTGGCTCGATCTGGCGAGAAGAAACCAGGCGCCTATCATAGTCATGGCGAGCTTTGCACAACCTTTGACCGAGCGCAAAAATACCACGGATGAAAAATGTTGACATTGCTACTAATTTGGGTTTTAGAATTTTAAACAATTATCTTCACGTTCCTATCATTTTTTTCAACTTGAAAGTTGGAGCTAAAGACGAAGAATTGTTTTTATAGAAAAATGTCAAGTAATATGATCCCTACACTGGGTTTTTTTTTCATCCTTTGGATAAACTTTAATGAGGGCGAAAGTGGCGAGGTGTTTGAGGGCAAAGTCTAATGAGGCTTCTGGTCACTCACGTGATGTATCATGGGATCTCCTTTGCCAGTACCAAAATATACTAATAGGGTTTTTCCCCTTCTTTCTAGCAACAAAACTGACACCTTTTGCAAGGAATCATGCTTACATTAACCACAATACTTGCAGTCAAATGCAAACAAAAAACAATACTCTGATCATTTATGCATTGTCTTTGAAACTGATTGGTCCACACCCGAGACAGCTTTCTTTGGAGCCTAGTCTCATATGGTGTTCGACCAGATGACGCCAAAAGGCGCACAGTTCAAAGACAACGCAATACCAGAGTAATGAGAGCTCGGGGTGAGCATCTACATCATGGGATCTCCTTTGCCAGTACCAAAATATACTAATAGGGTTTTCCCCCTTGTTTCTGGCAACAAAACTGACACCTTTTGCAAGGAATCTTGTTTACATTAACCACAATACTTGCAGTCAATGCAAACAAAAAACAATACTCTGATCATTTATGCATTGTCTTTGAAACTGATTGGTCCACACCAGATAATATGGACGTTTAGAATCCCTTTACAGGTTTTACCTTTATCACACAGAACGCTCTCTGACAAACTTAAGTTCCAAGGTGTTCGGAGTGATGTGCAAATTACCCTGTAAGTCTGAGAGACGGGTGTTATAATACGATTGAAGATCATACCCCCCCCACCCCCCTCTAGAAGCATGGGACTAAAATGTTACGATATACCTGGCCCAAGAGAATATTCCACAAATGCAAAGGGTCACCCAATAATGGGGTCTCAAAGCTGGATAGAGTTGAATTTCTTGACTTAAAGCTTTCGTGACCGCAGGAATTCATATTCTTTGGGTATTTCGGTAGTCACGTAGATATCTACGTATCTACTTGACTTTACCGAAAGACCCAAAGAATAGGCAGACACACATGCAGAGAGAGACACACACAAAGACACACAGAGCCGATGCTGTTCCCGTGTCTGTGTTTTATCATTAATTCTTACATGATGATGGTTGCTTGTGTTGCAACCGAAACGTCGTATTCTATTATTGTTTGATTTTATTTTCTACGTGACTTTACCAAAAGAACCAAAGAGTAATTCCTGCAGTCATGCAAGCTTCGAATCTAGTTTTTTTTCTTTCGTTCTAACTTTTCTGGCAAAAAATTCCCCACTCTGGCAGTTTAACCAACAAATGACAACACAATGTTTCTCTTCCAGAGTGCTATACACGCCGCGTTTCTACTTTTGGTTCTTTTTTGGCATCGTTCGCTGTACATGGTGCCAGGAAATTACGCCTGTATTGAGTGCTGACTCACAGCACTGACCCTGACCCTCAGTGCGTCGCGTTGAAATTGGGTTAAATCAGTCCAACTGTGCTGAACACGAGTGCCACTTGTTCGGTCCGTGTTGTGCAAGTGAGTGGAGATCATTTGCTAACTATACAAGCCACATTCCCCCATCCAGTGCTTGGATTCTTAAAGTGGCAGTTTACTTTAAAAGGAGCTATTGCTACTCTGGAC
This sequence comes from Entosphenus tridentatus, assembly GCA_014621495.2. NCBI lineage: Eukaryota > Metazoa > Chordata > Hyperoartia > Petromyzontiformes > Petromyzontidae > Entosphenus > Entosphenus tridentatus. The sequence continues at coordinate 3,993,262 of CM025636.2, read as the reverse complement.
TGATTCTGTTCTTTTCATGTGGATGTATTCGTGATGACGCATATTGAATAAGAACTACGGGCACAACAGGTAATGCAGATACTCCATTACATGGCTTGTTTTTACTTTGTTTCGTCTTTTTTTATACTTCATACCGATTGTGCTGTCAAACATCTCACGAGACAAGATGCGTATTTGGATCTCCGGAAGATCACTCTGTTACATTGCTGCTGATGTGGATCATATTACAGAATGGAACTATTTCAAATAAAAGTACAATTTCATAATTAAGTTATTTTTTGGCGAACAGAATAAAGTATTTGCATTAAAATTGTCAAATGTTACGGAAAATGTATTTGAACGAGTACAAATCGTTTCTTGAAGACATCGTTTCGAATAGAACAAATGTGAAAATAATGTTAGATAATTATGGATAAAAACATACAAACAAATGCAATTAATTATACCTTGGTGTACCAGCAGTATTGATAACAATACGTATTCTAGCCAGGAAAACCTCAACTACGCATCAAGATCCTCTTTCGGGAAGAAAACCCTTCTTTGGATGTTTGGAAAATTCCTCATTTAGTATTTTTTGCATGAGTGAGAAACCCTCCTGCAACCGCTTCACATCATGATAATCCGAGCTTGATCCACCAACCTCAACTCCATATCACTGGGTTATAGGCATGTGTCACCACCACCACCACCTCTGTACTTCATTTCAGATTTGTATCTAGGTTATAAAAAAACAATGAATGTCTCACATCCATTCAATCGCAAGTTATTGTTTGCGCCGGGTTCCAGCAGAGACGTTTGGGATTATGGCCTTGTTGAGCGTGTTGTCACTGCAGGCAAGTGTATTTGCTGCGACCACCCATCACCCCAGCTCACCTCACCAATCATTGCCAAAACAGTTACTATATGGAGTAGTGGACCTGGGTTATTATACGGAAGGAAAACAATCAAAGCTTGCACGCTTCCCCCACCGACTAGACTGCATGAAGTGTTGCGTGATCTGCAGTATTAGTCTTACTTATATTTTTCTTTCTTTGTTGGGCCAAAAAAAAACACAGCGGGATTAAATATACGCACACGTGCTTTTGTGGCGAAAAGCGATCCATTGTTTCGTGGCTTTTTAAAGAAAAAAAATAACACGCGAATTATATAGCAATGACGAAAAATTGCCAACCGCAAAAAGAGTTTGTCTTGCCAAATTATACGGAATGCTATGAACAGGACGTCTAAATCAGCAAAAAATGTAAACAAGTGACATTTGTAAAGAACGTGCGAATAACCAAAATATCTGCATTTACAATATCACGTGCTTACGTTGGACTCGTGGAGCACACTATACCATTAAAACATGTTAAAAGTGTTCATAATTAGTTTGTTTTGGGTTATATCGAATAGTTATAATGCTAATGTTCATCTGTACCCTCGGCGATCCGACACAGGCAATGGAATGAAGTTGTTGTGGGCAAATATGCCTTGCTTTGGTTTTTACGCAAAACAGAATGTTGAAAAGTAAGCATTTTTTTATGATTGTATTATTATTCAAATGATACCCATACAATATAACCGAAAATATACTAATCAGGAATCGTAGGATTGGTCGTGAAAGCCAACGTATAAAATGAATTTGTTAATAATAGAACACGTAGAAAAATAGATATATTCGCCACATTGTGCTAGATTTGGCTATAAAATATATTCACATTTTAAAGCTTGGGTTGAGCGCCTCTTCAGTAGCCTGTACACATCAGGTCACACCTATTTACGTCTATTCTGAGAGAAATCAAACAACTGCATCAAGGCGAAGGACAACTTCAGCCACTTAAAGGACCATGTGGATAAGATGAGTGTATTGACACGCTCATATTTAGATCCATCTCAATGTTATAGTCCAGTATTAGCAGTGTCAGACATGTTTTATGAAAAGGCTTTTAGCAGGCAAAGCAAATTCAGGAACTGCATATGAAGCTAAAACAAGGCCAATTTTTATTTATTTATGTACGACAGTGAAATTAATACCTAATTTAAATTCACCAATCTCCATAAGACACTGAGTGCATGGAATTTTTTAGGTCAGTAGCGCTGGTTTGTACTAATCTACCAGCCCATGACAGGACGTGCGGAAGAGCTAAAGTATAAGTGTAAATCTGTTTGAATGTGTATTGTGTGTGTAGAGACGCAGAGGATGTGCATGATGAGTCAGGTTGTCAGATAATCAGGCGTGCGGCTTGGGCTGACCTACTTATTTAATATATATTTTCAGTATATTTACCTGTGTAGACTATGTGATTGGGTTCATAAGAAAGGTGTTATGAATTAGATCGTGTGTCGATATGAGTGCGTGTCGTAAATCAACCACCACCCGATACAACCAATTAGTGGGTTGCCACGATGTGACGATACCGTGATAAATTGTACCATATAGATCCACAATGATCATTACATTTTCTGTAAGTATTATTTTTCCTAACAATATATAAGAAACAAAAACAATTAAAGTTTGCAATACAAATTTCAATTATTAAAAAAATAGCTGTTACCCATTACACTACATTTGTGCTTTGTAAAACGTTTTCTGTGTGTCAAATTGATGGCATGGTGGTTGTGTAGCATCATTTTCTGACGTGTACATTGCAAGTATTATGGATTGTATACAAAATTATGTTTACGAATGCAATTTCCATTAAACTAATGGGGTCCCATGCTGTTTGTGAATGGATGTGGTCTGTGACATCAAGAAAGCATGCTGCTCTTATTGGATGTGATTAGGTTCGGAAAGTCGCAACTGGGCCAGAGTCTGCCTGTTTAAACACATGCTGCTGAAAAATATTGGTGCAAATGGGTAAAAACATTTTGTTTACTTTTCGTGGAGAAATAGACTCTGAACTGTTTATTTATCTATGTATTGCTTGAACACCGCTGGGCGGTGATTATGGTGGCTGGTAAATAATTGTGGATTATTACATCAGAGTTGCTTGGAGAAGCCTTCATCCATTCGTGCTTTGATGATAACCACAGGTATTAGCATATAATTGACTATTCTATGTTAAGACCACCTTTAGAATACATATATCAGCATGATACTTTTTTTTTCCCAAGTAAGGCAGACTTGTGCATTGGTTACACATCAATTGCTTGTTCTTTGTTGTTTTTAGTGCCATTGCTTAATTTGATTATTTATTTTCGAGTTTCCTTGGAAGCAGGGTTTTAATTTCCTTGGTAGTGGCTGTATATGGGATTTGGTATTTATATATAATTAAAGAACATCGTTATGGGATGCTATTAGTATGAATTACGCAATATAAAATTAAAGTATAATAATGATTAAGATCAGTGGTAAAAAGTAACATTGAAGCTTGACTCTACAGCCCTTTCCAATCCTCTGCTGGATGAAGGCCTATCCACAAAGCCGGCCGTGGGTGGTTGTGGACTATAAATGTTGACCATACTTCACCACGCTGGCCAGCGCAAGTTGGTGAAGGGCGGAGAGGGGGTCAGGACTGGTCCATATAGAGCTCATCACTCTCAGCCATTGTAAGAAAGTAAATTCAAGAAGCAGGGATTCGTTGTAAAGTACGCGCTCATCACTGTGCAACTGATCCACCCAAAACACGTCATGTACAATAAATTAATATGTAATATAGGCAAATTAATATACAGCAGTAATTAAGTAAGAAAAGTAATTGCGAATACGGTCGGTGGGTGTGGAGTGCTGGCGCAGTGGCTAATGCCCTCGTTAAACCCAACTACAAGAGTTATATTTCCAGCAACAGCTCACATCGGGGATGGTTCATATCTGAACCAGTCCTTCACGAGCCCGTTACATTGCCGCATACTCGCCAGCGTGGTAATGTATGGTATGGGGAGGTGTTCATCCAGCAGTGGATTGAGAATGCGCTGCAAACTTCGCGACTATTAACGTTGTTTTCGGTCGTAAACAAAAAAACTAAAAAAACACATTTTTAAGAACTTACGACAATGCGCATTTAGTCGTACTGCAATAGTGCAATTAGTTATCAATACAGCACAGGTCAATGCGATACTGTGTAACACACTCCACCATGACTAAATACTGCCGAGGCAACATTTTTCATTTAATGTCAAGTAATCTGCTTAATTTCAATTGCCTTGTAAATTTTCATTTCAACACGTGTTCAGTTACCATATGTACACATACAGTGAAACGCATACAACGCTGTGTTATAAGAATACATTGTCAGCAACCAAGAGATGGTAGTGCGCCTGGAATTGTTTTAATCCCATGAAAATGTTGCGTTTTTAACAAAGTCGATATTTTTGCCCGCATCTGTAATTCTGTCACATTAAAAAAAAATCAAAACAAGGTCATCCATATCGTAGAGCCCTCTAATAAAGCACATTAATAGTGAGTGATATGTGGCTTTGCATGTTTTCGCACGTTTCATTAGACGAACAGACAGATGGACATGGGATGCACGGCAGAGTCGGACACATGGCTGAACAGGCGGACGGAAACGATGGACGAACGAACGCACAGATTGATAGACAGACGGACAATCAAGGGATAGACATGAAGGACAGACAGACGGACATGGGATGCATGAGGGTGGTGGGGGGGGGATGATCCAACAAACAGATGGATTGGTTGGACGGAATCAATCGATGAAGAATAGATGTTACGCGGAGCAAACGGATGGACAGATTGGACAAACGTGGGAGCTATTGTACTCACAAGAAGGTGCTGTCCCTGGGCAGAGGTGACGGTATGTCAAGGTTTCTCATCCCAACGCACTCCACCCTCTGCTCTAAGCATCGGCAATTGGCCGGACAAAGCCAGGAGTGACATGCCACGACATGCAGTAGCAGCAGCAGCGGCGGCGTTAGCGCCGATCCTCCAACCCACATCTCTCGTCTGCGTATGCCGAGCAACTGGTGTTGTTATTCCTACTTACAGCTACGTGTGTCGGAGGATGTCACCCGCTGCTACTACACCTGAGTTCAAACTCCAGGTCCCTTCTCGAGTCGCGTCGGTGAGCACAGCATCCCAGCGGGGAGCAGGCGGGCTGGGTCTGTGATATTTAGGGTTGTTAACCCGATTGAAAACTTACAGCCTATTAACACAGCAGCGGTTGTGACCCCAGTTGAATAACTTCTGCACGTGTGTGTGTGTGTTCAACTCAGTTATACTTTGCGCTCTGTGCTATTTATGTCGCCTTGCTACGATCTCATTCTACAGTCTGCAAGATTTACATAGCGCACACGCGTACGCATGTGCGTGTAATTACAAAAGCGAGCGTCTGTATCTGTGTGAGTAAATACACCGGCGGCAATCTCTGCTCCGAATACGCGCGAGTGTAAATAGTATTGTTATACAGCCGTGTTAAGAGATTTAAAGAGTTTGGAGCGCGGGGAGGACTCTAATTTAGCCCACGAGTTAAATCCTTTCGGCGAATGCGCGCTGCTCCGTCGCACGCGGTCTCGATCGGGCTAATTACCGTGGGTAGTTTTAAGACGGAGGAGGCTCGGTCGGGGGTGGTTTTTGGATGGTAGGAGGGGCGGGTGAGTGGGGGAGTAAGGAGGCATAGGATATTTAATACGGAGCTGCCATAAACCCAACCCCACAGTGCGGTTGGTTGGGTTATACGCGGTCCTTTTGATTTGCTGCTGGTATTTTTCTTATATAGCAGAGGGCCAAGTCTCCCCCCCCCCATCCCATACACTCCTCCCCTTCTTGCTGTTCCCACCCTGCGTCAGACTGCGTTCTTCGTTGATTGAGGCTGCAGGGCTGTTGACATAACAGCAGCGACCCCTCTCCGATGCTCATTGCTGAGTAAAAGATCCCAACAAGTGTCGTTCGATGCGTTTCTCATAACGCCATTCCCAGGGGGTTAATGCCCGAATTGATCTTTCACGGGTCTCTCGCTGGAGTGGGTCGTACGCGAGTCGCGGTCACAATCACAGCGAGAGGTACAATAAGCTAAACTATTTTTTTTATTTCACCAGGTGAGGCCCACTGAGCTGTATAGCTGTTTACCAGTCTCTTACAATCCAATGCAAATTGAGTGTACACACCGCACGCGCCTGATGATTGATAAACAATTGCCCTGACGTGACACCGGTATTTCAAGCAAATGTTGGAACATCGTGTAAGTGTGCAAATGTGAGTTCCATGTGACGTTGAGTAGTTAAACTTTTTCTCCGTCTTATGGTGTAGATAACTCGCTTAGAGATGACCATATTATATTCAGGACGCACTACTGCGTCTTATAATTCGGTGGGTGTGCCCATATTTGTATAATTGCCTTGGGACTGGGCCACACGTTTTAGGTGCGTCTTGCTTTCCGGAGCGTCTTATAATCTGGAGAATATGACAACAGAGACCTTGGACAATCTTAGTGTATGTGTAGTGACATTGAATGAGTCACTGTGGCGCTGGGGGATTGGTAGACAATGGAATTAGGGGGAGCAGCCCCCTCTACCAGTTGGACACGTGGGCCAAGCCCGGAGCCTTCTGGGGGATCCAGAAGGGGGCGTGGCCGAGGGCGGAGCCTGGCCACGCTGGGGAGAATAAAAGGCGAACTCCGACTCGCAGTCGGGGCTGCCGCCATCGGGAGTGAAACTCGTCATGCTGCTGTCGTCGTGGGCTTCGCCTCTTCAAGCTGTGGGTCTGGAAGCATGTTGGCTATCCAGACCCGGTATGGAGTTATCCCCTATGGCTGTGAGAGCCGGAATAAACAAGAGGGATAACGCCTCCTACTCGTGTCTCTGAATTCGTACACGACATATGTGTCCCACAAAAACATAACAATTACTATACAGTTTTAAGTTTTAATTGCTGTACAGTTTTAATTTGAAGCAACGCTCTCAACGTCAGGTGGGACGTTGTTTAGACATTGTAAGGGGCGTGAAGAGTAACGACTTGATTAGTATTTTAACGCAAGTTGGTAAAATGCATAGCGTTATGAGTCGCTGGCATTGAAGTTTGGGAAAGCGTACTCTGAAACGTGCGTGCTGGCCTCATTCTAAACTGCACACAGAATCCAATCCCCCCCCTCCCCCCTCCACGACATTTGCGAGGTGATGAGCACTCGCCTGATCAAATGAAAACCATGCCGACTCTTGTTCGCTCGTGTATATAACATTTATGCCACTGCTAATCGTACAAGCCTTGGGATATCTGATACTTTAATCTTCAAACAAACCCACCAAGCCAGCTGTGACCAATACGTGCATGACAAAAAACACTATTTTTGTGGATATCAGGACAAATCGGAACACGAACAGAAGATTCCAACAAATCTCGTTACGACTGAATGGCAAATGACTATCCCCGACGAACAAGCCACATAATATATATAATAATTTATACCAATAGATGGCGCTGTAGCACGAAGGAATGAGTTCGTGGAATATGGATGCAGTTTTAACACGTAGGCTTTAGCGACCAATGGGTTTTAAAAAAAAATCGTGCTTAAATCCATGCTCGATTCTATTCTCAATCCCATGCTTGCTCAAACACGTGCTCTACCCCATGCTTTAACCCATTCTAAAACCCATGTTCGCTCAAACTCGCGCTTGCATCGAAACCCATTCTCAAACCCATGCTTGAACCTGTGATCGAACCCATGCACGTGTGTCCGTGTTTACGTTCGATACAAAATCCTGATTTTCACGTAGGATTTGAGACACTTAGACAGCCTTTCTGACTGGCCAAACAGGAACGTTTACTCGGCTCACCAAGTGTGGTGCAATTGTTGCTTATATTCAAAGGCAATAAAAAGACAACGTTTTACTGCACGTCAGCAGTACCTAGGTTGGCTAAACCCCAGGTTTTTTCTGCAATACCTTCAATGGAAAACTTTACACATGTGCTTTCTCTCAAAGCAGATATATACTCGTACAAGCTATGGTTAAAAAAAACTCCTTTCACATACCCCACCATCAAAACGTGCAACTTGACTGAAGTTATAACTTTTTCATCCCATCTACGTGAAGGCCTCGACATCCACAAGTGTTAGGATCTTAAAAAATTCGCGCGAAAGTACAAATCGCGAATCTAGATACCGTACTGTATTATGCTTTTACTGATAGGAACCTCCTGGTTACACCAGCCCACAGGGGATTATTGTGTCCGTCGTGCAGGGAGGGGCTGGGTGGGGAGGGGAGGGTGATGAGGGGCTGGGTGGGGAGGGTGGGGCTGGGTGGGTGGTGGGAGGGGTGGGGCTTGATGGGGAGGGGCTGGTCACCCCGTGGTGCCCTTATAAAACTCAACGTTTAACCTACTCACGCCGGCTTGTGCCCGCCCTCAGTCGGGCATATTTGCGGAATACACCACGCCGCCGTTGACCCTGGACATTGACCGAGCAACCCAACGTTCCTACCAGCTCCCTCCGCAGGATTGTGTTATTTGTCGATAAAGGGGTTTAGGTTCCAGTGTCCGACTGAACATAGATAAATGTTGAACGTTTCAAACATGAATGCTGTATGTATGTTGAACTTATTTCACACCGTACGTAGCCAACCGTGCTAATCGTTGTTGCGGGGGGAGAACAAAGAAAAATCAGTTCTAAAGAAATGAGTTGTCATTCTAGATTTAAAAATGCATAGCTCCAGTGGCTTCCTAATATCGGAAGAGCGTTCCAGACGGCCGCAGAAGCGCATCTGAAAGCGCGCGACGCGGTGACCCGCCGCCTTTGTTCGGTGGCCAGCCTCAAGACGCTTCGAGGATGACCGGAGTTTGTGTCATTTGTGCTCCTTTGACGAGATCAGCAAAGTTCATTTGTGGCAAGCATTCTGAGTATAATCCTGGACTGCAGACATAAATAACATCCGTTTACTTATTTTACAGTAATACCAATAGATAACACAAAATACAAGACGTCAATAATGACGAGGGTATGAAGTTACTACTCTGATGGTCTTCGGTGCACTTGCCGCCTCGTTTCTCTTGACATCGATAATTAAATTAATGTCTTTGTGCTTGCGGGACTGTGTTGCATTGGTGTGGTCTGGGACTGTTTTTGTTTTCCTGCCTTGCCCAAGCTTGCATTTGGTTTTGACAAATCGACAGGAATTCACGGACTTGTAAAATGTGTACTTCGATACCTTATATTTATTGATCGCGACCTGCTTACCTTTTCTCTTACCTATATATCGTTGTTCTTGGTTTGTTGATGCAACTCGCTGAACCGCCCCTAACTGGACATCTTTGAAAAAGTTTCATAGCTCATCAGATTCCTCCTCCAGGATACATTTTCTGATTATAAAACCGGACTGTTGACTCGTTTACCAAGTAACAGCGGCCAACAGGTGACCCACGATCACCACGAGCTAAGTCGATCCAACAACTCAACTTGTCGAGCTAAACCCAGTGTTCTTCACTTATTTTCAGAGGACACTTTCGCCGATAAGGCATCGGTGAGGGCTGCCACACATTTGAACTCATTGGAGGTTTTTGTGTATTTTTTACTTAGTTGCATAACTGCCTACCAGAAACTCTCTGATTAATGGGGGGCCGCAGAATTTGTAATTGAATGCACTCATACTCGAAGGTTGCGCTTCATGTTAACTTAATATTGCATGTTTGTTACGATTTGCGTTGTGAATGTATGTTGGATCTCACCCAAGTGCAAGGAAATGTGTCCGAGTACAGTAAATTGTGAATTCTGTTCATGTACTAGCGTTTCTTTGCGTTAAAGTTCAGAATGAAGTACAGAGAATAAAATGTTATGGCAAGACATTTATCGGTAGTTTCATACACCTTTCAAGACATCTGGCCGGTGTGAAAGAGGCCAAATAACTCCAATTGAAGGTTTTTCTGCCACCAGTGGTGCGAGCAAGAAATTGCAGGTCTGCCCCTGCAACTATACTTGATCAATACAAGGGAGCAATGGAGAATATTTACAGCAGTGTACTATCAAACCAACCACTTAACGCTTAATTCCTTGTCACTAATATAAGTGGTTGAGTGATGCTTAGAACGGTTGGCTACATATGGTGCAAAAGAAGTTCAACATACATAGCAGAACCAGTCCTGGGCTCACTCATCACAAACCCTTACTGCCTGAAGTAGGATCAACTTCCATTACCGACACGGTGTAGAGGCCTTCAAGCAGATTGATAAAGGACCAAGTTAACTTTTTGCACAGGAATACAAATGGTACCTTGTTCAATGCAATCTGTTGCATTGCCTTTTCACCGTACACTTCGAGAAGAACGTGTGTAATTGCCATGTATGATTATCCATTGCCTATTTTTGCAGGGCATTTGTGAACAGTATATAAACTTTCACTTCATTGGTCCTATTGTGGGAATTCCAATCGCAGTTAAACTATAGACATGGTAAAATGATACATACAGGAAGTATGTCTGGTGATTGGTCTGATAAACGGGTTATCTCTGTGAATTAACAGCTGGTGTGCAAACATTCAAGGTCATTGCTGTTATTTTCCAAGTGAATTTTATTGTTGGACACAAGTTGCGGGCATATCGTGTGAAGACATACATCTCCTTTTAGAGATGCACCACAGCCAGTCTGACTTTTAAATGTATTATTAGACCTGGTTAATTTGTATTTCCAAGCAAATATTAATTGTGGTATTTCTATCAATGTTACAGTTTATATATCCCTAACCATCCTTGATTCATGTTTTTTCAACAAAAATACAATCGCATAGTGGAGATATGTTGACAATACCCAATCTATCAACTGAAGTACTGTAATGAGGACTGTTGTGATGGAAATAGCAGATGTAAATACGAGAAGTAACATTTCGATTTCACATTTTATTGTGACAGAGGTTATACAATAGGTACAATGACAGTCTCAGTGATCAATGTTCCTGTTGCATCCAGCACAAAGTCTAAACCAAGGCGCATGGTCCATTGAAGGGAGATGTGCAGCAATGTGGTTGGTCTTCAAGGGGGTACATTTACATTAGTGACCCGAGCTACCTGGAAACGAGAAAAAGTGCTTTAACTCCCAGTGCAGTTCATATTTATGACAAAGCGTGATCAATATTTTGGCCAATAAAACACATTTTATTTGATAGACGTATGAAGACACCATGAGTGTTTTTGTCAGTAAACTAACAAAACAGTTCCATTTATGTGCATGGAAAAATGTACTCACTGCTCTTCACTGCTTTGTTGCCTGAAAATAAATCAAAATACAATATATTACATAACGAGATTACAAAATAGCATGAAATATTTCAAAAATGAGAAACCACTTATCTTTTCCATAATTAAACACGTTAACATTCTCCTGTACAATGTAAGGATAAAATAGCAGTTGTAATCTGAAGGCACACGAGGGGACTCACCTCCGAATGAGATTTTGTAGTAGAGGAGGAACATAACGCCTACACCCACCCACACCTGGGGATGGGCGTGGAGGTAATAGGGTCGCATCTTGCCCCAGTATTGTGTGAAGAAGCCCGACATCTACACGCACAAAAATATAAATTCAGTTTCCAGACACATAGCCTGTACACCCTTGAAACATGGCAACCGAATGATAATAAAACGTGTTTTTACATTAAAATGAGACGAAAAAATTGCTGTAATTGAGAATAGGTTTTCCCCTTGTCTTTGAAGACAATGCATATATTATCAGAGTATGTTTTTGGTTTGCATTCTGACCACAAGTATTGTGGTTAATGCAGACATAGTTCCTTGTAAAAGGTTTCAGTTTGGTGTTTTAACATCTTAACACCTGTTTTGTTGCCAGAAAAAAGGGGAAAACCTATTCTCATATTTTGCTAATGGCAAAGGAGGTCCCATGAAATTGCTGTAATTGTAAACAGGTTGAACACTCGGGATTCACAATTGCCAAACAGATTGAAATCCAAAGGTCAAGTGGTAAAGCATCCTGGGACCGTACGCATCGATAGTGTTTGAATTTGGGACTGAAGCAGTAATATTTACATTGGACCACCACTGTTGATGTTCCAGAAAGCGGCACTGGTTTTATTAATACTGTGTGTTGATAACGGTTGGAATAGAACCCCAACCGAGATAAGCACTCACAACCTTAAGCTTGTGAGCTTATGTCGCTGAAATTAGACAGTACAGTATATGCATCCAAAATCGTTAGCTATTATATCTGATACAGCACCACCCGCGAAGATATTCAGGACTCTTTCAAAGTCAGAATTAACACATTCCTGCGGAGGGTTGCTCGGTCAATGGCCAGGGTCAACGGCGGCGTGGTGTATTCCGCAAATATGCCCGACTGAGGGCGGGCACAAGCCGGCGTGAGTAGGTTAAACGTTGAGTTTTATAAGGGCACCACGGGGTGACCAGCCCCTCCCCACCCCTCCCACACAGCCCCACCCTCCCCACCGAGCCCCTCCCCACCCTCCCCACCCAGCCCCTCCCTACCCAGCCCCTCCCTACCCAGCCCCTCCCTAC
>CM025636.2:3907355-3980865 GCA_014621495.2 Entosphenus tridentatus | reverse complement strand
CCTACCCAGCCCCTCCCTACCCAGCCCCTCCCTACCCAGCCCCTCCCCACCCAGCCCCTCCCCACCCTCCCCGCATGACGGACGGACACAATAATCCCCTGTTGGCTGGTGTAACCAGAGGTTCCTACCAGTAAAAGCATTCCTGCTCAAATAATAGGACGGCGATCATCTCTTTTGGTTGACCTTAACCAACAGGAATTTTTCACAATCCTATGCTGGGCATCAGCTTTTCCAAGCGAAATATATATTTTAATTACAATCTGAGTGGTATCCCTTTTCAAAACCAATGGGAGGTTGCTACTACTCGTCTCATTCTAGATTTGAAGTTTTCGTGACTGCAAGGATCCATACTCGTTGGTTCTTTCGGTAAAGTCATGTAGATGAAAAATTAAAATAAGAAAATGAAAATAACTAAATTAAATCACGACGTTTCGGAGGCAACACAAGCTTCCGTCATCAGCCACAGCAAAATTAATGCTACTCACTACAGTAATTTTGCTGTGGCTGTTCCACCTGATGACGGAAGCTTGTGTTGCCTCCGAAACGTCGTGATTTAATTTAGTTATTTTCATTTTTTTTCATACTCGTCTCCTGTTTATGACTCTGAACAAGCTGCTTTAAAATGGGGGATCGATGTCTTTTGGAAAACTATTCTGGTAGTAGTCTTCTGTCCTCTGGGTGGTAATGAAATTGCTAAGGGAAACCGTCTTCCAGAAGATAATTCTGAACAGCTACATTGCAACACGGCTTCTGGAAGACAATACATATTATTCGATTATGACGCAAACCAACTTGTATTTTATATACAGGTAAAACAATGCGTCTTGTAATCCGGAGAATAGTTACTTAGATTCAATTATAGAATTGTCTCCACACCCAGAGATGTATAGGAATCGCGCTCATCATCAAAATCGGGGCCCAATTAACATTTAGTCAAATCAAGTTCAACTGTGCGCATTCTAAAACAAGCCTCATCTATAATATAGGTATGTTGGGTTAGATCGCGTAAATATAAATGCGTCGTTAAACCCGCCACCACCCGGCAGCCAATTAGTAAGGTTTGTCACGTACACAGAACATTCCAATTCGTCACTAGTACAGCACACAGATGTGTTGGAGAGTAAATCCACAACATGTACAATCTGAGTACGCCGTTTCGCCAGCAATTAGAACTAGCATCAAGTAGGCGACAGCCAGATTTGTGGAGAAATCCTCCTCCTGTTTCATCTCTACGTTTAGTTCTGAGGCAGTAAAGGAATCCCACATCGCCTTTAACGAAAGCCAAATTCATTAACAGCAAGTCCAATCAACGAAATCACATTAGAGGCATAGGTACGGCGCATATCTGCAATGGGTCAGTGGTGGAAATTCCACATTCCCACGATGGGGACCAGTCCACCCATAACCCATACCGAGCGCTATCGTTGACAATCAGCATTCATTATCGATCCACTGCTGGGTGAATGCCCTCCAAGTGATCGCCATTGCCACACGACTGCGCAATGCAATACAAAACTACAACGACACCATCACGTTACAACCGATAACACAAACTATGAAAGATAACGTCGTGGTATTATTCCCTTGACACATATACTGCCGGGTGAGGCTAAGGACACTTTAGGCCTCATCCAAGTCCAGTCCAAGGGCACCTCCCGGTACAAAAATAAAGACGAGGAACGGAGACAGTTGAACGTCAACGACGCACCACGCCGTGTAATCGCACGGATAAGAAACCCGCAGCTATTCGTAAACCCGTAAGGTAAAAGCGATGTGTGTGTGTGAAGGAAGCCCACCGCTGGCGAGGTTGACCTAGGGCGGAGGAGAGTGGGAAGCTCACAGCGCGTTGAGGATTGTGTGGTATGGTGGGGGGGTAGAGGGCGACTTGGCGTCGCACGTGGAGGACGTCACGCAGCGATTGGGGGCGGCCATGTTGGGTAGGGATTGGGCTCCCGGCCGCGTTACTCCATGGGGAGAGGGACTTCGGTCAGAGGCCGCGCGTCGCCACTTGATGACGTAGCACGACAAACGCCCATGGACTCCAATGAGCACTCGCCCTTAGTAAGATGGCGAACGAATGAGTGCTGCGGATTGAATGTTAATTGGATTACAATATTTCTATTTAAAGCTTTCGTGACTGCAGGGATTCATATTTTTGGTTCTTTCGGTAAAGTCACGTATTTTTGTATTGTATTATTTGCCTTCTACGTGACTTTATCGAAAGAACCAAAAATATTAACTACAATAATTATAATTGTACACTTAATATGAAACAATATGCTGTCAGTCTGATAACATAGCCACTCAAATGTCTGTGGACTCGAATGAGCACGTTCCCCCTTAGATGGCGAGCGAATGAGTGCTGCGGTCGAATGTGCATTGCATTACAATACATTGTATACTACCTATAATCACGTAAACAATGGAATAAATACCGTAAGTCATAGTCTGATAACATACCTACTCTTAAAACAAATAAAATCCAGGTTTTAATGCTATCTCACTTGTTGGGAAGTTGATGTGTAATAGTGCGTGAATGTGAACTTCTTTCGCACCGTACGTCGCCAACCGTGCTAATATTTGGAGGTGAGAGATCGTAGTCACTTCCAAGGTGTAAAGCTTGTCAGAGCCATCAGCCATGCTAAGATGTCACGAGATAGAATAAAGTAAAAACGTGGCAATTTAATCTTACATATTACCCAACATGTCTACACATTATTGTATTAGTCTGATTGTCGTTAAGTAATTTTTTTATATTTCGATTTAAAGCTTTCGTGACTGCAGGGATTCATCTTGGTTCTTTCGGTAAAGTCACGTAGAAGGGAAATAATAAAATAATACAAATTAAACATAATAAAATACAATTCTCACGACGTTTCGGCCACAACGCAAGTAGCCGTCCTCAGGTGAAGAACAGGTCTTTCCGACAGCCCTGTTCTTCACCTTTGAGGCCACAGACCCATACCTGTCAACCCATACGATTTACAAGTATTCTTGTACAGGAAAACTCACTATTCCGGTCCATACGGCGTACAGCCGTTTCAATACGGGCACATAAACAGTGTTGTCTATTTGTGTTCCTCCCTTGTGATGGAACGTTGAGATTTATAAGGGCACAGGGAGAATAATATCTGAATAAGTCTGTAATACGGCAGGCACTGAAAAGGGGTTGAGAGGTATGCAGACCCAGGTGACATGGATTGACTGAGATGGTTGACTGTCAGTCAATATAAACAGAGCTTGATCCAACAGCGGATTGACCACGGCTCACACCGATAAATTACAATATGTAACATAATTTTTGTTCCTGGGTACTAAGTGTTATTTTTAAATTGCTTATGCCTAAAAAGTATATAAAATTGCTATTATTCCCCACAAACGTTTCTTTTGCGACCAGGACTTTACGTGAACGAAATACACAAATGCACACGTTTTCTCATTGAAAATAGGTACATTTCAAAATATCACTGTCCTGGTCACAAAAACAAAGTTTGTGGGGAATAATAGCCACTCTCTATACTTTTGCGGCATAAACAATTAGGAATGAACACTTATTACCCAGGAACAAAACACAATTTTTGATAGTGTTATTACTGGTGTGGGGATCATTTACTTTGCTTTATGTCCAGGAACAAAAACATTTTTGTTCGTGTGATGGGGGCATGGGGCCCCCGGTGAGCGACCCACGTGCTACACAAACGCTCCTCCTCCACGTGTTACTGGGCGGAGCCTGCTACTTCCGCGTTCGCATTTCCCACAACGCATTGGCGGCGCCCGCGCGCGTGACGCGCGGCAATTGGACGCGGGGCGCCGCACGTGATCTCGCCGGGGTTCCCCCCCCCACCACCAGACCACGTGGAACGGCGCGCATCAGCACTGGGAAATCTGAGAGCCGTGATCCAGCCTGGGACGAGAGTCTCGTCCTCTTAGCCAGCTGTTTGTTACACGAGGTAAAGGCGCAGCCCTGCAATCGCTTTCTCACCACCACCTGCCGTCGGGGGAAGGGGGGGGGGCTTTCGATTAAAGGGAGCTCTCGCTAATGGCTGTACGAGTTCGGAGGGTAATTGAGATACGCTTCGCCAGCTGTACGGTTGCGACGTGCTGTATAACCCACACGTTACCCCACCACCCATTGACGTGTCAATGTGGTGGACGCGTGGACTTGTTGTTGTATATACTGCTGGCTGGGCAGAGGCGGGATGGAGGGATTTAAGAGCTAACCGGCGACCGCCGGTGCTGCATTTGTAAAATCTCGCGTTTAACGTGGCAACACCGTCAAGACATCATCGCGATATTTCAGACATTTTTTGTTTCATCACGCAAAGGTTGCGGTTGTTTGCGAGCTGCTGCTGGTTTTGTTGGTGTGTGCTAAAGATGTGCGGTTCTAACGACTCCGGTGTGTGTGTTATATACAGCAGCACTGTGTAATGCCACGGTGACATGTGACGTGGCCATCCATTAGCTTTGCCGTACGCCCCGGATTATAAGACGCACCCTCTCGTTTAAAACCAGAGTTGCCGGCGCGTCTTATTGCGTGAGACCAGATTTACGTAGCTTTATTATTGTCATTGGGCACACACACACACATTGTGTGTGTCAGATCACAGCTGTCAGATCACGCCAACGATTTTGAGTCGCGTTTCTCGGCGCTGTCGCGTTGGCAGTAACAATTCTCACGCATTGTAGAGGCGTGGGAATTCTCACGAACTCAGCTGAATTGTTAATTACAATGAATATTACGCTCAATTATCACCCAGACCCATGGAGTAGACCAGTAGCCTGGGGTTTACGCACCCACTGGGGGTGCGAGCCATGCCAGATTTTTAAAAAAGTAAATAATCGAAACCAATTAAATACGGGCACCTAAGTACGACTACTTTTTTCATTAAACCTATGTATTTATTAACATCATACATTTATTTACGATGAGAACTAAAGGGTGCAAGGCTTAAGTGAGGGTTAAGAACCACCGGGGTAGTCAAATGCAGTCTCCAACTTTAATGATCCATTCTAGATTTGAAGCTTTCGCGACTGCAGGAATCCATATACTCTTTGGTTCTTTCGGTAAAGTCACGTAGGTAGAAAATAAAATAAATCACGACGTTTCGGGCGCAACACAAGCACCCGAAACGTCGTGATTTAATTATCCACTTCATCTCTGGGTTCTCTATCTGCTATGAAGAAGGGTCATTGCTTGAAACGTCGCATATTTAATATTTTACTTTTAAGGCCACAGTGTTGACGAATGTGTTGAGTTTTTTGTGTTGCTTTATTATGCTTGTGTGCACCTCTGCCAACTCAGCAGTGTCACCGATTAATTTTCTGTATTCTAGTTTATACATAAGTTTAGATATGGAGCAGATCAGAGCGAGACTGCGATAGTTAGTCATCTGAACCGGTCCTGGTGACCAACTTTCAATTCGTTTTCACCAGTTCACACTGAACAGCGAGGTGAAGTATGGTCAAACAATCCCCATGACAGACATGGCTTGTGACGGCCTTCAGTGGCAGCGTGAGGGGGAGGGAGGGCCTATGTTTGGAACTGAAACGTAACATCTTTATAGGTATATTCTTGGTTCTTTCGGTTAAGTCATGTAGAAGGGAAATAATAAAATAGGTCTGCTGATTGCCACTACAGTAGCATATATGTAAATTGAAATATAAGCACAACTCCAATCTGTCTACAAATAGGACATTGCTTTTTCGTCCATCCAATTGGCTTTCCAGACCAATATATAGAAACCCTGCGGCATTTGTTTCAGCAAGCAGAATCTCAACCAGTGTCGAGCATCTGGGTATCAGCATAGTAAGATGTGTGAAACTAATTCTGCTATTTCCCAGTTATTGGCAAGAGCACTCCATATAAAATGTGGGACTTTGTTCAACACAAAGAGTCTGTGTGCGTTATACCTCTGGTAGAGGGGGTGAAGTGGAACTCGGCTGACTGACAGTGTTGCCACGAGGCCAAGGGTGGAAGAGTGAAGTTCGGCATGTAATTATATTGTAGTAAAGTGTAAATGACTTGCTACGTGGTTAGACTGTATGCTGAGAAAACTGTGGTCTTGTTAAGCCATATTTGTACGGACACAATTCACAATGGTACATGCTAATACTTTACGTAAAGTTTTAGATTAAACATGCTCATGTCTTACCTCACTCATATTGCACTGACATAACCGCACACTAGTTAGATATATTTTCACATAATGAGATACTAAGGACTGACAAACCAGCAAGATTGCAGTGGGTCTTCAAACGTGTTTGCTATTAAATATACCAGAGCGTTCAAAGTTCAGCTATTTCTTATTTAGACAGTGTTTAAACATAACTGAACAATTTAACATTGAGCTTACAAAAATCTAAAATTGCTTTAATTATTTGCACACCTTGAGTAATGGCCTCTGTTGTAAGTATTGGCCTTATTAATTCTTTGATGTTGGAATGCCTCCTTTAATAAGGGGTGCCTGAAACACCGCACAACAAAAACAGTGTCGCAAAGAAAACACACCGGCTCGCAAACCGTGCGGCACGTGCGTTTCAACGCAAATTAATGCTCGTTTTATTTTCTTTTTTTTGCAAGGACACTAAATGAGCCGTGATGAATGCCAGACGGAGACATGGGCCCAGCAGCACCGATCAGGGCATCTACTTGGGGCCCAAGCAGATGTTCTCGCACTCCTCCCCAGCGGCCTCCGTCCCAGGCACCTTTGACCCGGCCAGGTCATCACTGGAATCGGCGCCCCCGCAGGCTGTACCCACGTCGCAGAGCCAGCTTGGCCCGCCGGCCATGGGCGCGTCGTCAGGCCAAGACCGGACTTCGGAATTCTTGGCAGCCTGCAAGTCCATGAAGGGCAGACATGTGAGCGAGCAGACATTGCCTGGCGCTGCAAGGAATATACACAATCCTAAAACCAGCCAGTGGATTGAAAAAGGACAGTATGTGTATATTGGCGGTAGTGGGACATGCCTGTACTCCAGCACTGTGGAGGAGAGGGTTGATGGATCACACAAATGTTCTGAAACACCCTTCGCTTGGGTGCGAAGGGGCTATACCCTGGCCTTGCCAGGAGAACACAGTACAACAAAAATGTGAACTCCACCTCTTCCATCTATATGGGATAGAGTGTAGCCCCGTCGCACATGTGGGTTTTATCTGGGTGCTCCAGTTTCCTCGTATGTTAACACTCATTATTTGGCAAATAACTCCTTAATATAGGACAGCAGAGCTTGGGCAATTACTGGTGGAGGCTCACTACCTGGCTGCTTTCCAGCTTGTCCGTGGTTCCTCGCACCCGAGTCGTTCCCTCTCTTCGAGAGTGAGCAAATACTGCACGCTACAAGTTGAAATTATTAATATTGTTGTAAGCTTAAGAATTAACTTTAATTTATTAATCAATGGAAGGTAACACATTGCCAGAAGGTTACATGCCTACTAGGCAGTATGTTGCAGGCTATCTGGCACGAGTTTGGAGGCTTCATTAATGAGAAGCAAGACTTTGAGATCAGGGATGTATTTATAGGACTTACGTCATAGCACTGTGAAATTATTCCCATATGTTTTAACACAATAATGTAGCAACGTTGCACTATAACAGTGCCTGACTAGAGGTATAAAAATGTGTTTTTCATGAACAAAGCGTCAAACCCATGTCAGCCTCGGACATAGAGCCTTTATATGTATTTGAAAGATTATAGCTATTTACTTTTGGTTTGAGATATGGTAGTGTCCAATCAAATTAAATGGACTATGGTACCCCCCAATTCACTCCTCCCCATAAACTAAAAGGAAATGAGACATACTTCGAGGCAGTATGGGATCCTTTCCTTAACAGCCCACTCAACCTACCCCCGCACACCCCGGAAGCTTCTCTAGGAGGATGGAAAGAGACTGAATTCGGAGAAAGTAGGTGAACGGCTCCCAAATAGACTGACAAGAATCCAAGGGAGAGGACAGAGGGAAAATGATTATGAATGACGTCACCTAAGCCCCCTCCACCTAGCAGCCAGTCCTGGAACCTGTGCTCATTTTTTTCTCTCCAGTTGCCCACTCCACTCCCCTCCTCCCACTTAATCATAAATTGTTCCTCCTTCATGCGAATACTTACCCTACAGAGGTCACAAGCCACAGATCGCCCTCCCCCCTTACCGAGTATTGGACCCATGTGCAATGGGTCCAATAAATAAATAAAGTAAATGGGCTTGGGGCAGGGCATGCTTGAAGGAATGATGGCAGATGGTCCAGAATGAAGAGAGATTGGCAGCCAGGGAAGAGAACGCATCTTCGAAGACATCCACTGATATGACGCAAATAGAATCAGCTCTTGCGCAGGTGTTAGGTGGACATCATAGGATCGGGAGAGAGAGAGGGTGGTCGAGTGCGGAGGCCTTCATCCAGCAGTGAATTGACGATGGCTGATGGCCATGATAGCATGCAATTGTAGCCACATCTCAACACGTTGCACAGAAATAATGGCCATTTTTATTTTGTAGATAAAACCTCGTTTCGTGGTATTGTTCTGCCTTAAAAATCCAGTATCTTCGTACCCAAGACAGTGTTTGCGAGTGCACATCATTGTTGGCCGTCCAAATCCAGTGGTGGAAATTCCACATTTCTATGGCGAGTAACCACTTTCTGCAAATGATAACCAACGTTGACTCCCCATGACGCAATGTAAATTATATTAACCCAGGGGGATGAGGGGTTAAGTTGCCTGGGATTTGAATTACAGGATTCTGATCGAATCAAAACTGAAGTCACGGTGGCTTGCAGGTCGATGGAGAAAAAAAGGTTTCCCATGTCATCAATAACAAATGCTGGCTCATCAATTGAAATTCCAAGTGTGTATACACTGAAGTGTTTAGTAATGAATATGGTGGTAAATGCTTCCCAGCCTGTGCCTCTAAACTGCTGACAGTGCAAGCCCTGAAAGTGCACGCTTTCATTAAAATTGGCAAAATCCTTATGTTTGTGATGGCAAGAGTTGCTTTCTTGATCCTCAGTTTACTCATACCAAGCACAATGTCTACAGACTGGGATTTGCATCATAAGCATCATAGCTTGTCAGTAATTGCCATATATTTAACATTCACGGGAGTGTTGGTGCAGTGGTTAGCGCACCGTGCTTATGAATCCGAGTTTAATTCTTGGCCATGGATAACATCAGTGGTGTCATGCCCTGCCACCCCGCATCTTCGTCATCCCAGGTTGACCAGTATGGTGAAGTATGGTTAAACAACCTCCACGTCTGATATGGTGTTGGGAGCCCTTCATAGAGAAGTATGTTGATAAAGGACTAATTTTTTTATATCATAACTAAAATTTATATTTCTTGACTTAAAGCTTTCGTGACTGCGGGAATTCATATTCTTTGGGTATTTCGGTAAAGCTACGTAAGAATATAAAATTAATCTTGCAAGTGTTTTTCTTTTGCAGAACGGAGCTTATGTTGACGGTCAGAACAACAGAACTTTAAGACAGATGAGCGAATTCAGCCTAATGGCCAAGTAAGTTGGGACAGCTATGAGTAAATTGTTACTTTAAGCTGAATTCGCACTTAAATTTTGTGCAGCTGACTGCAATAAAATACATTGCACACCTATTGTAGCACATACACCGAGTGATCTCATGTTAAAGAAACAGCACTATGAGAACAAACACACCTGCTCGTTTGCTTGCAGATTTATTATTTGTTAAAATTACTGTTTTTGTTGGAATTTTGACAATTTAGTGAACGGATTTAATTCGGCCATCGTGGCTTTTCTGCTTGCACAGACGTGCAGAAACTAACTTGATTAAAAACTAATTGCATTTAAGTACAGCGGGAGTTGTTAACTTGGATTGAATTCATCTGCAGTGTGCAGTCTATCCGTTATGGAGGCAAGCAATTTGAATTGGCTGCAACAGAAAAGCAAACACATTAATTGTTATTAATCTCGTTTTAGAAGCTTGGCAGTGGAAGGATGAAGCCAAAAAGCACAAGCAAAGCACTAATTACTGCTGCCCTTTCTCCCAGGCGAATTGGAAGGGACTTGAGCAACACATTTGGCAAGCTGGAAAAACTGACGTTTTGTAAGTCTGGCATGTGGCCCTCATTTTGTGATGGCACCGAGACAGGAATGTACCGTTGGATGCATCGCCAATGTGTTCACTTATGAGAGGCATGGGTCCATTCTGCATTCATGACCCCGAGCATTAACACCTGCAACCAATTCTGTTTGTTCATCCATCATCCGTCGCACATTCCATGTCTGGTAAAGATGAGGCTCTTATTTTTGTATAATTCCTGCTCGTACCCTTCCCAAAGAATATGGCAGTTTTTGCTTTAAGTGTAAATATTATGATAATTAAGAGGATGGCGTAAAATGTTACTGCGTGCTCAATCACAATGCAAAACAATGGAATGCATAAGCAGAGCATTGCAGTATATATTTGGAATTGGCATGCAGCAGATCCAATTCAGCTTCACAAACATTGGCACTTTCCGCCGTGCAATCAAACTGATGGAATTAGGAGACGGGGAAAAAAAAAGAGACCTGATGTAACATTCTGGAATTCAAACAAACGGATTCCACAGACTCGGACTGCCAACGTTGCCACGCTAAAAGCCACGGTGACGTTCCTGCCTCCATTGGGATTACCCACCCACCCCACCCGCGTCAGCCGCTGTGGTGTTGGACGAGTGGCAGCCTTCCGTAATGGGTCTTGGCAGCAATGTTTGTGCCAGGCATCCCTGCAGTGTTTTTTTTTTTTACGAGGCGTTACGGGCCGCTGAGCAGTGTGCTTTTTGGGCACATTTGACGTGTGGGGTTGCTGAGGTTATTGGAATACATGGCACAAATTACCCCCCCAAGCTAACTCGCACTTATTACCTTTTTTTAAATTCCAATATTCTCCAGAATAACACATTTATTCCTCCCCAATATTTTAAAACAAAAGTTAGGGAATCCGCAGAATACATTTATTCCGGAAGACATGTTTTAGTCTAGATGTTCAGAGCTTATTTTCCTTAAGATGGTTCTCCATAGCAGCTTTACAGAATAGTCTTGAATACATCATATTTTCCTATTTTTATAGAAGTGCAGTCATAATCATCTTCCTCAAGACGGCGCTCCATAACACCTTTATTAAACAAACGAGTGGGGTGCCTTTTACTTTCCGGATTGGCTTAAGAGAATGTAAATAGTTGCCAAGTAGTGATATTTACCTACTTAATAAGTGCACAGGCTCCGAATTATGTATATTAAAACAAACCTGACTAAAGTAATTTTACACATTAATCTCAACAATGGCTTTGGATATTTTTGATGTTCATATTTACAAAGCTCTGTATTTGTTTAACGGATGTGTTAAATGGCTCTCATTTTTCAATACTGTAATAACTTATAAATTGTCCATTAAATGAACAAGACAGTCGATGCTGCATTCACCTCATTTAAACTTTCATTGCGTGCTGAGAGATTAAATCGGAATAATATTGCAACAGATGTATGCAGTATGATTACGATGATATGCAAACTAGTTCTGACTGATGGTAAAATTAACAAAATACACCCCCTCCCCCGAAAATAAGTCCCTGCTGATCTTAATATATAGTAATAATAAATTAAATATAATACATAATCAATTAAATTACGTATGACACAATGGGTGTACCGACAGAGACCCGGGTTCAATATCCAGCCACGGCTAACATCAGTGGCGAGTGATATCTGAATGGATCCTGGGATTACACCCTTCACCGAACTCACAAATACCAGTATGGTGAGGTACGGTCAAACAACCTCCATTAACGACATGGAGTAAAGCTCCCTTAATTCTGTAGTGAATCGACAAAGGGCTGTAATGTTTTTTTTTCTTATCATCACACAAAGGCTGGCTCAAGAGGCAATGGACTGCCGTGGTTTTGAGTTGCAGTTAAAGGACAAAAAAAACCCAGCTCGTGTAGTTATGCACCTCATCTGTGCCAAGGCTGCCTGCCATGACTTTGAAGCATTGGTAATGAGATCAAGCTGGCACACCAGTCTATTAAGCAGACATTTTAGTTAGACGATTTGATCACACGAAGAAATGCGTGCGTGTGTTTGTGTATATAAACGTGCAAAAGGACAAGCACATGTTATAGCGCAAGTGCACTAATCATATTGCCATGCCGAATATTAACATTTTGACAAAGTGTTATTTTGCCTTGTCTGATCTAGACACAGTGTTATTAATAAGCTATGTGGCAATTTTTATATCAATTTGTGCATGGTTTCAAGTGTTTGTGAAAATGTGTGAGGTGTCCTTGATGGTTCAATGTATTTTTTCTCAAGATAGCAATAAGTGCTGAGGGTAGCATTAGCCACTTAACCTCTAACCGTAAATCATAGACACTCTTTAGCCAAGCAAATAAAGAAGATGCATTCTGTCACTGTCTTGTTGGCTATTGCAGTGACGAAAAATATATCACTTCAAGATGACAAATCTGGAGAGATTGGGGAACTAACCTACATCATCAAACAGGTAAAACCTGATTTCTACATTTGAATTATAGAAGGCTTACTCGAACGTATGTCAAATAAGTGTAACGAGCTTTTTTGGCCATCCAATGACGGGTGTATATTGCAGTAAATCTGAAATATTCGATAGAAAAATTATTTCAGGTCATGATTATTAATGAGGGGGGCGGGTTGCCCCATGTGGAGTGACGTCACCCCTCATGGTTATTGTGGAGGGTTGCGGCATGTGGAGTGACGTCACCCACTCATGATTATTAATGAGGGGAGGGGTGTGGCATATGGAGTGCGCGACCTTGTGCGTGAGTAAATTTCCACACATGCATGAATAGTAATGAAGGGGGGGGGGGGGGCTCTTTTGCAGTGACGTCACGCACGGATGTAGCACTGTGCTGCGTAGATTTATTTTTTACCGTCACTTTTTGTAAAGAAACGTCACATTTGAAGCGACTTTGCGTAATACATTATTTAATTCAGCTAGACCTTCTGCGTTAGTGTAAAAATCCACCCACTCATGAATATTAAAGAGGGAGGTGGGCCTCGTGGAGTGACGTCACGCGGGGGGTGGGCCTCATGTGAAGTGACGTCACGCGCGGGACGGACAGACATTTCTGGGTGATTATAGTAGGTAATGCACAAAAACAATATCAGTGTAATCAGCTTTTGTTCTTTCACAGAGTACTTTTTCAAATATGATTTATGGATGTATATGCAACTGTTTAACAATTCAAAGCTCAGTTCTGTTCAACAACTGAGCCTCACGCCTAGCTGACTTCTGATAGCTCAGTAGAAGCACCCGCCATGCAAAATTCCTCTCTGCCTTGCAGGACATAAACAGCCTGAACAAGCAGATCGCACAACTGCAGGCATTCGTGAGGAGCCGCGGTGCTCAGAATGGACGGCATGCCCACTCTCACGCCAGCACGGTGGTCGTGGCACTGCAGGTAAGACAACGTGGCACCCATTAGGGTCAGAGTGACTCATTGTAACAAGCTCCCGGCTATAGTCATAGCCTGGCATGGATGGAAGAAGGCTTGGCAGGCACCAAATCACGTTTTTCACCAGTTCATGAAATGAACAAATGTCACTGTGGTGTGTGTTGTGTAACTTTTAAGTGTTTTTTTTTCTGGGCCTTTTTTTAGTCTCGACTTGCTGGCATGTCAAATGAATTCAAATCGGTTCTGGAAGTTAGAACGGAGGTGAGCATTGAATGGATTGCTTTCTGTGATATTTCACGTGACATTTGATTATGGCAATGTATGATTAAAAAACAAAAAATGGTACGATTTGCTGATTTTCTGTCAAAACTCCATGTTGTCTTTAGAGCTTGAGGCAGATGCAGAGGAGGAAGGAGCAGTTTGCCCAGAGTTCCTCAATGGGCGTTCCATTCACGCCGGTGACAGGACATGGTATGCCTCACCTCCTCCAAGCCACACACTGCACACCAGCAGCCCCTTCTGACTTTTAATTTGTATTTTTTTATTAACTTTACCAGATAAGGCCGACTTGAGCTATAGAGCTCTTTTTCAGAAGTGACCTTGCCACAAATGATAGCTCAACGAAGTGGCTTGTCACGTGGACATTTAATATTTTTTATACTCCTAAATGCTTGATGTTGATTTTAAATGTGGATGGAAAAACCAGAGGACCCGGATTTGTGTTTTCCAAGAGTACTGTAACCATGTTCGCTGGATTAAAGGAAAAACTTTCCCCCCCCCCTTTAATTTAAAGTACAAGTTGTGGGCATGTCTCAGAATCCGATATGTGCTGTGTGTGATAAGACTTTCATAATTTAACCACCGGGCACAAGTTTGCGGTGGGATACGTCCCATTTTCTGGAGCATCTGAATATGGACAACATGTTTTATATATATTTATTTGCAGCTCGTTAATGATGTCCTCCAATTATATTTCTCACCATATGGTGAAGAGGCTGTTTGCGTGGTATGCTATAAAGAATGAGTTGCGTGTGTATAAACGACAGCATGGAGAGTACTTTAGGAGAGGCCATGTGCAAATGTGCAACAATTATGTTTACAGCCTTCCAACTCCACCTGGTGCCAGACTTATGCAATCAATTTACTCCGTTTCAGCGTAAATGCCTAAAGCTTACTAAACACGGCATGATCTTGTACCTTAGATAACACTGCTTATATGAATGCAAACTGCCGTGTTGTTGCACCAATTTAAATAGCCCGCAACACCGAATAAATAAAGCTGCGCGTAGCACACCTCTGTTAAAAAAAAATTGAAACGTATTTTGGTGCGTATGCTACAAATGCTCTGATTGGCTGGATGGGTGCACATGGCCGTCAAGGCACAGCCTACCCAGCATGGCTGGGTAATGAATTAATTAATGCATTTTACAGGATGGAGCTGTCTAATTAAAAAAAAGCTGGATAAATCCATCAGAGGTCACCAGCTTGATTCATTCAATCTCCCTCTGCGGCAGTTGAAACAGTGGTACCATACTGGTCAGCCTGGGATGACGAAGATGCGGGGTGGCAGGGCATGACACCACTGATGTTATCCATGGCCAGGAATTAAACTCGGATTCATAAGCACGGTGCGCTAACCACTGCACCAACACTCCCGTGGATGTTAAATATATGGCAATTACTGACAACCCACCACAATTAGTCAATCGGCAGGTCATGTGTTGTGGGCTAAAGTATGGGCACTCCCACCTCTTTGAACATGTCTGGCCAGCGTGGAGCAATATGCCAAATACCATCTCTCTCGAAAGCTCCCTCTAACGGAGGGCACTTACGACAGAAGTGGTAATGAGCAAGCAATTGATTTCAGGGCTGCGCCCTTAAGCAATTCAATGGATCCCAAGTTGAAGCTTTGCGCAGAGGTCCTTGCGTGCGCGGTGGATTAGTGACGAGGCAGCGCCGTGACCCCGCGTGCGTTCGCGTTGGCGCACAGGCCTGGCTGCGATGCAGGACGACGGCTCGCTCGGGGGGCAAGTCTCTATCGACATGGACACGCAGAGATCCCCACAGGCACAACTCTTGGCAAAACAGGTCCGTCAGCCACGTTCACACACACGTGCACAATTCTTCACCGTTGTTGTTTCAAAGCTATGCAACGTGCGTTATCATTGCTTATCCTCACTGTATGTATGTTGAACTTCTTTCGCACCGTACGTAGCCAACCATGCTAATCGGTTGGCTACGTGCGGTCTGGAAACGTTCATAGGAGAGCTCATCTCACGTAGCGATGTATTAATTGAGTATAATTCGAGTATTCAGTGGGAGGTTATTTATTCTTTAACTCCCACATTCTGGAACTCACTTCCCCCAGCAATCCGTGCTGTAGACTCCCTGCTCGAGGTCAGGATCAAGACCTTTTTTTCTCTGCCTTTGTTTTTCTGCATCTCTCTTCATATACAAGGTTGTGAGATGTGTTCGCATTTAGACGCTATAATACATTCAAATTGTGTTATATTATAAAAAGCGACTTGTGCCAACAGTACAAGTTTTCAATTCACAGGTTTGTTTTTGTTGTGCATATTGCATATCAAAAGTGCTGAAATCAGCATTCTAAACTTTTTTGGCGATATAATTTTGCGATCTGGATTTTCGCAATTCAACCCCATGTCTGAAGATTTTTTCAAAAAGCAATTTGGTTGTATATTTTTTTTCAGTCAAATTTCCCTTGCAATTTACAGTGTCTTGAGCAGAATAATAGAGCTCGACAAAAACATATCTTTCCCTTATTGTGCACGCATTAACGAGTGCCTGTTTTGTCCAGGAGTCATACATACAGGAGCGAACAGATGCTATGAGTGCCATTCAGTCGACCATTGTGGAGCTGGGATCCATTTTCCAGCAGCTCGCCCACATGGTCACTGAACAGGAGGAGACAATACAACGGTCAGTGGATTCACACAGCGTCTAATCACGTGGGTGGGGGGGGGTCTCAGCACGTTAGCAATTGTTCTTCAAAATAATAATCATCTTGTAATTTATCCAGAAAATCTTCACCGAGTCTCAATACTTATGTATGGATGTGGAACTTATTTTGCACCGTGATAGCTTAACGAAGTGGCTTATCACGTGGAGATTTATAGCAGCCAAATACTCTAAACGCATCACGTTGATTCTAAATGTGGAGGGAAAAACCAGAGGACCCGGAGAAAAATCCACACAACCACCGGGAAAACATGCACACTCCAAATATACAGGCATCAGGGTCGGGATTGAACCCACGACCTCCTGTATACCAGGCGAGTGCAGTTAACATCTCGCCACCGTGGCGCCCCGAATCGCCCAGCGGGGCTCGTGTGATCCACGCTTGCTTCCAAAGTTCTGGGTCGCAGGCGAGGATCACGGCACGCAAGAACGTTCTGTGCTAAGCGGACAAGTCTTTGAACACGTGCAGCCCTTTGTGGATCCATCGCTGGATGAAGGCATCTCCGTACCATGTGAACCATGGAGGTTATTTGGCCATACCTCACAACACTGGTCAGTGTGGAGTTTGTTCTGTGCAGCTCACCGTACATCCGCACAGCCTATAACACAACCTGCTGCGCCTGGTGGGAACCCATCCTCCTCGTGCTGTCCAGGCTCAACCTGCCCGGCATGAGGTTTGATGAGGTCGGATACATCTTGGGCGATTTTGTCATAGGCTGAGCATCTTTGTGCACGTACTTTTACATTTAAAGCAGTGCATTTGAAGCATGTGTCGAGTATTTTTGATACTTAAGAGTCCAGCAGTTGCACACAGTTGAACATTTTGGGAAAAACTGATTTAGCAATCCTTAAACTTAACACCTATATATGTTCTCTTGACTACTGAGTAGGTTATAGTAATAGGTTTTTACCCTTTAAACTGGTAAAAAAAAAAAAACTGACACCTTTATACAAGGGATCATGTTTGCAATAACCACAACACAAGCAGTCAAAATGCAAACAAAAAGAAACAACTCTGATAATGATTTGCACTGTCCTTGAAGTTGATTGGTCCACACCCGAGACAGCTTTTCTTAGAGCCTAGTCTCCATTGGTGTTGGACCAGATGACGCCAAAAGGCGTACAACTCAAAAACAGCGCACTATCAGAGTATTGAGAGCTCGGGGTAAGCATTTACAATATGAGACCTCCTTTACCAGTGGCAAAATATAGTATAGGGTTTTACCCTTTTTTTGTACCAGTTTAAAGGGTAAAAACCTATTACTATATTTTGCCACTGCTAAAGGAGGTCTCAGTGTACTGAGTAGGTTATTTTGCAGTTATACAGTGTAGCTCTCCGATGTGCTTTAGGGTTGTACCGCGTGTTGTTTGGCAATAATGCCCCAATATTTGACTCCCATGTGCTGGGAGCTGAAGTTACAAACGAAGAGGAAGCTCCCAGCATGTGGGGAGAATGTCAACAACCTACTGAACAACACCCGGCATATCACCAGAAACACATCGTAAAGTTCGCTCTTTGTTTACCCCGGTTGGCGAAATGAGCACTGCAGGCATTTGCATAATAAGAATCACAATTAAGATGTTCGTGTTTTTGGGATCATTAGACAATTGGTTCAGAGTAATTTGAGCGCAATTTATCTGTAGTGTTGTTTGGACCTGACGAGTCAAATCTTATTTACTCTGAAGTATGTTGTTTTATCTGTTTTGCTTAATAATGATTTTCGTGAGTTTTCTCATTCAACTGGCGTGTGTCCCTTCTCAGCATTGACTCGAGCATAGAGGACACACAACTCAACGTGGAAGGCGCCCACACTGAGATTCTCAAGTATTTTCGCTCCGTTTCCTCCAACCGATGGCTCATGATTAAGTTCTTCGCCATCCTCATCCTAATCTTCATCATTGTCGCGATGTTCTTGGGCTAGTGGGCGACCTCGCACGACTGTGTACCGCGAGCGGCGACTACGCCTCGGTGAAGATAAAAAAAAAACAGATTCGCCTCGGCGTCCAGGCGTACGGGATGCTTCGTGGAACCACGTGCCTGTCTTTGCGAGTACCTGCGGACGAGCAATAACGAAACCACCAGCACAGACTTCTTCATGCCTGCGATGGCAGGACACGTACGCAATCGGTCGCGTCCGTGTTGCCAAGCCCTCGACAACAATGAACACAGAACTGCTTTTTGTGTTTAAGTTGCACCTTCCTCCACACCTCCGATTAGGACGGTTGGCTAGGTACGGTGCGAAAGAAGTTCAGCCAACATACAACAGTCCCATGCATCCACTTCGTGCCGCTCTCAACGGTTTATGGAAGCAGGATCGCGGAGGGAAAGCTCACCATGGAGGATGAAAAATCTCCAGCAGGTTTTTAGTTGTGCCACCATTATATTTGTAATGTTGATGCCTACTCAAACTGCTACACGTCTTGATCAATTGCACAGGAAGTTCTAACGCCTTAGCTCTTCTTGCCCATTGATGTGTTCCACAATGCAAAGGTGGTAAGTGTTTGTTCACGATATAAAAGAATCAACAAGTTCGTTTTTGAAAAAGAGCCCTGTTGTGGTTACACCTATACATTCAAGCTTTACGTCGGCACACCACAACATCCAGGCTGCGCTGAGTATCCACCGATAAAAAATAAATACGTCGTTAATTACTGGTTTAAATGTGAACTGAATAGAATAGATTTTTGGATTATCAAGCTGTATTTACTCACTCGTGCAAATGTTGCAATAAAAGATGAAGATCATGCATTACCACCCACCTGACTGTAAAATTACTCCGTACCATTCCAATAGAACCCCATAGCTGCCCATGCACCACACTGCCTTCAATTGTGCTTAGTGTGTCCCCCGAAGCAATGAATGTGTGCCATGAAGCGCCGATAGAAAAAAAGGACTGCACTGTTGGGTGCACTTGCTGGGCACTGATGTCACAATCAGAATTTAGATTCATCCTCAGCTGTATAATTCAGATTGTTCAGCTCTCTGTCAGACGTGACGATCCACTCCTGCCTTGTCCACACGTCAAGTCAATTGTCCCGATTTAGCATCGCCATTCGATTCGAGAATCCATTTATTTTTGGTTTCGTTTTTACAGTTTCTTGTTTGTTAGGTCGTATCTGCTTCATGATTTAAAATGTAATATTTGCATAACATTTACGTGATTTGTAAGTAATCAATTACAATGTGCACGATTTGAAGCATCAAATGTGAGCGCAGTAATTTATAGTTTTATCGATTTATTTGTAAAAAGCCTGCTCCGTAGTGTTTCATCCTTAACTTTTGTTGTCATTCCCAAGGACCAAGTATTCTTGAATAACTCAATGACACAGTGTTTCACAGCTCACTGAGATGGACTAATATTTGTATCACTCTTGTGCAAGGCTTTGAAACACGATGTAAGCTGCTATTTGTCTTGTAGTGGCGAGTGTTACTGGTAGGAACCCACTGGTTCCACCAGCCCACAGGGAATTATTGTGTCCGTCCGTCGTACAGGAAGGGTCTGGGTGGGGAGGGAGGGGCTGGGTGGGGAGGGGAGGGTGGGGAGGGGCTGGGTGGGGGGTGGGAGGGGTGGGGCTGGGTGGGGAGGGGCTGGTCACCCCGTGGTGCCCTTATAAAACTCAACGTTTAACCTACTCACGCCGGCTTGTACCCGCCCTCACAGTCGGCCATATTTGCGGAATACACCACGCCGCCGTTGACCCTGGCCATTGACCGAGCAACCCAACGTTCCTACCAGCTCCCTCCGCAGGAATGTGTTAATTCGCTGTTGTTGGCTACATGTATCCACCTAGGTATTTTTTTTAACAGTCGTTCATTACTTGCACGATAACATCAAAAGTAGGCGTCTTGGGATGGACGCCACCTATTGGACATTAGGCCCCTTTTGGTTTCATGAATTGTCACAGTTAAGCGGTCATGATTATATTTAAGAATAAATTGCTATTTTTTACATTGTGATACATTGCAGTGCCTTTAGTGCCTGCAGAGGTCACGTGAACAAACCACACTCGACAGGCACATTTTAAATCATGTTCTTACTGGCACCGTTGAATGCAGGGATGATTGTGAGCGTAAGAATCCATTGTAATGAAACCGAATGTGAAACCGAATGTTAAACCCATGTAATTCATTGTATAATATATTTTTAATACTATTTGCGTTTATCTACAGTTGTATCCTGATTTTGCTATCAACGTCGCTTTCTGAGAAGTAACATCCAGTCATAACTTGGAGAGCCAGATTGAATGAGGTTTGTTTTTGTTGTGCAAGTCATTGGTCATCGGGCTGCAATCAACAACTTCACTGCAGATTGAGAATATGTATTAACACTGGAGGAATCCGATGAACGAGAAAGCTCTTTTTCACATGTCCAGTAGGGGCGGGTAAGAACGTTACAACGACAAACAAAACAAAAACATGATAGTCGTACAAGTACAAGAAAGGTAAACAAATCACCCAAACAAATACAACTAAAGCAACCCCATCCTACCAGACAAAGCCCACCGAGGTGTTAACTTGTTTTTCAAAAGCGACCTGGCCACAAATGATAGCTCAACAAAGTGGCCCGTCATTTGGACGTTATAATCACGGGCAGCTGTCTGAATTCAAACTCAGGATCTCGTCGGTGCTGACCTCTTAAGCCACGACTGTGAACAAATATTTTAGTTGTATCCATGGTCTGATATATAATTTAACTTTTATTTGAAAACACGAGTTATTTTTCTTTTAATAAGCAAACTAGCGGAAGGAGATAATGATAATGACATTTATAAACGCGCAAGATTTTGCAGACAAGTCAACAACCTTAAGAGGCACGGAGCAAAGCTTTGGGCTGCTCAAAAGCCTGAGCCCAACAGATAAGAAGAGGCCTTTCGATTTTTCTTAAAAGTCAGAGTGCATTTGATGTTGCGGATGTGCAAAGGGACAGAGAGTTCCACGTTAAGGGGGCGACAGCAGAGAACTGACGTGAGGCTAGAACAGTTCTAGACCTTTGGTGTCTGAAACAGATTTTGAGTGACGCTGCTGCGTCGGGTTCTACCAGAGCCATCGGTGCAAGGCCCGGGAGTAGTGAGGCGAGGTATATGGTAGGAAACCGGTGCTTTATCGACTGTGGTCACAACCACGCCATGCATATTCAGGCACTTGTTTTTAAATCCTTTATATTAAGTTTACTTGCTTGCTTGCGCGCTTATGACCGTGCAAATCTTTCGGTCGTTTTTTAACCCACTTCCCGTGATCCAATCGAGCTGACATTTTGCACAGACTCGTTGTGCGTGACAATTTATTTTCGTGGAAATTTGTTTCAACATTTTTACACTTTTTAGGAATTTTTTTAAAATTATATTTAATTACCAATTGCTTAATGGTAGCAGGCAATCATCTGACCCATAGGTGGCAGCCATCTCAAGCCAGAGGACGAGAGGACTCTAGCCGCCACGCATATAAAGGATTTATAGTGAAAAACTTTGTTTTTACGGGTTAATTTTTTAGTAGAGTATTGGGAAGGTATTCAGAAAATAAGGTCGTTCGGCAGGGGGCATACATACACATCATAAGAAACCTTAAAAACGGGCACACGTGTTGAAAAAGAAAGGTTTGAAAAATCTGGATCTCTGTGCACTGTCCATCTTTAACAATGTCTTTGCCGTGTTCATTTTTTTTAAGTGTAAACGAACTATCAATGAACGCATTTATATTGACACGATCTAACCCACATACCTCTTATGTTTAAATGTACACATTGAAATAAACCTTTGCTTCATGAAAAGCGTTGACGACACTTGAGCACTTAATTTACTTTGGTAAATATCTTGAGGAAACTGTTGTTAATCTATATGCAGCATGTAATACGTGTTTATAAAACTACTGGCCATCAATCCCGAGTTCAACCTTTTCAATTTTGAGAGCATTATTTCAGTTGTGACATTTTTGTTTGTTTTTAAAAGGCAAATAAGTTCAGGGCCGAGCAATTATCTGCAGCTTCCAACCATAATGACGTCACGCGACTTGATTTTTGACCCCTCCCCCTCGTCACACGGCGTCACAAAAAGTCAGACCCTCCCTCAAATATGACGTCACAAAGCTCTGCCCCCCCCCCCCCAAAAAAAATAAAACATGCTTCAAATCGCTTTAAACTATTGTCATTGTAGTGCGTATTTAATGTGGCGCTGCACTCTGATGTAGGAGAACACATTTATTAAAAAGTCTAATTAAGTAGAACGTGTTGTCTAAATTTATTAAAAATTGCGCATTTTGATTTGACGTCACATTTCTCACCCCCCCCGCGCGTCACAGACATACATATATGGGTCTCCCCCCCCCCCCCACGTGCGTGACGTCATTTATGGACGGCCCCAAATGCAAATTTTTTAACGTCGGTACCGAGTTACTTGTTCAGTATCCCATACTGAACTGCTTCACCTCTTGATGGACAACTGCTGGGAAACGGGACCTGTATAATGTCAAAACCAAAATCAGAATATTTATCCTGGATAAATCCGATGAGCTATGAAGCTCTTTTCTTCACAGATGTCCAGTAGGGGCGGGTCAGAAACTTACAACAAACAATACAAAAACTTTTTGATTTAAAGCTTTCGTGATTGCAGGGATTCATATTCTTGGTTCTTTCGGTAAAGTCACGTAGAAGGGAAATAATAAAATAATAAAAATATAAAACAATATTATTTCCCTTCTACGTGACTTTACCGAAAGAACCAGACATATGACTACAAAAACTGCACAATATAAGAAAGGAAAGTAAACCGCTAAAAATAAATACATGAAGTATATTATTTGTCCTTAAAATATATTAGGTAACAAGCACTATAGTGTTATGCGAGCATAGCACCAAATTACATACAATTACTTCATAGTAACTTGCATATGGTTGTAAACTTGCGTGAGGTGAAGCAGCCTCAAGTTGGAGGAGTTTAATGCATGATAGTACAATGCCCTGCGGGTGGACAGTAACTGGCTTGAATAATTTAACCCACGCCTTATCAATAATTTCTTCCTTTTT
Source organism: Entosphenus tridentatus (assembly GCA_014621495.2). Lineage (NCBI taxonomy): Eukaryota > Metazoa > Chordata > Hyperoartia > Petromyzontiformes > Petromyzontidae > Entosphenus > Entosphenus tridentatus. The sequence continues at coordinate 3,957,434 of CM025636.2, read as the reverse complement.
GGCTTAAACATGTTTACAAAATTGCAGATCGCACGATGGTGTCACCAGAGCTTAATCCACAGTATGCAAAACAGGGCTCTCAATTTTTTAATGACTCGTTAAATATATATTTTAAAACACATGATAACACTATGGGGCCATTACCATTTCTAAAGGTTCTGGAAATATAATATAATTGTATACTTATCCCCATTGCCCGCATGAAGTTCCACTTGGGTGCGCTGCAATCTTCAATGTCTTAGACGGCCCTTAAAAGTCCCTTGTTCACGACGTGTCGAGTAGAGGCTGCGTGAAGTACACACCTTGGACTTCTTTCGCACCGTACGTAGCCAACCGTGTCGAGTCCCCCCCGATGGCGGTATTCTTGCGGCTGCTCCAGATCGTCACGCTGTAAAAATGCAGAATGGTCCGTTTGACTGCAGCTCAACAAGACAGAGAGGTCTGATATCATGGAACATTGTTTGCCAGTATCAAAGCATAGCTGTCAACCCCGTATCAGTGCCTACCTCATTACAGACCAATTCAGACCTTATTGGTCAGTCCGTCCCCTTATAAATCTCAACGTTCATCCTATAAAGTCCCATCACAAAGGAGAAACACGAACAAAGACAATTAATGTTTTGCCTGTATTGAAACGGCTGTCCGCCATATTGACTTGAAAACTCAATTTCGCTGTACAAGAATACGGGTAAACTACGTGGGTTCGCAGGCATGTCAAAGTATTCACAAATAAAAATAGGTTTAACCTATTCTTTGATACTGGCAAAAAGGTCCCATGATATCAGACCTCTGCAGTCAAGCTGACACCATCCCGAGCTATGAATGCTCTGATACGTGCGGCATTGCCTTTGTGCCGTTCGCCTTTTGGCGTTCTCTGTTCTGAAACTGGTGAGACAGGGCCATAAAGGCCGTCTCTGGTGTAGGCCAATCAGTTTCAAATTCGATGCACTAAATTATCAGATCATGTTGGTTTGCATGTTCACCACAAGTATGTGTGGTGAACATGAAAACCTAATTCCTTGCTGAAGGTATCTATTTGGTGGCTGAACATCTTAACACTTGTTCTATTACCAGAAAGGGTAAAACCTATTCTTATTTTTCGCAAGACGTCTGATATTTCGCAACGTGCCAAACGACACACGCAGCAACAACACGGACATCCATTGGAGAGCTGTACAGCGCAACCCTGAAAAATAAGTTTACGAACAAAAACAAGGTTATTAATAATTATTATGCAGGTCATCTCTTTGTGTTGTTTCCAAGTTATCCATTCCAATTTCCAGGGTCGCAAACGAGATCAAATTCGAAGTACGGTATCTTTATTTAGCACATTCATACGAGTGTAGTGACATAGAATGGGCCACTACGGCGCGTAGCGCTGGTTACTGGTAGAGAGTGGAATCGTGGGTGTAATAGCCCGGTCTACCAGCAGGGTCGGTGAAGTGTGCGACTGGGGCGCGTAGCCTCGGTTGCTGGCAGTGAAAGGCATTTGAGGATACAGCGGCTGGTCTGCCAGTAGGGCACGTGATTGTCACGGATGTAGGTGAGAGGGAACACGTGGGGGAGAACCTTCTGGGAGGTTCCAGAAGGGGGCGTCGCCGAGGGCGGAGACACGCCACGCTGGGGAGGATGAAAGGGAGGCCCCGATGCTGGGTCGGGGCTGCTGCGGTTTGGGAATGGAACTCGTCGTCTTCATAAGTCTTCAACCCCGGTAAGCTCTGTGATATCCACTTCCAAATGCTAACATGAAGGTTGCACTGCTTTGAGATCCGAATTGACGGTCTCATGATACACCAATTATACAAATCAGTATGAACATAGGGGGACAATTACAATACTTAAAAAAAAGCGTAATAAATATTAAATGTGTGCATTTTATATTAAAGCGCCAGGTTCCCTTTGTGCTGTGGCATCGAGCCCCTGGGGGAAGATCAGAAGACGTTCTGCTCAACGAGCCAAAAACTACAATTTATAAAACGTCACCGTTGCATTGTACGTAGCGGCACAAGCAACATTACCGGGGCAATGTGTGTATGGTAAACGTGATGCTATTAAAAGTGGTGTAAAAAAAACATATCCTAGATCGTGAACTTAGAAGACTAATGATTTCATATGGCAAGGTGAAACGTGCAACATTGTGTGTGTAAAGGTTATCAAGGCATTCAGTCGCCTCTGCGGAAGCTTTGTGGATGACAGTGATGTTGACCGTGAATCGGCGGTGCTGGCAGTGCTGGATTCCATAATTGATGGTCTGGCTCTGGTAACTGCAGGCATCAGATTGCAGAATGCTCTTCATCTTCCATCGATGAAGGTGACCGGACCTGCCATATCCTTTTCCGCAGAAATTTAGGGCTGACAAACTTTTTTTTCTGAGTAGGTCAATCCTCAGGAGTTCTTATAACTTCCAATGTGGTTAAATGTGTTCCCACCAAGGTCATCCAAATGTGCTTGATAATAGATTCTTTAGTTTCCATCGTGCAAAATCGCTCAATTAAATACGCTTCACTAAACTGATTAAACAGCCGTTGGGATCAGGCGAGCGTGTCGGTTATAATTCCAGGTTGAAATATTTCATGAATCGTCGCATTGGAAGAGCACGATGTAAAATGTTTTAACGCTGCGGTGAAAGAAAGCCTCAAGCGGCTGCAGGGGTGACACATTGCAAACACTACTTTCAAGTTGAAACACGTGGGATTCTTGAACGCGATACAATCCATGTATTGCGAGCTAAAGAATCAATATACATCGCGCTCCACTTGTTCCAACCTTAGTTCATCCAATTTCGATTTAAAGCTTTCGTGACTGCAGGGATTCATCTTCTTGGTTCTTTCGGTAAAGTCATGTAGAAGTCCATCCAATTACAGATGTCAGTTCAAGAAAATAGCCTACATACGCATACTTTTAGATGTTTAATTTGCATTGTTACGACACATTAAATTTGAACGCATTCTAATATTACGCATGGCGATAAGTTCAGCAGCTAAATGCCATTGTCGAGATCTGCTCGCCACGAGTGCTTCAGAAGAGTGTTCGTGTCGTTGTCGCCTAGTCCTTTGTTGAAGCAGCGGAGAGTGCAGTCATTTACCCTATGGCCCCATAGTGTGGCTTGCATGGCCACAATCGCTCCGCCGTGGCTTGTCGTAGATTTTTATATTTATGATGGAAATGCATGCATCGGCCTCTGTTGATGTTCTGTTGCAGATGATGGTGAACAAACCAGAATCGTCAAGGAATGTCAGACAGGAGGGACGTTTTGTTTGGGTCAGGAATACATTTTCGTTTTCCAAGTCCACGTTGTTCCACTGTTCGTCAGCGTTCTCCTTGAACATGTTGATGTTCATTGTGCGGGCCATAGCCGACTAAAAAATAAAAGCATCTCAACAAACTCAAGTTAGTGAAGCAAAAGGTCACAAAATTGTCAAAAATAAAAATTGGTTTCTTCGTAACTTTATTTCAAACGATGTCTACCTGAACGCAATGAATATACAACACAAATGGCAACATCGAAACGTCGTCTGGTGAGCCCAATTGGCAGCTGGCTTCACCGTTAACGTTTGGCCACTTAAACACGGTTAAAGAGTACTTTCCGGGCATGTTTACTACACGTGGAAGACGTTCGTGAAACGGTAAAGAGTTGCACTTAAAAGCAAATTGGTGTCCACGTTTACAACAAGAAAAGCATATGTACAGAAGAAAAAGCGTTACAAGTGTTGGAATGATCTAAAAAATATATTTTCATGAACTCAAAATTACATCTTGCACTCTTAACTGAACAAAAAAAAACTGCAACGTTTGCATTAAATGTTGCCAGTGTTGAAACTACACGAGTCATACGTATCCTTGTGTGTTATTTCCTGCCGTACAATGACGCCTTATTTAACATTTACTTTTAAAGGTGTCCGTCATTGGTCAGTGCCCAATGCAAGCCCTTTGTTTGGCCCGATTTTCCCCTCCGCAAATTAAAGTGGTTCTTTGACACGGGTATGCATTTACTCTCGGCGAATTCCACTTGACACGCACTCATTATGCTTTCACATGGAACACCATGGGTAACTGAATATATACAAGCACAACTTGGTGACTTAAAAAAAAGTAATCCCTTTTGGCTTTCCAAATATTATCAAGCAGCATTTTGTTTAAGCAAACTGGACCTGCTTCAACTTTCTCGCTACTCCATCTGATTGTCAAGAAAATACTGCCGGTATTACCAGATTTTATCGACTTCAAAGCACTACATATAAACTACGGGACCCCGCTAAATGTAGAAAAAAGAAATACCGTACATAAACTCGTGCTTTGCCGTACAGCATTTACATAGGCGAGCGAGCTATCGGGACAATTCTACTCCTGCTGGAGGAACCAGAGTGACAGGACAGACCTTTGCATCCTTTCACAATGCAGTTTTGACAAACACAACAAAAAAACACAAAATGACAACAAAATAACAAAGGACGGCTAAACACATTCACGTTTCATAACCGAGTTTCAATTCTATTTTTGCGAATGTTCAGGAGCTAAACGTCGCAAGTATAACGTGAAATTGAGCTGGACTATGTCATGCACATTACTTAACCGAGATGCCGTCCCTCGGTCCAATGTACGTGTGAATGAGTGGAGACGATCGGCTCGCGATAGAAACCACTCGGGTACCTGAGAAATGACGGCCTAACACGTGTACATCATCAGGGCTCATTAAGTTTAAAGAAAAAAAACATCGAGCCGCAAACACAAACACTGCACAAAGCACCCGCAGCGTTTCCCCACTAGTGTCGCCGACATGACATCGCATCAACGCTTAATCTTTCTTTTCATTCACAAGAGTTTTTTTTGGGTTAGATCGCGTAAATATATGTGTCGTTAAACCCACCACCACCCGATGCAGCCCATTAGTAAGGTTTGTCACTTAGACAAAACGTGCCCATTCGTTAGTTTAGTAGAGTGGTGTGTTGGAGAGTAAACTCACAAAATGTACAACTTCTTCTCGTTATATATTTAACTAAGGCACAATAAGGCAAAGACACAACGTGGAGGCCCCTCAAGCCTGTTTGAAGATAAGATTGTTGCTGCACCGAATTTTACAATATTGCCATCAAACAGACGTTGCAACAATAAACTTATCCGTGGTCGGCCGTTTTGGTCGGCGTAACTGGAAAACGCAATCCAAAAATGTTTCATTTGCAGATAGTACTTACGCTGCACTCCAAGCTGCTCAACACGAGGTTGAAGCGTAGTGATACAAAGGGGCCTTACACTCACAGGCACGCGCTACCGACATCAGTCCTGTGTTTAAACAACAACAAAAAGTTATTGCAGTGATATCGCTCTCACGAGAAACACGGACGTTGACAAAGCAAACGGAGCGCGTTAATGTTTGCAAAGAGGAACGGAGAGATGCACGCTTGCAATTACAATCGGAGGCAGAAAGAAGAGCACACGGAGTTAGAGCACATTCCAACTTTGACCGTTAAGAAAAGTGCGCTTTGGCAGAACACCTCGCGATAAGGGATGACGGCTGGTGGTCGAGACTGCCAACGGAGTGGCAAGCTAAGGAGGGAACAAGGAGATGGAGATATAAAATCGGCTTGCGTACAGGTGCCCGATGTATTGTTGCATCGCACGACCGACGGCAACTGCTTGAAGTCTTCATCCAGTGGTGGATTGATCGTGGCTGATGATGACGCTTCAAAAGCCCACGTCAAACAGTCTACTTGGGTACGGGTACATATCTAACTAGCTCTTTACAGAAATTCACCGATGAACTATTTGAATGGATTCTCATGATCCTGATACATGCATTGAATGTGTGTAAAAATATCTAAATTATTTATGATCAATGTTAATTATATTCTAATCTGCAAATATATATTTAGGCTAATGGGCATAACAAACCAGAATAGAACATACGAGACTGGCATGAGGAGAGACAAAACTAAGACGACACCTGATCGATTTGTAACTGAAATCTGGCGCTTCATCAAATTACCGGTAGTTGAATCATAACATGTAGAGTTTTTATTAAGTATTTTTTATATTGTATAACATATTTAAATGTTTGTAATATTTTCTACTTCCCTTTATTGACAGTCAGTGGATTTTATTTTGTTCTGTAGACAGTTGTATCCTCCTGACGTTAATACTGTTAATCTTTTGTTCATTAACAATTATCCATTCAAATGCATAGCATCACATGGGAATATCTGTAAAATACTAAGTTATGCATTGAAAGTACAAAAGCTTATCCAGACCACAAGCTCAATACGTGTGGCAAATATCATTTGGACCAACGGATCAAAAGGGTTGAGAAAATATGGTCATGCCAACTTGACAGCAGTGAAACAGACAACTGTACCCCGGTTTCATCCTCATGAGCACTCATCAGTAAGCCATCAACATTCGCTTCTGCACTATACCTCTGGGACCCCCATATCCAGACGGCTTGTACCTTTACACTATGCTGACCTCATCCACGCTTGCCTTGTCAACAATAATTAAAATATGAAAATGACGATGAAAATACCATCACTTACAGATTACTTGTGGCAATGGATTTCTCGTCATTGACAAATTTAAATAATCTCGCGTGTGCCGCAAATTCTTGCTCCTAGTTTTGGCCACCAGATTTCACGGAATTATGTTGAACAATCAGCTCATCGGCACGTAAAGTCCACATTGTACAAAACTAAGGAAGTGTAGCATAATTGTTCCTTGACAAGCGTACATTAAATTGTATTTTGCCCTGTAATATTTGCTTCTCTTAAAACGAAACAGGAAGGGGAACACGCACACAAAGCAAAGGAGCACAAACATTCATCAGCCCTCACAGCTCGCCGATCATCCTCTGAATGTCCTTCAGCTTCTCAAGGTGAAAGCTCCCCTCCGACATGGAACACAGCATCCTGCAAAGACACCCCGCAGCGCACAGGGTCACCTCGCAGGGCTACGACAGCTGAAAGAAAACCGGCGCGTCGCAAGCATTTTTACTGCCGTGTCGGAAAAATACTAAGCCGAGCAAATGTTATCTGATGTTTTCAAGGCATCATGCAGTAGATAATCAGTTTGGTTACACGTGTACAATGTGAATCACGTATTCCCAAAACAAGACAAAACTGTTTGGCCAAACCATATCCACACCGGCAAGTCCAAAATACAGTAGCAGCAAAAAATAAAAATAACATCCACACATAGGCCATTCGACCCAAGGCAACAGAAAACCGTTCAACGAAACCATATCCATGCCAGCAAGGACATAAAGACGATGGAAAATCATCCCATTCAAAGCGACATTTTCGCCCCCAATTTTGCTCTGACATGGATTCCTGCCAAAAAAAAACCAGAGAATGCCCGATATCAATAACACAGCTGAGAGCTTCCACCACAGCAAAAAGGGGCAGAAAGCATATAGCAGAGTTGAGTGGCGGGGTGAGTGGCTCAGTGAGTGGCACGGCGGTGAGTGGTGAGATGGTGAGTGGCACGGCGAGTGACGATGTAAGCGAGTGTCTTGTGGAGTGGCGTGGCATCGCGAGCGTCTGGCACGGCGAGCGAGCGTGTTGGCGGGTAGCGCGGTGAGCGAGCGAGCGGCTTGGCCGTGAGTAGCGGCGGCACCTGAATGCACGTAGGGCGTTGGTGCTGCTCTCGAACTCGCGCGCCTTGCGGTGTCCTGCCCGCACAACCGTGTCGGGCAGCCCGGCCAGACGGGCGGCGTTGAAGCCGTAGCTCTTGGGGCACGCGCCGGCAACGAACTTGTAGAGGAAGGTGATGGTCTCCTGGCTGGGGTCGTCGTCATTCTCCTGCTCCACCATGCACGCCTGCAAGAACCCGGCGTATCCCCGGCGGGCCCCAACTTAGCACCTCGGCACTCGTACACAGATATAATCCTCCGGTTGTTATGCGCGCAAAACGTAAAATGAGGTCGGAATTGTTTTGCTTGAGCACATGCACAGCCATTAAGTCATTCCACTGATGAGGGCCTCTGCACACTCTGTGGGTCATGGAGGTTAATAGGCCATACTAAGACCAACGCTGGTCAGTGTAGGTTGGTGAAAATTGGCAGCGTGGGCATTGGAGCGTAGCAATGCAATTTTCTGTAATGCAGTCTGCTGATGGCCATATCTCAGGAGATAAAAAAATGTACCATTTAGACACATGACATAGATATAGACACACACACACGTAAAATAAGTCTGCTTCACCCAGTCGCTGACCTGTTTTACAATAAATATATAAATTATAAAAATATACAAATGCAAACGTGCATAACCACATTAATTCATTCAAGCATCAGGTACAAAACAAGAGGTGAGTGAATGGGGGAGGTGAAGTACTCCTCTCAGTGCAAGTGTGCGGGAAAACGAGTGGAATGAGAGGTTGAGGGAGGTGTAACCGCATGGGAAGAGAGGGGAGAATGGAGAGTACATATTATCTGCTTACCTGTTGTGCTACTCATGTTGTCCATGACAACGCCAATAATTATGTTTTGTCATGCATTTTGTAACTTTGTGTCAAAGACAAATATCATAAAGAGACGGTCCCTCACAGATAACATCTGACAGTTCACCACCAGCATTGATTAAAGCAAGCCCGATTGGTGATCAGAAACTATGTCAAAAGCTGTCCAAAGGCATTTAGCAATCATCAGGCGCGTAACAGCGTGAAACAACTTCATTTAATATGTTAAAGCTGTTGACAAGGGGAAAACGTGCGGGCACGTACCATGTGGCCCAGACGCACGTGGTAGGGGGTTGTTTTTGTTTATCAATCATCAGGCCGTTTAGTGCGTGCAACAACCGTGACGACTAAGCGGAGGGGGGAAACGTGCGGGCTCGTACCATGTGGCCCAGGCGCACGTGTGGGCTGGCCGCGAAGTCCTCCACGAGCGAGTGGTAGTGTGTGGAGAAGAGGGTGCGGCAGCGCACGCCCTCGGCCAGCTCGTGCACCACGGCGCTCGCGATCGCCGTCCCGTCGTACGTCGCCGTGCCGCGGCCTCGGGGGCGCAAAAAAAAAACCCAACGAAAGACAAACGGCAACGTGAGCATCACGACTTTGGCTCCGCACGCCGCGTCGGTTCCGCGTTAGTCCCGCGTCCATCGGGTGGGGCGGGGGGGGGGGGGGGTCACACCGAGCTCGTCGAGCAGCACGAGGGAGTGGCGCGTCGCGTGCTGCAGGATGCTGGACGTCTCGCTCAGCTCCACGAAGAACGTGCTCTCCCCTGCGCGTCGCACACGGCACCTCCGATTAGCGCGCTTGGCTAAGTACGGTGCGAAACAAGTTCGACACGCGTACGTAGAAACGTACGTACAACGACGCCCTTTACACTTTGTTGTTTTTATAACTTGCCGTGTAAGTTTAGGAGCACAGTCGTCGCAAACAACACACCGCCGTATTAAATGAATGGGGGCGGAACGGTGGCATACACTGTTGTGCGTGTATCATATTCCCGCAGCCTATCATTTGTCAAGGAATCAATCGATCGAGTCACTATTTCGTGTGGGAAGTCAACGGAACAAATAAGTAAAAACCTGGCCAAATTGGTCAAGCTGGACAATCACTAGTCTTGGACTCCGGGCCAGGACTCGGGAGGCCATCACGGAGGTGGAAGCTTCTTGAGTCGAGGCCGGTGTCAGGACCAGTCAAGGCAGAGGGGCGCTGCCCTACGATGGTTGATATTGGCTCCAGCGAGGAGATCTAGCGTTGCACTGCAGATGCCACCAAACACTTTGAAACAAAGCGACACATTATTTTACATCCCACGCAAGAGTTCGATTTTGGGGGAAACAAAATAGCAATCGATCAATATTTCGAAGCATTGTCAACAAGCCGAGACCGACGGACACCTAGGAACAGAGAGAGAGAGAGAGAATCGGCAACCTTCGCGCCGCGGTACTGACGCACGCACGGGCCTCACCGGACATGATGCGGTCAGACGCCCCCAGCCGCGTGAATACGCGGTCCACGGGCGTCAGGCGGCACGCCTCGGCCGGCACGTAGCAGCCCAGCTGTGCCATGATGACGATGAGCCCCGCCTGTGGAAGACCCACACCTCGTTCTCACCATCGTCGGGGTCAGCGAGTCGTATGCCGCCCCCCCTCACACCGACGGAGCCGAGCGGTTACACAAAATTGGTGGCATAAAGGAACGGGTTTTTTTTTTGTCATGCAAGAGACACGGTAGAGAAGCGAAGCGCTTTAGGATTTTTGTTTCACAGATATACAAAGATAAGGCAAAATTATTTTACACCACGCTTTCAGATGAACTCGGTGTTAATAAAGCATTGATATGTTAAAATAAACAACCGGATTTTTTTTATTTCATACTGAAAAGTCCAATTTGGACGTTTTGAATTTTGACTTAAAGCTTTCGTGACTGCAGGAATTCATATTATTTGGGTATTTCGGTAAAGCCACGTAGATAGGTTTAGCTGCTGAGTTTGCCTCAGCAGCTGTCCCCCTCTTTTTTCTTCCTGATGACGAACGCTTGTGTTGCGATCGAAACGTCGTAGTTTTCTTTTTTTGTTATTTTCTTTGAACCAATCTGCGTGACTTTACCAAAAGACCCAAATAATTTGTGCGTTTTGGTTAACTGTAAAAATGTAAACATTAGCGTTTTCTTTTATGAAAATGATAGACCAGCATGGCGACGTTATCAAACCCCTACGAGTGTAACGACGCAAGGAGGCCGTCATCCAGCAGTGGACTCACAGTGGGCTCAAAGATAAAAACGGATGCATCATTGCATACCCACTGTAAATGGTGTTGTCGTAAAGGGCCACAATACATAAAAACAATGATTCTCTCGTTTTTTTGTGTGGTTATACCGCATTTTGTTCGGGCACGTTGTTTGGCATGATGGTAGCTTCTTAGGGTACTGAAGCTGATGCACGTGGAGCCAAGCATCTGACGTGCCGAACAGCACGTCAGCACAACCACACAAAAAACCTAACAACGAAATCTGTGCTTGCTCGTTCTCGGCAACATTGACATTTTTGTCTTTTGTTATTGTTGCTTAAGTTGCTCACGCATCACGGACCTTCTTTACAAAACATCCACGAAACTGGCAAAACGTTATCTCGCCTGTGTAAACAAATAAACCCAAGCTCAAAAAAAAACGTTACGACGATTGCGAAAATGGTTGCGTTCGCCGGCTCTCCCCGGACCTGGCGCATGAGCGTCGACTTGCCGCCCATGTTGGGTCCCGTGACGAGCACGCAACGAGCGCCGTCACCGCCGTCGTCGGCTCCGTCCGAAAGGCCCACCACCACATCGTTGGGGATGAAGCTGTCGCCCAGGAAGGTGGTGGAGACGCAGGGGTGGCGGGAGCCACGCAGCTCCAGGAAGGGCCCCCCCCCCCAACGAGCCGCCCTCCAAGGGGGGCGGCTGCACGCTCGGGCGGCACATGGGGTTAGCGCCCTCTCCGCCCTGCTCGCTGTAGTGAGCCAGGCTGAGAAGCACGTCTGTGTCGATACAAAACAAAGTGGGGGGTTAAGGGGGGGGGGGTTATTGTAATTTCTTATCTGCCCATGCCGCCATTGTTTTGAGCATTGTACTTCGTTAACCGATGTCATGCACACGTGAGGTTTACCGCTTAGAAATGGCCTGCAAATGATATTTGTATGTCACCCGCAAGCATCTTGGCTGCACTACTTTTGACCTGGCATCAACATCATGTTTCTAGTGACCGAGCTGTTTGTGTGTGGGGAACGGTAGTATAGAAGTTAGATCGCTGCGCCACAAACCCGACGACCCGAGTTCGATTCCCGCTCACGGCCAACACCAGTGACGATTATCTGAACCGGTCCTGGGCCTCCTCTAAGTCGACTCAGCCTCAAATGAGTACCTGGTGTGTGTTAAGATCACCATTGGGGAGGCCACGTGTGGTGTTGAAGACCCACCCACTCGTGTGCCGTGCCAGCCTTCATTGGTGCTTACTAACAGTATTTGCCCCAACAGTCTGTTAAGGCTATATATACGGGGGATGTTTGTCTTTGTTGTGTGCACGAGAGGGTGCCCACCATACGATAATGTGAAAGTCTAAATTGTTCCTCGCGAAGGAAAATAATCCACTGCTTTATATGCACTTCAAAAAAGCCACTAGATGATACTCGATAAAGACTATTTATAGAGTCGCCAAAATTGTCAAGACACTTTATCAAGCATTAAACGTAAGCGATGCTGCTGTGGTGTCACGGTGCTCACACTCGACTTGAATGTGTGTATGTATGTTGAACTTCTTTCGCTCTGTACGTAGCTAACCGTGCTAATCGGAGGTACAAATTGCAATCCAGAGGTCACCAGTTCGATTCCATCTTCTGGCACGGTAGCTGTAATCATGGTGAAAGTTTCACAAATCCCTTATACCCCCCCCTCCCACCCCAGGTCCCTTGTCCACCCAGCAGTATAAATGGGTACACCAGAGATAATTATAATCAATCAATATTCCCACCTCTTCCAAGACGTCTGACCAGCGTGGAACAGTCGACCAAAATACTCTCTCTAGAGAGTCTCTCTGGTACTCTCCCCGTTCCACCAAAAGTTGCCATGAGCAAGTGCAGGACTGCACCTCGTCCACCGTTTACTCCACAGCAAACAGATGCAGCAAACTTTATACTTGCCCAGAATCGTTCGTACATACCCGGCGTCATTTGCGTCTGCCGTGAAAGTCACGAGTTTTATTCCTGGAGGTTCCATCTAGCAGACAACACCCTGGAGTATGTAAAAACAACGAAGCGGTTACCCAGGACGGCCATGCAGTGCATGGCGGCGCTCCACTGCTTGTAGCTGGTGTCGAAGTTGTAGAAGAGGCGGCGCATGCAGTCGCGCATGGCTATGTCGCGCCGCTCCTCGGCGTCCGAGAGAAGCGCCATCAGCCGCTCGATCTCGGGTGAGTAGAATCGCCGGAAGCCCTTCTTGGTCGACTGTGGGGGGGGAGGTGGCGGTGAGTTTATGGTATGTGGAGGGAGGGAGGGGCCAGAAGGAAGAGGAGCAGGAGCAAGAGCTGACGACTTTGGGTTCTTGTCAGTGTCGTTGTTCAATTCTGAATTGTGGAGATCTTTGTACAAATGTTGCATCTTCATGCATTTTTCCCCATTATGTTTCTCCTGCCTATAACCAAAACTTGCAATTGCATTAGACGTACATCGTTTTAGTACTATGGTCACCCTATATCTGTTTAAATGGAAAATGTTTCTGTTGCTTAGTTTTTCAATTTGTTCCGTGCTTAATCTGAAGGCAGCCTGTCAAAGTAAATTCACGTGGCAGGGAATTCATGCGTGCAAGGTTTTCAATTTGTCATGCGATACGGTTGTTTTTGTTTTGACTTGTTTGTCATTTGGTGACCCAGGTCACTCTTGCGAATGAGGCGATGCTGGTCTCTTGAGTTCTCACCCCGATTCAACAAAATAAAATTGAAATCACCCAGAACAACACCTGGCCACATCAGATCTCGGAACGTATATACAATATAGCCTGGACAGTTTCAGTTTTATTTATTTGGTATAGCCCTGCGAGCCATTCGGCTCTTGAATCGGGTGCAACCGCAACAAACAAAAAACTAAAACATGAACAAGAAAACATCTTAAAGTGACTATGCACAAAAAGAAAAATCCAGGAAGAAACTGCAAAGTCTTCCAGAAAAAAAAGCACCGTACACCAACGCTGTGCAAAAATCCCAGTGGGATGCAAGTCAAACAACAACAACAACCACAAGACAACTTAAATTAAAGCCATCATTCTAACTCCGTACTACAACAAACAAACATGGCCAAACCAAGAAACGTTTTCGAAATAAAAATAAAGCCATAAGCAATGTAACAATGATCAAATGCTGTTGCAGGGCTACATGATGGGCAGCAGAGGGAAGTATAGCAAAATACATTTTAGGACTGTACTTCTATACTCCTGCGTCTATGCTCCCACCTTCACAAATCCGCACGGATCAGCTGGGTGCAGTAAGGTTAAATTGCCCCACAACAAGCATGGTATGGGGGAAGTCTTCATCCATCGGTGAGTTGACAAATGGGCTGGTCACATTCCCATAGCAGTACCATTATCAATGAACATTACAAATGAGCTAATCTTGCAGGAAAAAAAAAACAATCACTGGATAATTTATTTTATTTTATACCTACGTGACTTTACTGAAAGAACCAAAGAGTATGGATTCCTCCAGTCACGAAAGCTTCAAATCTAGATTGGATTAAAATCACTGAATGTCTACACTGGGTGTATTTGACTTTGAATAAAACTAATTCTGTACTGAACTCAAACTGAGCAGACAATTTCAAGTCCAGCACTACAGAACAGTCAGCAACTCAGCGAGCAAGGTTCTCGGCTCAATAAACGTCACCGGTTCCCCGTATGACAGGGGTAGTGAGAGCGGCGTTATCTCCTCCCCATCTTTAGCCCCAGGAGTAGCGAGTTGGGGCTTTAGCCCACGGAGTTTTTGTATCCAATTCCTCTTGTTGCAGTTTGAGCCTTGTATCAGGCTCTTGTTATGTTGCAACTAAAAAAAACGTCATCGGTGACCCGAGCCTGAGATCATAAGCTCACGAGACGCGACAGCCTGATTTCAGAAGAGCTCGGCTCAGTACTCTTGACAAATGTGTCCCTTTCTAGATTTGAAGCTTTCGTGACTGCAAGGATTCATATTCTTAGTTCTTTTGGTAAAAGTCACGTAGGTAAAAAATGAAATTAATAAAAATAAAACAATAAAAATCACGACGTTTCGGAGGCAACACAAGTCTCCGTCATCAGGTGGGACCGTCACAGCCAGATTAGCTGCATCAAGTGAGGCAAGGATTCAAGATGTAAGCCCTTAAAAGCAAGTTGAGGGGGGGAGGAGAGGGGGGGTTCATCAGAATGTGGTAGCCAATGAATGGGACGTATCGGGAGGGAGGGGGGCGGGGCTAAAAGAAGGAACGAAACGGGAGGGGGAGGGGGGCGGGGCCGAAAGTCGGCGACGTGGACGTGGCACCTATTGTTGCACAAGTCAACGTATTGGGTGGAGAGGGTGAGGGGGGCCATAGGAGTGGGGTGCACGTGAGCATGTGTATGTACAAGCACCTGTTGATACACATGATAGAAAAGAAACGAAAATGCCCATGTTTATACCAGTGCTGGCTGAACAATAAAGAGAGTACTGTTAAACACTGGGGATGTTAACACTCGGTAAAGTAAAGTAAAATAGTGCCTGTCAGATAAGATGGTCCAAAAATGTGTCATTAAGTCTTTTTTGTGTCCCTGCTGACGGGGTAAGAGAGACGAGGTGCGAGTGTGAACACACCTTGAGCTGGTACTCCTCGGGAGTGTTCCTCTGCGCCACGGCGTCCGGCACCTCCATCTGGAAGCGGTTGCGACCCGTGCCCCAGAAGACGATGGACTTGCAGCTCAGACGCTTGCGCTGCTTCTCCAAGTATTCCTGCCGCAGGGAGGGAAGCAGCAGCAGCGGCAACAGCAGTAAGGTCGCACTCATTACACACAAAGTGCTTGCCACAAATACAACCACAATACCTTGCCGATCTCGTCAAGGAGCATAAACCATCTCGCGAACTCCGGTCATCCTCCTAGCGGCTTTCGGTTAGACATTGAACAAAGACGGTTGCCTTCATAAACACTTCTGCGGCCGTCTGGAACGCTCTTTCCCATATTAGGAAGCCACTGGAGCTATGCATTTTTAAAGTGAGATTGAAAAATCTTTCCTTTATAACCACGTTTTGTTTATCGTTTTCTGTCCTTCCCCCGCACCTCCAATTAGCACGGTTGACTACGTACGGTGCGAAAGTATTTCAACATACACAGAGAACAGGGATGTCACAGGACACCCGCTGTTCACAATGCAGTTTAGTACTTGGTGCGTCCTGTTACCCTTATGGTTTATGCAGAATATAGAGATAATCTAATCAGGTTCTATAAAGATGCTATAGAGAGTCTATTTTAATTGAGGAATTCGAGCATCGTTACGGGCCCATCTTAAATCTAAGATCAGGACGACGTGTGAAATATTGACCACACGAAGCTGAACCAGCGCGGCTGAATGCTTTAACTGCACCTACACCGTGGCATGCATGTAAACACACATGGACCCACAGATACACTTACTAAGGCCGGCACGGCAAACGAGGGGGTGGGTGACCAACACCACGCGCGGCCGCTCTGTCTCCCCAGTGGTGATGTTTACACACTGCACCAGGCACTCATTTGAGGCTGAGGCGACCTAGGGGAGGCCCAGGATCGGTTCAGATAATCGTTACTGTTGGTAGCTATGAGAGGGAATCGAACTCTGGTCGCTGGGTTCAGAGCACAGCGCACTAACTGTTGCGCTACCACTCCCCACAACACAGAATATATCTAAACGAAACCAAACTTTTTATTTTATGTGAAAATGTATCACAGCCAAATACTCTAAACGCATGTTTCTAATTGTAGAAAAAAATTCAAGCGACCACGGGGAGAACAGGCAAATATACGGGCGTGAGGGTTGGGATCGAACCCATGCAATCCTCTATACCAAGCGAGGAATTTCACACACACATACATACATACAGGCACACACGTACATCGAGCAATTTCTTGTTGGCGGAGATGTCGAGGAGCGCCTGGTCATACTCGGGGTCGAAGCCTGGACGTGGGGTGATGACGCCTGAGCTGCGCGCCTTCTGGTGGTCGAACGCCGTGTCCCAGCGCTGCAACTCGGGGGACAGGTCTGGGAAGTGCCCCCCGTCTTCCGTAGACACCACCTTGCGCAGAAGCCGCGACTTGAAGTCGCCCACGCACTCCTGGGCCACGGGAAACGACAAGTGAATTATTACACATGGCCAGAAAGCAGCGCAGCGTACGTTTCCACACTTCTTTGGTCTTTTCCACCAAAATGTATCCAAATTGTGCTGCCACTGTCACCTCCATTCAGATCTCTCAGAGGAGTATGTATGTACGTTGAACTTCTTTCGCATCGTACGCAGGCGACCGTGCTCATCGGAGGTGTGGGGGAATGACAACAAACTAAACAAAAAAAGCAGTTCTCAAAGAATGAGTTTTCAATTTAGACTTGTCTTGGTCTTTGGAGAGGCTGGGTGTGTGAGTGGAGGAGAGCGTGAGTGCGAGTGTGGGAGAGAGTGTAGTGGGAGAGTGTAAAAAAGTGGCGAAGTGGTTTATGCAGTAAGCTACGAAGGCAATATACAGGAGATCTTTGTCTCGTGGGGAGCGGTAGTTTGGCAATTAGTGCACTGCGCTACAAACCCAGCGACTCGGGTTCGATTCCTGCCCATGGCCAACACCAGCGACGATTATTTGAACCGGTCCTGGGCCTGCCATAGGTTGACTCAATTGAGTACCTGATGCTATGTGACAAAGGCGGCCGGGCGTGGTGTTGGCCACCCACCCCCGAACAGCACTTGCCCCAACAGTCTGTTAATGCTATACAGGGGGTCTTTATCTTTGTTTGGAGAGGCTGCGTGTGTGAGTGTGGGAGAGAGTGTAGCGGGAGAGCGCAGAACAGTGGCGCACTGGTTTCTGCAGCAAGCTACGAAGGCTATATACGGTGGGGGGGGGGGGGGTCTTTGTCTTTGTGCGTGCCTGCAGCAGGCCAGCAGCCTGGCTGGCGGCGCGGAAGCCCTCGAGAGTGGACAGGAAGTCGGCGATCTTGCGCTTGCTGTAGGCCGTTTCCTCGTAGAGGACAGCGCGGCTGTCCGGGTGGTCGCGGCTCGCACGCAGCGGGGTGCCCAGTCCGTGGATCTTGCTCAGCAGCCGCTCCAGGTCGGGCATTTTGCGCAGGAGATCCTTCACCTGTTGCAAGGCACCACCGCATACGAGGCACCACCGAGCCGCAGAATCTGACTTTAGCCACCACGGCAAAGGAAGCTCCCTGCATTGAACTCGGATGTGTCGGGAGTTGTACCGTGCGTTGTTCGGCATGTCAGACGTTTCTCGCTACACGCACTGGGAGCTTCTGCAGGAACTGCATGGAGCGGCTCATGCTCTCGAGATTACATGGGAGTTGTCGGCTAAATGGAGGATGGCCAGAGTTTGCGTGATGGTTTATGCTCCTTGACGAGATCGGAAAGGTATTGTGGTTCATTCGTGGCAAGCACTTTATAAAGTTAAGTACGCCTTTAGCGGTACAGACCCCCTAGCAACATTACGGTGACAACGGTAACGTTAAGATCCCTCGCGCTCACCTGCGCCACCTTGTCGGGGACAGCCATGAGGTCCTCCAGAGCGTCGAGGCGGTCGTCGATGGCTTGTGGGTCGCACGGCGGCGCCACCAGCCAGGCGCGCAGCAGGCGGCGCCCGAACGGCGTGAGGCACGAGTCGAGGCGCACCAGCAGCGTGCCCTCCACGCCGCCCGTCGTGCTGCTCTGCAGAACCTCCAGGTTGGTGAGCGTCACGCCGTCCAGCACCATGCGGCGAGTCGCGAGTCCCGTGCTGCCCACCTCCTCCTCCTCCTCATCATCCTCGTCGCCGTCACGGTGGCCTGGGTGCGACATACCGTCAGCGCTATGGTTAGCGGACGAGAACGCGTGCGTTGCGAGTACCAAAATGATCCCGGCCATATCCAGACCGCCAGCGAAGTCATTTTGTCCTTTTGATTTCAAACATAATGAGTTGTGTGGACAACCAACAGGCAACAGTGAAACATCATTCGCTGTTGACCGGTTTCGTCCTCATCACGACTCAACGTACAGTACAGTAATCAATGCTCCCTGCTGCGACACGTCTCTTCACACCATTAAACAGATTTGCATGGCCGAGAATGTGCAGATGGTTCGTCTTAAGTTGGCAGGTAATGATACATTTGATTCCCATTTGACTCCTGATCTTAATCATCAGTAATGTAGGAATTATGCAAATTAAGTGAACATTATATTTTTCTGATAGATTTAGGGTGATCATGCAAACACAACCATACAGAAAAAACATGAAAAAATAGAGACGGTACAATAACGAGACGGAAAATAAACATTTAACTGAATTGTGGCTCCCAAATTATGACAGTCACCGAATCGCTTGACAGTCAATCGCTACATGCCTCGTTTTAAGATAGATGTTTACCATGCAATGTGATCATGCAAAGGAATCATCGCTAGGAATCGAGGCTCCTAACCTCTCATTTCTTTAGAACTGCTTTTTGTGTTTAGTCTGTCCTTCCCCCACACCTCCGATTAGCACGGATGGCTACGTACGGTGCAAAAGAATTTCAACATACAAACACCTAAACACCTACCTATGTACATGTTGCACGTGCTGTGTTTCTCACTTGTCTATTGCAGTGATGCCTCAATTACCATTGGTGCATTATACTGCGTAATATCCTTTACTGTGCTTCCCCCGCACCCACGATTAGCATTGTTGGCTAACGTACGGGGCAAAAGAAATTCATCATACGTACAACTATAAACTATTAATTATTTTACCGGGTAAGGCCCACTGAGCTATACAGCTCTGTTTCACAGAAACAGACACACAAGAGAAGCTGGGCACTTGGCGGTAACCACCGTTGTGTGTGTCGCCGGCGAGCGCAAGGTCGGGCGGCTGGTAGCGGCGGAAGTTGCCCATGGAGAGGAGCTCGTGGTCGATGAGGCACTTGCGAAGGTAGAAGAGCACGGCCCCCAGGGCGGAGAGCGCCAGCTCCGCCTCGTCCGCTGCCGCCAGGCCCAGCGAGTCGCTGGCGGACGTCATGGCGCGCAGCACGGGCGGCAGGGCACCGCCACTGCCCCCACTGCTGCCTCCGTGCTCGTCCTCGACCTTGAAGTAGCCCTCCTCCGCAAGCACCTGCTCGCCAGGTCCCATTGCCAAGCAAATTGAGACAAAGGTCAACATTGAATTTATTTTGAGCTCAAATAAGCATTGGAGATGGGCTACTCTTCTGTTAACATCCCTGAACCAGCGGTGTAAATCCACACATTGCTATGGCTAGGGCAAGTTCCTCCATAAATAACCACTTTGACTTCCCCCATACAATAGTCATTAATTTATCGACCCAAGAGGGATGGATGAGAGGGTTGCGAGTCAACCTCCAACCAGGATTTAAACTCACAACCTTCTGAATGTGAGCCACTCACCTCTACCGTTATGCCTCCTGCCCAATTTATGTTGGGCAAGCTGGCACCATCAACAAGGCTATGGGAGAAATTAAACACCGAAGCGTTGTGCGACTGCCATTTATTGCAGCCACGATACAAAGACTCCGGGTTCACATCTCGTGCAGTCAATTGCCCAGACCCTCATCTGCACGTGACTGCCATTTGCCAATATGTCAAATGTGTTTAGGTCGTGCTTCTTCCGCAGGGTGAGACTTAGAAGTTGGCTCGGCTTAGTATTCCTGTTAAATGATTCAGAGCCCACATTTGTTATATGTTGCATCGATTTCAACCAGGTCTCAAACAAATTACATAATTAATTATGAATGACTGAAAGTAACTCAGTCTACAGATCTAATTATAGGCAACAGATAAATGGCAGTCAATGCAGGAACAAAACGTTTAGAAATAACTCACCATTTCACACTCATGTCCATTACACTAGTCTGCATTATGTAGTGAATCCAACCGAGTCGCAGACATTTTCTCAGGAGCAACACTATTTATTAACACCAACACGTAAAGTAACACAAACTACGCTCGGGTCTCGATATGCCCATCTAGCCACGGTATGGCAGAACTAGACATGGTTCGCTATCCCGGCCCGGACCACAAGCTGGGTCGTAGACCGCGTGGCTAGAGGCTTCCTCTCCCCCACGTGGATCTTCCAACACCAACACTTGAAGAACCCCGAGCTCCTCACGAATCACTCGTTATATGCCCCCGGGCTGGGGCTGGCTCTGCCCTCAGCCCCGCCCACCTTCCAGGCTTCTCGAGCTCCTTCTCGAATGTTCCCGAGAGCTCCTCGGAAACCACGTGACCGCCCCTCGGCCCCCGTCCACCGGTGGTCCCCCCCCTCCAGTATCGTTCGGTCACGTGACAACAGGTCAGCCAGAGTGTCGTGCCCCAGAGTGACCCTGGCTGACTGACGCCCCCTCTCGCTCCCTCACTGGGAGCCGACACCGCACACTGCTCGCGGTGCCTCCGCGCTAACCAGCGCTCACCCAACCACCGCTAGAGTTGGTACTGCAGCCCATAACCCGGGCTGCCCGTAATCACAACGCAACCAGCTGTGGCTTCGCAAACCCGGCACCATACAGTGACAAGTACAATCACTATAATTAGAAAGCTTTGGCAAGACACAAACCGTATGAGTTCAAGCGGACCATCAAAATTCATCGGCTCCAATTCTGCTTCTGACCCAACTGTATTATTTCCAGAAAGGGTAAAGCATATTCTTATTGTTTCATTATTTTGATACTGGTAAAAAGGTTCCAAAGATAAAATTATTCACTGCATTATTGTATCAAGTGCTTGCAGATGTAAAATTTTTGCACCTACTGCTGCACATTGCGACTGTGGTTCTGCAGTGAGACTTAAAATCGTTATTTATCCTGGAGAAATCCGATGATCTACAAAGCTCTTTTTCATAGATGTCCAGTCGAGGTGGGTCACACAGTTACAACAAACCATACAAACAAACGATAGGAGTGCAAAGTATAGAAAAGGTCAGCTAATCACTAAAAATAAATAAAGGTGCACCAATTCCCAAGCTAAGCTTGGGCAAGGCTGCAAGCAACAGCAAAAACAGCCCCAGACCACACCAAGACAACACGCTGTCCTTCAATAAATAAACATCCATTTTATTAACACCCTACGATCGGTCAAGCCTCATTATATTGGCTAAAGAAGCTAAGGTCACAAAACTCAAGAGGCCGATCTCAATACAACAACCAACAACAAAAACAACCCATTGTACTGTGTACAGCAAGTCTGAACAGAAAATACTTCATCCCCCAGAGATGCGATCTGTAAAATAAAACATTGCACAAGTTTGGGCAATCACTGCTAATCGGTCTGAGGCAATCAAACACAACACGGAAAAAAGTGGTGGACGTCAGCGCTGACACAGACGGTAGGTAACAACAACGCCTCAATCCCCAAGCTGCCCAGCCACAAATTCAACCTCGATTGACGATGCGTGTTCTGAACATCCGACTAGCACGGTTAGTTACGTACGGTACAAAACAAGTTAAACGTACGTACGAACGATCACACTCGTACCCACCTTGAGCGTCTTGGTGGCATCCCAGAACTGAGTGGAGGGCGTCAGAGCATCCTGCAGTGCCGATGCCAGCGTCACACGGACAATCTTCTGCGTCTCGGCTGACAAGCCCCCACGCTCGTACAAAACCTAGAACAGGAAGAGAATCAGTTATAACCACAACAACAAAAAAAGCTTACACCCACTGTAAAACCCGATGCATTTAGGCTTCACATGCAGGGAGCAAAGCGTGGGAAAATAGAGGTGGGTGGCGGCCTTGACCTGTAGCCTTTCCTAGGCCCCTCTGAAGTTTGAGAGCAACCCCTACTCCACATGACCTGTGTGCCCCCGCTTTGTTATTCCTTGCATCTTGAACCCACTCTGGATTTGTTCCACACCCTACCACCAAATCACTCTCCACGTATTTACACGAAAATAAAGACCCCCCGACTGCCGTGAAGCCTTACCAGACTGCTGAGGCAAGTGCTGTTAGCGAGCACCTATGAAGGCCGGCACGGCACATGACAAGGTGGTTGGCCAGTACCACGCCCAGCCGCATCAGGAACTCATTTCAGGATGAGTCGAGTTGAGGGAGGCCCAGGATCAGTTCAGATAATCGTCACTGATGGAGGTGGTGGTGGTGAGCGAGAATCGAACCCGGGTCACCGGACTCATAGCGCATTGCGCTACCCACTACACTACCGCTCCCCATATTTACACACACACAGATGCACATGCTATATACAACGCAAAACCAAACTCCACCTTGTATAGCCTTGGAGTTCGCAGCTATTACGAAGGAAAGCACAATGCAGAATAGAGCGGTGTGTGTGGCCAACACTCGATGGCCTTCGTCTTCCCAGCGCTATTGGCTGCACACCTCAGTGAGTACTCTTGTGCTGGGAAGGTGATGTGTGCTTTACGGTGCATCTCGCGCTAAAGAAAGCTATTTTTTTCCCCTGACAGCTACTCGAATTAACACTTCGAGGACAAACACGTTGAACAAAAAGTGTGACCGGGTCCACGGGTATGCACGATTTGTCTCCATGGTTGTTCACCTGCGCGGGTGCGTGGTGCGCCACGAGCGTGCGGAAGCGCGAGCAGTGGCGGTCGTCCGTGAACTGGCCCAGGTGGAAGACCCCGACAGACGTGTCGACGAAACACACGCCGTACGAGCGCACGGACGCCCCCGTCTCGTTGGCGCCGCCATTGCTGCCATTGCTGCCACTGCCGCCGGTCGGGCCCTCCCTCTCGCGCACGGCCAGCAGGAATTTGTTCTGCGCGTCTGAGGGATCGCCGTCGAGGATGCTGTACGTCTGCGTGCCCTTGGTGATGATGCGGCAAACTTCGCGCTTCACCACCTGCGCGGAAAAAAGTTTCGCGACTGTCGGCCTATTTCAATGCAACGCCTGCGATACCAAGCCACCCGCACATTTGCGCCAAGCAGAATTGTACAAAGAGCAATGTTTTCGCGAATTGTGCAAGATACAAATAAACTCAACTTTTTTATTTTACCAAGTAACGCCCACTGAGCTATGTAGCTTTTTTTCAGAAGTGACCTGGCTACATATGATAGCTCAACAAAGTGGCTCATGATGTGGAAATGTATAGCAGCCAAACAAATACTCTTAACGCATGTTTATAAATAAAAAGACGCAGATAAAAATCCATTCGACCACAGGAAGAATGGGCGCCAGGGTTGGGATCGAACCTACAACCTCCTGTATACCAGGCGATGTAGTTAATATCTCATAGCCACCGTGGCACCCAACTTTGTGTCAACGTTTTTCTTTTCTCTTTACGTTGTCTTTTTCCCCCCAAACTGAATTCCAAGTGTTAGGATCAAATTATTAAACAAAGACGAGTCCGTTTGGAACTTGGAGAGCCATGCAATGCCTCAGATTACCAAACAGAGGTGAAAGGCCATATCACAAAAGATAATAAAAAATGTGGTTGTATATAGCGGTCATGCATGCAAATTGCATCGCACATCACTGTATAATACAAATAATATCCATAATCACATTAGCAGCTAAACCCTATTTATAGCAATTATTAAGTAAATAAAACCCTCGCATTTTGCGTCGCGTTCTATTGGAATATTTTAATTCTCAGCACTGAAATTTTACCAACTAACTGAAGAAATATGTCAAGGATTGATTTGTATCATTTTTCCGGCATTGGCTTGACACATCAGCTCACCACACATGAGACCCCGGGGTTCCAACGCTGACTTGAACCTGGGATCTCGGCAGTACCGTTTCAGTGTTGTGACCCCTCTAGCCACCCGGCCACATCCAGTGTCAGTATCATACAAGCCCAATGAAAAAAAAATAAGTTTGAAACTTAATTTGGTCAAGATTGTTTGCTCCCTAAACAGAAGCTGATGCTGATTTTGATTTTAAATGAGAAAAAAACCCTCCGTCCTGTACGTAAAATAAACCCGAACAACACTGATATACAATTAGCGGAGAAAATGTAAAGCTAAATTCTAAAGCTAAATTTACGTTCTTTTGAATAAAAATAAAACTGACGGTGACGAACCTTGTCGAACTTTGTGGCCGGGCGAGCCATGGTGCGGCAGCGAGCCTCCATCATGTCGGGCGTCTCCGTCTGCTCCACTCGCGCCACCTTGTAGCCCTTCTGCACCAGCCCGTCGGAGAAGCGCGCAAAGGAGGTCTCTGGGAAGCCCGAGTGGGCCCATGAGCCCTTCATGAAGAGCAGGCCCAGCTCCGACACGCCCGTCTGCGCGTCCATGTGGTACAGCTCGTAGAACTTGCCCACCTGCCGACGCACGGCACCAACAAAGTCACAAATGATAGAAAGCTGCCCAATGCTCGTTCCGTCAACTGCGTCCAATTAAGACGAAACGTCAAAGCGATTTGCCGCGGTGCTAATCTCATGCTTCTAACTCTGAATCAGTGGTGAAAATTCCATATTGTTTTCGTGCTCGCAAGTCTAATCTATAGCACCACTACTGACTTTCCCACGAAGTTGTACTCATTTATTGACCCGCAACCGGGATTTGAACTTGCAACCTTCCTCTTGAGCTGTCCGCTTCACTGCTGAGCCACCTGGCCTAAGGTAACACTTCCCACCTTTTATAGGTGTGGACTCACACCTGTAAACCAGCAATATTATATTATGGGAATTTTTTTTTAATACCGATATATATTTGTCCACTATTTTTTATTCTCCTGTAACAGTCCTGCTCCAATTATTTTAATTGTCCTTGACGAATTTGACTTTAATAAAATTTAGTTATTGTGGTTATCTAGCTCACGCTTGCAAATGTGACCGACTCCCAGAGTCGCTTGACTTCTCACCCGGTGAAACAAACTCAACGAAGACGTTTGGCGGAGAGCGTTGGTCGATCTCACGGATTTGTGAAACTCTCGATTCCGTTGCTGGCCAGGAGGAGGCAGTACAGTTCGTGGGGTCGTGCACTTGTCGACACGGAGCGCTATTTGAACGTATTGGTAGTGCACCGGTGTATAAGAGGTTTTATTTTGGGTTAGATCGCGTGAATATAAATGTGCCGTTAAACCTGCCACCACCCAACACGTCCGATTAGTAAGGCTTGCCAATTCGTTACCAAGTACAGCACACCGGTGTGTTGGAGAGCAAATCCACAACATTTATAGGCTGTCGCCTGATGATGCTAGTTGTAATTGTCAGAAAAACGTCGTACTCAAATTGTAAGCTTACAACGTGTTAAGACTGGTACACTGGTGGTGCGCAGTATGAAAATAAAAGCACATTTTTCACGATAAAATGTTCTTTTCCCGCAATTCGCAACCCGTCAGAAAATCTTGCAGGGTGGTGGTGCGTCAAAATCAGTTCTGGTGATGTTGAAGCAGTCGGAAGACGAATGTCAGTTCAAATTTAGATTTCGGACTGTTTCAGGAGGACCGGAGTGTTATACCTGCACCGGTGTACCACCAATACTTCCATTTCCTTTCAAGCTGCGGTACTCTTCCACAAACAAAACACTCCACTATGGAACAGGATAAACATTGCAATTAAGAATGCTCTTCAATAGGTATTGAGACTCAAGTAAGGCTTTCTGATAAAACATGGCATTATTATTCTTACCTCTCTCACAACCCCAATGTCCTCTGCTGAGACTCTGGTAATGTTTAGGCAAATTTATTTCAACAAAAGAGAGGGATCAAAATGTAAAATCAGGATTAAGACATGCCACCTAGGAGATGGGCTGAGTGTCTCAGTAACCCAAACCTCTGACGACGAGTGGTGGAAATTGGCTTTGGAGACTTTGAGACATGATGCTCACTTGGGCATGGACAACAGGGAGGGGGGGGTGTTTGGTTTCTGGGTGAGTAGGGGGGGGCGAGTTTGAATTCACCTTGAAGAAGAGCACGGTGTCGAACAACGTGCTCTTGATCTCCCACCAGCGCCGCATGCCAGGCGTGCACGCGGACAGGAAGGAATCGGGGACGTAGATGGAGGAAGGGTCGTACTCGGGGTCCGACTGGAGCCGCCTCTTGCCGTCGCGACGCTTGCCGTCCCGCAGCCAGTCCAGCTTCTCATGGTCCCACCCGCCACCCTCTTGGGATGGATGTTCACACACAAATTCAGGTTATCCAAAAACAGATGCAGAGTCCATCAAAAATCCTATTATCTGCACCCCCTGCGCGTATAAACCTCTGCCGTCACGGAAATTTAGATGTAACTTCGCAGACAAACGAGCATCATTCTCCGCGATGGCCAACACACGCAGCGCAGACACACAATGAAGACTCGCCTTTTCCGCCATCCTGCCCCCCGCCATTCTGGCTCTCGAGGGCGTCCGACGAGAAGGCGGACAGCTTGGCCTTGGCATTGGCATTGGAACCCGTCTGGGCTTGCTTGGGGGTCGCCGCCTTTCCGGACGACGCAACGCTGCTCAGACACAGCATCATCGGCTCGCGCCTGGGCGTTAGGGCGGGAGCCTTGGTTGCGGTGCGCTTGCGCTTCTTGACGGGCGACTCCGGGTCGGAGGCGGACTCGGGCTCGCTTGCTTCCTTCTCATCGACACCGCTGCTCGCCTCGTCGCTGCTCGCCTACGGAACACGCGGCACAACACGAAACGGAGCAGTTCGGATTCGCGGGTCTCTAGGTCCATGTGCACGTTAAACTTCTTTCACACCGTACGTAGCCAACTATGCTAATCGGAGGTGCGGGGGAAGGACAACAAAAGAGCAGCGATTGCACAATGTATGTGTAGGTATGTGATGATGTTGAACTTCTTTCGCACTTCACAACGATCTACAAACAGGCGCTTACATCGACCGTGTCCGGTTTGAACTCGGCGTCGCTGTCATCGGTGTCGGAGGGCACCACGATGCGGCGGCGCTTGTTCTTCCGACCGTTTTTCTCGAGTGCCGTTTTGCGCGTCGAGCGCGAAGGGGTGCGCGTCTCGCACGCGGTACCATCACTTCCCCCGTCTTCCTCCTCCTCTTCCTCCTCGCCGTCACCCTTTCCGTTCGCTTCCACGTCCGACGCAGTCGCATCCACCTGCACGCAGTGGTGTTTTAATAACCAGAGGCGCAGCAGCTGGTTTTCTCGCGAGAGAAAACACCTGAGGCTCGGTTATTGATATGCGCGTGTTTTTTTTTTCCCCCACAATGTTTCAGAAAAGGCTTATTTGTGGAAATTAGGAAATCGCAACCCTCGTTCCACTTCCCGCCATTGGTGCTGCTTACTGCGATTACCAATCTTTTATAGTATTTTTGTAGTCACTCCGCATGCACCTTTTGGTTGGAAATTAAGGAAGAATGCACCGAGAGGGGAGGTAGTAAGGACTACAGTTTGAGAAGCTTTTGGTTAAGCAGTCTTGAATTCCCAACGCACATGCAAAGATATCTGCATTAAAACAAACATCACTAAATAAGTGAAGCACTTGCTGTAAATAAATCAGTTCAACCGCTAAGCATGAAACAATGAAGAGAGTCATGCCTCCATCTCTTCATCAGCTTCATCGTCGTCTTCTTCATCCGACGGCTCCACACACACGGCGAGGTCTAGGCGCTTTTCCATGCTCAGCGGAATCGCCTTGTCGGCCTGCTTCATGGCCCCCAGGATCTGAGGATTGGTGCTGAAGAAGACGCCTCCCCTCTGCGCTTCCTTTGAGCTGGATCCTACGGAGATGCGTGCAGCTCTATTGAATCGCAATTCGATGCTGTTCTATAATGTTGAGAACCACTGCCAGCGAACAAACATCGGTTGTCCAATGGATATGGGAATTAAATTTTTTTACCACTGGCTTAGGGCTGTAAAGAGTTGATCATCACTGGCTCAAATATATATGTGCGCAGGAAATCACTTTCTTTATGATAATACAATTGCATTACTGTAATGTGCCAACAGGTTGGGGTTTCTCCAGTTCCCAATAAAGCCACCGGCACATACAGCGAAGTGTCTGACATTCGCTCCAATCAACAAGCACGCACTGTAGCCCCAAAAAACATCGGAGAGCTGTCCAGCTCGACCACGAAAAACCCACTCCGTGATCATAATTTTTCAAACAACTTTTGAATTAAGGCTGTCCACACATCCTGTCGGTCATGGGGGTTAGGAGGTCCTCGTTCAAATAGTAAATTAATACACAAGGGATGCAACGTGTACAAACGTGCGGTGTACCAGTGTAGAGCTTGCAGTACTTTGCACCGACCCAGCTGCGGGTAGGAGGAGAATCAAAAAACTGCACGTGGATTCTCAGGGACTTTCCGCGGCCCCGCGTGTGCGCTCCGGACTCGGGGTGGTCATACACCAGGCTGGGCCACCACGGGTATCCCTCCAGCTTGGCCCACAGCAAATCACCTGGTTGGAACTCACTGAAACGTTGCACCCACAGGAGAGAAAACACAAGTGGTCAGCATTTTGGTGTTGCTTCCAGCGATCTAGGATTAAACAGGTTTTGGCCAAACCACGCAGAATTCGCCTGATGTCAGATGAAAGCTAAGAATGCTTGAGCGAGGAGAGTGCTTGGATGGGCAACCAACATGCATGCCAGGTTGTCATAGATGGCTGCGGCGCTACGTGCAGCAATATCAACAGCTGTATACTGTAGATCTATGTGCCCATTTCTCTGATCACCGACTTCAACTGGCACTTGCCAGCATGGTAGCCTACGCGTAAATAGCCCACCCATAACTCAGTGTGGGGGAGGCCCTCATCCAGCAGTCGGCTGACAAAAGTGGCAGTACACGCATGTGAACGCATTTACATTCTATAAATGCAATCACTTTGGGCAGGCTGTGTGGCGAGTTTCGTAGCGATCGGTTTAGCGATCTTAGAATTATCGTGAAAACATGCAGTGTCCTCAGGCATAGGCACTGAGCAGCCTTTCAGCTCCATTAAATGTTACGATTATGCACCGACTCTGCTTTCAAACGTTTAGTTTAGTAACTTTGCAATGCCCTTTACACACGACTGTCTCCTGGTAAACGCACATTTAGAAGTAATTCTTAGGAGACCCCTGAGTAATCATTCATATCGTCGCCATCATCTATTTTTAAATTGTGCCTCAAAACCTGCGTGGCAGGTGCTGAAGCGCTAAAAATAGTTTTGATATTAACACCACGCACACGGGTAATATAAATTCCAAAAAACACACATCACAGATCGCATCATTAACAAAATATAACACACAGCCTGAAGATATTTCACTCAAGATAGTGGGGTACCAAAGGTGAGACATTCAAAGGTAAGTCTGAACGAATAAGTTTTCACCAAAAATGTTTTACTGCATCTGTTGAAGCAGAAACCACGTGTTACGGGGGTGGCTCAGTGATTACAGAACAAGGCTCGGCAAAGACCGATCGATCACGAGGGTTGATCGGTCAAATCTTGTCCGAGAAGAGGGGTGAACTCAGCTGTACATCCCTCCAGGGTCAATACAATGAGTGCCGCTACGAGGGATGTCACCAGTGGTGGTCCTAGATACAAATGCTGCCCAGGGTCATAAACAGGAGATGAGCGCCACCACATGTTTGTCTCAGTGGGGAAATACACTTTGACTTTTGGCTTTAGGTAGCCCGTAGCCATCGCCAAGGGTATGTGTGGCTTACCCTATGAGCAAATGTATATTAAACTTCTTTTGCACCGTACGTAGTCAACCATGCTAAATGGAGGTGCAGAGGAAGGTCAATTGCATTCATGGATACATTCGAAATAAAAATCGTAAATTATTTAATGTGGATCGTTTAGAACAATAAAATTGAGGATACAAACACAAGACACGGGCCACGTGTTTCCATGTAAGTAAATGTCGGGGTTTAGTAGCATCTGCTGAACAGCAGAGGGCATGCTTTGATTATACAGTACTGTAATAACATATTCTTGGGGTCTTTCGGTAAAGACACGTAGATAGATTCAAAGAATGTAACAAATAACAGCTGAGGTGTGTGCAGGAACCAATCTGCTGGCAGGCTGATACCACCACTCCTTCCGCAGCGGACCCACTGGGAGGAGGGGGGCAGTGGTGATTTGTTTACTATTCCTATACTTTGCACTCCTATCGTGTTTTTGTCATCGTTTGTTGTAACCTTTTGACCAGCTCCTACTGGACGTTTGTATTTTAAAAAGAGCTTTATAGCTCATCGGATTCCACCAGTATACATACAGATTATAATAATGCGTGCAGTTGATAAACGTCTCCATTGTTGGCAGGTGGAGTGAGCGCGCAACCTGTGGGCGTGGTTTTAGAGTAGGAACAGGATATAAAAAACTAATATCAACTATTTTTATTTTACCAAAGCCCACTGAGCCATGTAGCTCGTTTTCAGAAACGACTTGGCCACAAATGACAGCCCAAAGAAGTGGCTTGTGCGGACATGTATTAGCAGCCAAATATTCTAAAAACGCACGTTGATTCTAAATGTGGAGGGGGGAAAAACGGAGGACCTGAAGAAAAATCGACGCGACCACGGGGAGAACATGCAGACTTCCAAATAGACAGCAGGCGTCAAGGTCGGAATTCGAATCAACGACCTCCTCCTCTGTATTATACCAGGCGAGGTAGTTAACATCTCGTCCACATGGCGCCCCAAATACACGACACCGCCACTTGTGTGGCCTTCCCGCTCTGCACCATTATCGTGCAAACAATCACGCAGCCAATTACTTGGGGGGGAGGGGGGTTAAACCTCAGTTTTGTTCGAATCAAGGTAATCGGTCTTTCCATGGGCGACGCGTTCGATAACGAAGACGGCGCCGTATAACCCGAAAACCCATGGGAGAGCAGTGTAGCAACAACGGCGAACACACACATGTTTACTGGAATGCCAACAGATGATGTTTTTTTTACATTTTCAAGTGTTACAGAAAACGGCAGGGGCGAATACAAACACGTGCACGATCTTTCAAAAAACATCTAGGGTATGCCGTTTATGTTTTGCCGAATAGATGCACTTAGAATGCAATGGGACGGTTTAAAAGTCGAAATATGCAGCTGCACTTGAGGAATAAAGTTAACACTTTAACAGCTGTAAGAAACAAAACAAAATACTTTGTTAAAACGTATTTCTTTAAACCCAGCGTTACGTTATCAACTGTCTTTAGCCTTTGTACATTTTTATTTTGAAATTAAAACTAGCACCCGTATTCCGCGGCCATTCCTCCTGCAACATTTTCCATCATTCATGAACCCTGTGTAGGTCTTCCGACTCAAATTGGCATGCGACAAATGCCAACTAAGCTGTCTTTCGTGCATTCGTTTACACGCAGGAGAGAACCAATTAAGTGAAACTTGCCAGCCATCAGCATCTTTTAACAGCTCAAAACATTATTGATAACGCTTGGGCAGTGTGAGACACACGTGTCCACTCTGCACCGTGGAACTAATGCAATGATGGATCTTTAGCGGTCTGTATATACAGCATGTTCAACTTCTTTCGCACCGTACGTAGCCAACCGTGCTAACTGGGAGATTGCAGTCGCTACACAATGACATATCAGCAACAAGAAATGTTTGCTACAGCATCGATGAGTTTGTGCGAAAGACCCTTAAAGTCGGTTGTTATGGTGGGACTGGTGCCTCTCTCCATCGCTATCTACACGTGTCTCCTGCGTGTCTAAATGTTATCTGTCCCCATCTCCGTGATCTGAACCTTATGGCGGTACCATAGTACCCCGGCTCTCGCACAATGTCCGTGACGCAGTCGTTTTTAGTCTGTTGATGGTCGGGAGATGCGGCAATCGACTCATCTCGACGAGCTGTACACGATGCACCACCACTACGGTGCGTACCGCGAGCGTTTAGGGTTTCGGCGCAATCGTCCTCGCTGCGTTTCGACATCGCGGAATGGCACTGATTTCGGATTGATTGGGACCCCAGTCGCGGATTTAAGTACACCCCTGGAAAAAAGTGTCCCAGAAATAAAATATTTAATTGCCTCGGTACCCCGGGGTCCCGCCATAAGGATCATTTGGTGTCTGTCTATATCTGGCCGCCTGCAAAGGTGTACGACTACCTAAAAAAAATCATTAGCGTCGCTGTGGAGTATACACATGACAAAAAAATCGGCACACAATAGGCTTATGAAGGAGACATTGCGTCTTCGTATTTGTCCATCTGTCTCTCCATGTCTGTGTCTCTCGGTGCCTGTCCCCTTGTATTTTTGTCTCCGTGTCCGTCTCTCCATGCAACTTTATGTCTCTCCTTATATCTGTCCGGTATCCCCCCCTCCCCGCGTCTGTCCCATCATATCGCTATCTCTTGTTATTGTTTTGTTTTATCTCTCTCCACCATCTCTGGCCCTTCTTCCCCGTATCTGCAGTAGACTGCTATATTTAACAGACTAATCGCTCTCGTTTAGCCGCGCGCAGAATGTTCAGGACCGCAACTGCACGTCCGCGCCTAAACTCGCCTCTCTTCCGAAGACTTTGGCGCCTTCGGAGCCTTGGCCGCCGCTCGGGCCTGGGCCACATCGGAGCCGCGGTCTTGCCTAGCGTTCGCTGCCCGCGGACTGCGCTCCTTCTCGGTAGGCGGAGACGAGGCCCCCGGGGGAGGCGGGTCGGCCTCGGTGGGCGAGCCAGCGCTCTTGGCCTTGGCGGTCAGGCCCGGCGATTTGTTGAAGTACTTGAAGAGCGTGTTCTTCTGTGACATGTTGAGGAGACCGCGCGGACTGAAGCTTAACGAGAGTGGTGTTGTTTTTACAACACTGCCAATGGCGTTGTTACCAACGCTGCTGCTGCTGCCACACGCGGTCAGCTGTGATTTTTCCCGCGAAATTATAAACGTGACGTCACGCGCCGCTGGCCAATGAGGTGTTGGAAATTTCATTCCTTTGCAGCGAATGAATGAATGAATGAAAGACGCCGCACACACATGAATTCCTGCAGGCACGAAAGCTTCAAGTCAAGATTTACACCGCACACAATTGCAACGACAACGATGTTGCCCCCGTCCTTTAGGATTTGTGGAGCAATAACAGTGCCGTGCATCCAGGAGGAGGTGGGGTTTGGTGGCTTAGATGGATCATAAAAATGGCCAACACCGTTGAGAACCTGAGTTCAAATCCAGGGTTAATTCCACCCACGGTTAAACCAGATTGCCAAGCGCATTGAGTTGATGGTCTCAGGACAATTATGCACAGACTGTGCCACGAATGGCCTTCACACGCTTATCATGCGACGCACACGTGCAATCCACTGCTGGATGAGGGACCTCGCCTAAGCCGTTGGGTGCTGCTGGGGGTCTTCTTTCTGCCTCGCTCTCTCCCCCCCTACTGCCGAGGCCTACTACATAACCTCGTGCCACGGCAGATCTCTCGCCTACTTCAGCAGTTGTTTCTTGCTGTGGTTGTCCCACCTGATGACGATTGCTTGTGTTGCGATCGAAACGTCGTGATCTATTATTTTTCTACCTACGTGACTTTACCGAAAGAACCAAAGAGTATAACTCTAAAGGTGTGCCACCAGGGTGAACAAGAAGCCTCTATAAGTAACTGCAGTATAGAATTACCGTTGTCCCATCTCGGAGCTGTTCTCTTAGACCAGGTAGCGTGCACTGCCCTCAAAGAGTTCCACGTGGAAAAATGTATTTGATGACTTGGCACCATTTTCATCAAAATAAAATTTAGCTTGCACTAAAGATACAAGCATCACATCGTACGCATATGAATCGATAATTTCCAATGAAGTTTTACATTGTAAAAACTCATAACGATACATTACAATTACAGGTTGCATACCTTTTTCGATCGACTGTTGGATGCTTTCTCAAGCCATGTTGGTGAGCTGGGATACACCGTTCCTGTATAACGCTTTCTGGGGATATATGACTTTTGCAAGGACATGGGGAGGTTTGTGGCAGGATGAAAATTTGCAGGGATGTTGGATCCCAATGTGGGATTTTGCTGATGGCAGTCACAGCAACAATCTTCAGAGCTCATGGAACAGCACTGGGTGTGTTGGGAATGTTGACAGGGAGCCAGGATTTGTTGGCAGTCAGGGATACATCTTATGGACAGGATTGTGGTGGCTAGAAGAGCAATAATTGAATGAATAATGTCCACAATTTTTTTGTTCGGTAAAAAGATGAACCACACAATTTAAATTATCCTAAGTGGTTGAAATGACATGCTGCAATATTGACCAAGGGAAACATTTTTGCTCGGGTGCAATGAATGCCTCTCGCATGTGTGCCACTGGGATGATGCCCTTCATAAGAATGCTGCTTTGTGCTTGCTTGATATGCTGCCTGCAATTTAATGTCACATAACAGCGACTATAACAATTGCACAGTGTCAGTAGTTCAGAGTGCTCGAGCACCGATGTGAGACAATCCCTTAAGTAGTAGGAGATATATTAGTGCCTTGCAGATGGTTAATAAGCCCCTATCTTGGAAATCACTGAGGTTCCAATCCCTTTAAAGAGCAGGTATTGAATGGCATGCCTTTGTACCGGCCTCATTATATGGGTGTGCGTGGCACTGCGCATAACCTGCTACACCAAATGTTATGTACCACGTGTCTGGACCTGAGCTTTTCATAAACAGAGGCAGTTGGATGTTGCCTAAAAGCATTACCAGCAGTGCTCGTTTAAAACCAGGCAAAAGCACCACTAACACCGCAATGTCTCATTAGGAAAACAAGCGATGCACCAGCAGCTGCTACAATGTGCCAGGCTGTCTCCAACTTCACGTCGCTCACTGCTGCGGATCACTTTTAAAAAAACGAAATAGCGACCACAAGAGGGAGGGTGTGGGAGGGTATGGTCAGGATGACTGAGGGCTCCGTTTGCGATGCTGTGCATTGCAGGGCTGGATTAAAGCAGGGGGAGGTCGTGGGATTTTGAAGGGGATCCCAAACGTATATGCTATACTGCTTTATAATGGTTGAAACACAACACTGCATCACTGATAAATCTGTTTCGGTAATTTTGGTTATTATCATCACAGAATAACGATGTGCATTGCTACTATCAAACCTAATCCGCCCCCCTTTGGGCGCCACGGTGGCGAGATATGAACTACATCGCCTGGTATAAATGAGGTCGTGGGTTCGTTCCCGACCCTGACGCCTGTACATTTGGAGTGTGTATATTCTCCCCGTGGTTGCGTGGATATTTCTCCGGAATCTCCGGGTTTTCCCTCCACATTTAGAATCAACATGCGTTTAGAGTATTTGCCGGCTATACATTTCCACGTGATAAGCCACTTCGTTGAGCTATCATTCGTGGCTTCTGAAAAATAGCTACAGAGCTCAGTGGACCTTATCTGGTAAAATTAAATAATTGTTTAGTTTATTCTTGATAGTGTTTCACGCGTGGAGCCCAGCACCTGGGAATGTGAACGCCGCGCCCTGCAAAATGACTTGCCAAGCGCTCCACCACCATCCCCCACCCCCCCCCCTCAATCGACCGCCATGTTCCTGGAATTGTCTCCCAGCCGAGGTGTCGAGACAATTTAGAGGAGACATTGCGAATGCTGAAGGGCACGTCGATCATAAAGTTTGACTCCGTGTCCCGTCTTTTTCACGAGCCTCTCCAGGGACGTACGTGAGCATTCATTGGGCCGAGCCGTACTCTTTCAATAGTGGTTAGAGGATGTCTTTCAGCAGGAGGAGTCCCAGGACGATTCCCCATGAGGTCCACGGTGGAATGGGCTTAACAGACCCAAATGACCTTTCCAGCCCGTATCACTGCAACTGCCAAGATGCACCCGCCTTTGCCGAGTGCGAAGTCACGCTTGCAAGATGTGCACGTTAACAACAATGGGTGTATTTAATTGCATCCAACAGAGCGTGTGAGCTGTTTGGAGTAACACGTGGTGCGCGCTCTCCGTTTGACCAGGGATCTCACGATTGCTGGATTGTTCCATTGAGAATGAGAACCGAGTAAAAATTGCATTTTAACGTCGAGGATTGCGAGAGATGGCAAGCGGCCTGCGAAAGCCTTAATTCAGCAGCGGATTGGCCGTGGCTAATTGTGATGACAAATTGCATGCTCTTACAGAGCTGTGCCGTTTTGCAACAGTCTTATTTTTAGCGGTGCAATGAACAGCAAAATAAACATCCATCAAACTTAAAGCGTGCTGTTTATTCACCTGAATGTACATGTGTTTTACGACCATAAATACATACTTTGACTGTGCCAAATATATATTTATTTTTTATATATAAATTCTCAGTGCATAACAACTTAGTACTGTTGTAAGTTGTTATTACATGCCGATAATTAAATATAGCATTGCACAACAATCTAAATGCTTGTAATTCGCTGGCATTAATTAAAAAATGCATGGAGTAAAAATTACCTTTTTCAACATTAACACCCCCAGATCCCAGCGTGGATCTATTAAGAGTAACTTTTACAATATTTTCAAAAATCTATTAAATGTTCTTTGTCTTTCCAGGAAGCATTAAACCGGTGTTCAGCACAATCCCCAGCGGGTAATACGAGTAAATAGTGGAAGCGAGGGGTAATGAGACAATCTGCACAAATTCCTCCGAGCAGTGGGATTATCTCACGTGGCAAGTGCAGTCATTCATCAGCACTTCTCATGAGAACAGACAAAATAAATATCACAAAATATAAAGGACATCCAATTAATGGTTGCAAAGACCACTGATGGAACCATAACTGTGTAGGTGTCTCCGGCACACATCTCTCCTGCTTCCACTCTGGCCTCTCAAATTAATATTTGTATTTTTCCATATATGAGCTGTCATCTTCACAAAAATACCTGTCCGCAGTGGTGTTGCATGACATTTCATTTTTGGGAATTTGCTCATCCTCCAGCTTCAACATAAACCTACATGTCTTTGCTAATGTCACCGAGTTCTGCGTTCTCATCGACTCAACATAACCACCTGCATTGTAGTCTCTGACAATCTTGGATTGGTTCAAACTTCACCCAACTAGACATTGCCAAAACTGACATCCTCAAAGGTGATCATTCAACGGTTGTTTCTTTGTCCCGTCTACTGCTGCGACCGAGATAAATATCGTCACCACCTCCCTCTGTATGGATATATGTTGAACTTCTTTCGCACCATACGTAGCCAACCGTGCTAACCGGAGGTGCGGGGGAAGGACAACAAACTAAATACAAGAGGCAGTTCTAAAGAAATGCGCTTTCAATCAAGATTTTAAAGTACATAGCTCCCAGTGGCTTCCTAATATCGGAAGGAAGGGCGTTCCAGACGGACGCAGAAGAGCATTTGAAAGCGTGCGGTGCAGTCACGATTCTAACTCTCCTATGACGTCTACAGAAATCCTTCACCTATAAAATACTTAATGATCTAGAATGTAGCAGCCAAACTCTTCACCCACATCGCCCAAATCCTCAGATCCCTTCAATGGCTTGCAACCCAATCCCGGATCAACAATGAGATTGCCCCCACCATCTTTAAGTCCCCACTGACTCCCCCCCCCACTTCTTCACGCTCGTTTCACTCCGCACCTCCCCGTTTTCCTACACCCACTCACGCGCCCTCTGCTGTAGCAATCAAAGCCTTCTGTACAATAACATCGGGATATGAGCATAGTCGGGTAAATGAAGCTGCGTTTGTTCAAATAGAGAGAATGTAACGGTGAAAGGCAAATGAAAAAAGGCAGAGGGAGGTGTTGAGCTTGGACTCGAACACGGGGGCAGGTGGTCAAACAGCACGGACGGCTGGGGCAAGGAGGTTATAGAGCATAGAGCAGCAAAAAAAATTAACCCGTAAAAACAAAGTTTTTCACTATAAATCCTTCATATGCGTGGCGGCTAGAGTCCTCTCGTCCTCTGGCTTGAGATGGCTGCCACCTATGGGTCAGATGATTGCCTGCCACCATTAAGCAATTGGTAATTAAACATAAAAAAAAATTGCGTAAAAAGTGTAAAATTTTGGAAAAAAAATATTCACGAAAATAAATTGTCACGCACAACGAGTCTGTGTGCAAAATGTCAGCTCGATTGGATCACGGGAAGTGGGTTAAAACACGACCGAAAGATTTGCACGGTCGTAAATGCGCAAGCAAGCAAGCAAGTGAACTTAATATAAAGGATTTAAAAAGAGATCGACCTCCCACGGAGCAAATAATTAAACGGGGGTTTAAATAGAAGGCCTTGTTACTTGGGCAGAGAGCACGTGGAGGGCGAGTTGGTACAATGAGAAGGGAGAAGTAGGCAGGGGCGAGGCCATGGATGATCAGCAAGACCGTGAGGGTGATTTTAAAGTTGATTTGAGATTGCGCCTTCCATGGCGCTATGCATATTTAAGACTTTTCCTTTATTAATGTCCAGAGTCAAGACTTTCTTCTTCTTTCCCTATGGCTGACTGCCTCTACGAGGTGTCTTCTTTCCCTCTTCACCCTGAAGCCTTGTACCCCTCTGAAAATAACATAAAAGCTCTCCCTCTCTCTATCTCTCAAGATGTGCATGTCCCTACTGTTTGACACATCATCTTGAGACGCAGTTACAACTGGACACCATGCAATCCAAATCACATTGCGTCCAGTAGGATAACAATCAGAATAAACATTGTCCTATAAACTCAGTTAAAACCACCACCTTTAAATTCGTCGTGTATCTGTGTGTGCACGTGCTATTTGAGTGAATCACATTCCTAAAATAAATTTTGTTTATTCTGCCATTTTCTAATGAAACAATTTGAAATGATACAGTCAAATAGCAAAATAACCCCATGTCATCGTCGGCCTTAAGCAGTAAATTGTGGTGCACCTCGTCTCCGCTTCCTGCTAAAATATTTCACGTAAATAATCTTCAGATAATTACGTTCGGGAGGCCACCCAAGGTGAAAATTAAGCGCCAAGGAACTTTTATCATTACCGTACAGCGTTGATTTGAAAGTCTCCAAAGACTAATTAGCGTGTGTGTAAATTTTTTAAATATATTTTTCAAAAAATGTCTCTTTCTTCACGATGTTGTTAAAGCTGCATTTATTTTTACCTTCTTTGCTGGCCAGTGAGCATGACCTTGGGAATAAAGCCTCAAATCTGGCACTAATGAGACGAGACGGCCCTACCTAACCCAACGCAGTAAGTTGTGCACGCGCTAATAATCGCCACCAGCCGTCGTCGCCTCTCCACTGCTAGATGAAAGCCACCCCGCCTCTCACCATTCTGCGATCCAACTGGAGTAAGATCTACACATGCCGTGATCTCATCCGCAGCATCTCGGTTGGACGTCTTCCAGCACGAGTTTCGTTCCTCGGCTGCCACTCTGTCGTTATCATTATTATTATTATTCAAATCTGTAAGTGACAATAAATCCCATTGCAGCATAAATATGTACGCAGGCTGAAAACAAATATATGTAACAAACACAAGAATGTGGTGTGTGTTGCATGTACAAAATCTCTCAGCCTCATCATTAATTTTTCTTATTTATCGGCCATCATCCCTTCACCGTGTGCTTCCCTGCCCCAGGTGAGTATCTTCGCCAGCTGGCAATGACCAGTGTGGTGAAGTAGGGTCGCATGTTTCTACTCACTCGTCGTACAGCTCAAGCGTATTGCGCCATAACACGAACTGCTGGATTCATTGCCAAGCCACTTGATTATAAAGCTCAAGCACCACTTCGCATTTTTTGTTAAATCTTGTCATAGGAAAGGTATTGCATTAAAAACATTGCAAAAGTGCCTTTTCGTTTTCTCCATTATCTGTATTTACTTTATCAATCGAGCACTCGGCAACACATGAACAAACCGATCTGTGTAATGAACAAAAAAATCTGGACGAGGACATGCTGGCTTTATATCCTGGCTGCGTGGTGACCAAAGCACATCCAAAGCATCAAATGGGGAGCAAACAAGAGAAAGGGCCAATCGTGGCAGCACTCCTTGATCTCCTCAGCCCTCTCAAGGATTATCAGGAAGGGGGGACATTTCCACCCACAAATGACAATGGGAGCTGCAATGCTGTCACGGTTGGCACAATGGACTTACAGTCCTGAGGTCACTGGTGTGATACCCCCCCCCCACCCCCCCCCCCCCCCAATCTCTGTGCATCACAGCAGGTCGGCAGCAGGGCGGTTGTGGTGGGGTAAAGCAGCGGTTCCCCCTTCTTGAATTTTGTTTCAACCGAGTACCCCAACCTTGCCTGAGCCTAAATTGCTCTGAAAAATAAATGCATGAATAATGAAAATCAATATTTTAACCAATTGTCTATTTTGTGAGTAACCCGAACCAGTTAGTAACTGCAAGCGAATGAACAAAAATGTCAACGGACGCTCTGCATGCACAACGCAATTATTTCGTGTTCGCTGGTTGCTCGTGAAAACCACATTGTTCACGATGTTTACGATGAGTTTAGAGAGGTATTTGATTTTGTTCCAGGTTACCATATGGATAAAAAAACATTTTACCGAAGTTATTTGATATGATCAGATTCATACGCGATTATTCACCAATGACTCTCATGTATGATATAATTTCACACATTTATAAATCACCTCGCGTTACCCCCATGGGGCATTGCCATGTGTACCCCCATGGGTCCGCGTACCCCCCCGGTTCAGAACCACTGGGGTCAAGTGTGGATAAGTCCACCTCTTGCAACACATCTGGTCAACGTGGTCAACGGAGTGCCCACTAGAGTTCGCCATTCTTGAGGGCCTTTGAGTAGCAGAGGCGTGAAATAATTGACGTGGCACTTTTTTACCTTATCTATGGCGAAGAGTCCATGCGGTACTTCGTGGGCAGTGGTGTGTACAAGCACACATAACACGTAGATAACATTTCCTATAAAGAAGGACCATTTCCTGAAACATCACCATACCTTTTTTCCTATTAAGGCAGTGTTGTTGACGAATTTGTTGTGTACAGTATTTGATTTAAAATCACGTAACTTCCAATTTACCTTCTCGCTCATTCTCCCTATGGGCGAGCCCAGCTCAATATTCCGTTACTCGATGGGGATTATTGACGAGAATTTTCAGTTCGTGGTCACGACTGCAGTCTCAACCATACCGAGCAAAATTACAACTGGGAATTCACAACTGCACAACAGCATTGCCCTGACGATAATTGCATGAGCATGGCTGTTAAAGTTGTGAACAGTGGTTTTCATTCACTAATGGCTTATGTGCTGCAGTTTCATGGGTATAGCTGAAGGGTTGTTAACCCATTTAACTGGTATCACACCCACAGTGAAGTAGGAATTCACTTAAACCACTCAAAAAAAGTATTATATTGAGGAGACTGGGTGACTCAGAAGTCAATAAACACTGGGCCAGATTTAAACCGTTCGTGTTTAAACCAGGTTTGTTTAAGTGTATTTATTTAATCGTCTCAGCCCAGATACTAATGTTTGCTCAAAGAAACATTACATAATATCGTATTGGCAAACAAATCAAAAGATGTATTTTATTTGACTGCCATGCAACGAACATCTGTACAGTATGGCCATATTATCCAGTTTAACACGTAGACTTTCGCGACCAATATTGTCCATAACATTCATACTCTTAGGTTCTTTCGGTAAAGTCATGCAATAAAATAAAGTAATAATAAATTATTTTAATGCATTACTATTTTAATTTATTATTATTTTAATTTTAATTCATTATTCTTCTTTTTTACCTACATGACTTTACCGAAATAACCTAAGAGTATGAATCCTTGCAGTCACGAAAGCTTCAAATCTAGATTTGTCCATAAGAGTTTCTTTTGGGGTAGATCGCGTAAATATATAAATGTATCATTAAACCCGCTACCACCCGACGCAGCCAACTAGTAAGGGTTGTCACGTAAACAGAACATGGCAATTCGTCACTAGTACAGCACACAGGTGTGTTGGAAAGCCACGCCACAACATTAACAATTCGAGTACGACTAGCTTCATCAGGTATCAGCCAGATTTGTATAGAAGTCCACCTATTTCGTTCCTTATATAGAGAAGTCCACCTGTTTTGTTCCTTGTATAGATGTATCTTTATAAGGAACGAAACAGGTGGACTTCTCTGCAAATCTGGCTGTCACCTGATGAAGCTCGTTGTAATCACTGGTGAAACGTCGTACTCAGATTGTAAATGTTGTGGCTTGGCTCTCCAACACACCGGTGTGCTGTGCTAGTGACGAATTGCCATGTGCTGTTTACGTGGCAACCCTTACTAGTTGGCTGTGTCGGGTGGTGGCGGGTTTAACGACACTGTATTATCCAATAGGCACAGTGGGTGCACCGTGCCTAGGGCCTACGAAAAGGGCCTACACATAACATTTTTGGCCATGTTTTTTTGTATAATTTTTTTTTTACCAAGATATCGTCTTGAATAAATATATTTATATATAGAGAGAGGCCGAGTCATGCCAATGTCAATCTTTTTTTCATAAGGTGAGAAAAATGTACTTTTCAATCTATTTTGTTATCGATTATAATGAACGGCATCCCTTTAAAGCTGCGTCATTCTATATGATAATCATAGGAAAATAGTTGAAGAACTTTTCACTTATAACAATATTTTTAGGCTTACCTTCCTTTTTTAATTAAATAATTTCAAATTAAATCTGCTTATCTGCGGCACACAGAGTGCTCCTATCGAATTCTGGCACAGACTAAATAATTAACGTATCAGTCACGACATTTTGCTAGCAGCTGGACGAAGTACTGCATGAAACAAGCGAGTGACAGTGGCGGAAGTAACATGGGCAGGAGTATGAACTGTAGGTAGAAAGTTATAACTGAAGGCCTACGAAACAGAAGTGCCTGGGGCTTACAAGAACCTTAATCTGGGTAAGAGGTCAATTTAAGGGATCTCAGGAGTAGTTCTGTGGTATCATTTGATGCAGGCCATGCTCTAAAATGAGGTGAAGCATTGCTTTGTGTGAATTTTAATGGACTATTTATTCGCATCATGGAATTATTCTCACAGCGCAATTGCCATGAAAACAGGGCGAAGTTTCCAGGCCAAGTGTAATACATGTGGATACCATCAAAGAAGTGGGATCAGCTGTTAATTGTAAATGTGTAGACCTATTTCCTAAATGTTTCCATAGAAATAAATTATCTCAATTGTGAAAAATTATGCCTCATTTGTTCTTATATTACAAGAACGAGATATGACATTTTAGTAATTAAACACCCATTAGCCTGTTTCTTTTATTTTTGTTTCTCAGAAAAGATTATATAAAATTTAATTATTTGCAATTTAGAGACCAATCCACCACGTGAGCAAGCAGGATGGAGAAACGTTGTTTTGTATTATCAACCACATTTTAAGATTCCAGAGGAGACAAATCCATATCAAATACCATTATGCCTGACTTTTGTAGTGTACAACATTTTATTCAGA
Organism: Entosphenus tridentatus; assembly: GCA_014621495.2. Classification (NCBI taxonomy): domain Eukaryota; kingdom Metazoa; phylum Chordata; class Hyperoartia; order Petromyzontiformes; family Petromyzontidae; genus Entosphenus; species Entosphenus tridentatus. The sequence continues at coordinate 3,913,583 of CM025636.2, read as the reverse complement.
GCAAACTAGATGCAACCATCAAAGCTCTAACAAACCAAGGCCTTAAAATTATATACATATAAACAATGTATAAAGCTGAAACAGCTACACTGAGATTATTTGTTGAATGTAAAAAAAGTACAATCATATTCTAGAACAAACAAATGAAGATCAAATATAACGTGGGAATGTATTTTGGAGACTATAAAAATTAATTAAATTTAGTAGAACTTCATACAGGCATTCGGGCCCTCACAGAGTGAGGCCTAAATAATATTTTCTATGCCATGTATATCGAAATTATGGAAACTATATGTTTGCAATTTTAAGCAGCTAAATTTCAGTTACATGTAGAAAATAACTTAATACTAAAATTAGCCGAGGAGGTCAGGCCAGGGGATGTACTCTCATAAAGGCCATTCACAGAGACGTGATAAAAAAAATTCTGAAAAAAATATTTGGCAATAAACCCATGAACATTTTATGGAGAAAGTATGAACCATCTCGAATTTTCTGAGGACATAGTCGTTATAAATAACCAACAGAGATGACCTACAGGATTGTACTGAACAATTTAGCAATGAAGACTTCAACATTGGGTTATATTGTAGATAAATACCAGAAAAAACAAAAGTCACGTACAGAAAGTTTTCTAAACAAAAGAAACTAATTATTGGAGAGACCGAACTGGAAATCACAAGAGGGTGTTCAAGTCCAGAGTCTTTAATTGAAGGTGTATTGAGGTCTAAATGATGGCGTGAAGAGGCATGTGAGAATATGCCGGAATGCATGCTTGGTACATTTAATTTGATTATGAAAGCCAATATAACAATGTGCCTAAACACGACAATGTAAAATTACTGCATGTGCCCTGCAAAGAGAGGAACACGTGGATAAGAGAAGTGCAAATCCGATTTATCGTATTTATCAAAGTGAGTTGGCTTGGGGATGGAAGACAAGATGGCCGCGATAGACGAGACTGGTGATGGAATGGCAGCCAAAAAAATGTGATATGACTGAGAGGATGACCACAGCGGAGACGAAGCAATGCAATTGGCTTACGGATCATGACATCACAAGACAATGAGGGATGGCGATGGTATGGAGGCGCATTTATCCTGCAGTGGATAAATCATGATTGTTGATGACGATTATATTTTTTTTGTGCAGACATTTATGACCAATTTCAGACCCTTGAGAAGATGGTGTTTAGCCAAGGATGGCTGACACCTTTATTCGAAACCAGGACCTCAGCGGTGTCGACTCAGGACTCTGGACATTGTATTAAAGCCCATGAGCCAACCGGTCACTGAAATCAATGCTGCGCTCCTGGGAATCCGTGGTGCGTTGTTGAAAATAACGTTAATACGTCAACACGTGAATAAACTCACCCCACAGTGTTTTTTTTTCAAAGTCAAAGCAACACCTCATGAATCGAGGGTCATATGTGCAGCAAACAGTCAAGTGGCACACGCTGCAGATTCTAATCACGGGCTAGCTTAGATTCATATAAGCGATCCGCATTGCACCTCACCCTCACCTTCAAGCCAGCAGCGCACGCAGGCTGCGATAGGATTTAGTGGACTGCAGTTGCAAGTTGTCAAAATAATGTGTCGTTCTGATTCACACTCTGCGGGCCTCCCGCGCTTCGTGGCGATAAATAAACGTGGCAGGCAGATCGCAGATGAGACCAGAAACATGGATTTATAAACTACAATTTATGTTAACCTGTATTCAGCATTAAGCAGAAACGCTCTTTCCATGTCAGCATGTACCCAATGTACCCCTGAGACTTATTTTATGATGCACGAAGTGCAATGGCACCAGGCAAGAGCCTGCGTTATGTTTAAGGGCAATAACGTCAATTTAAATGTCATTAAAACGTTTAATCCGACAAAAGGACGCGACACATTCGTGTTGTTGCATGTACGTTGAACTTCTTTCGCACCGTACCTAGCCAACTGTGTTAATCAGAGGTGCGTGGGAAGGACAACAAACTAAAACATAAAACGCAGTTTTAAAGAAATGAGTGTTGACAAATGTGTTGCGTTGTTTTTGCTGCTTGTGTGTTGCGCACCGTTGCCAGTGGCATCATCAACAAATAATTTAATTGGAAAGCTGAGTTGCCTTGGAATATCTTGAGAGAAGGTTTTGCTCTGAATTCCGAGGAACACTAAAAAAATGACGCTGCAAAGTGCGACCCATTCGAGGCACAATTGTATAAGCGCCTGCCACGGTGGCGAGGAGATGTTAACTCCCTCGCCTGGTATACAGGAGGTCGTGGGTTCGATCCCGATTCTGACGCTTGCTGTATATATCGAGTTTGCGTGTTATCCCCGTGGCCGTGTGTCCTTTCCCCGCACCTCTGATTAGCACGGTTAGCTCCGTACGGTGTGAAAAAAGTTCAACATACATACTGTACACAATAAAGGCGTTTGGGTTAGATCGCGTAAGTATAAATGCGTCGCGATCTAACCCAAAAGCCTTTATTATTAATAATACTGATCGCGAAAGCCTCCGTGTTAAAAATACACGCTGTACATTATTATCCTAACGGTATCCGGCGAAGGTGGCTAATGTGCAGCCCTGTGATATGTTGCTCACGCAGCTGCTGGCAGAAGGGCCCTCGACTCGACAGGATTTTGACTTATTCCATGCTGTCCAGACATGACCAGCCGTCCAACTAACCGTGGCGGACCCGTTCAGCCCGCTGCTAATGGGCGCGAATGTCTCTCAAAGCTCCCAAGTGTCACCTCGCACGCACTCGCTGTCTGCCTCGCACATCGGCACCACCGATCCTCACTCGTGCGACTAAGGATGTGATGTTTGAGAAGTGGACGTGACAAACGTGCACGCTCTATTTTTTGCAGTGCGTTTCAATGCTGAGTCTCATTCCGGTGATATGACGAGAACTAATAATACCGACAATAACAACAGTGTTTAAACAGAGAACTTTAAGTGTGACAATTTGCAGAAGATCCTATTTGATATATATGGCCACATCACCAATTAGTAAGGGTGCACATGCACAACACTTTTCTTCAATTCACAGCAATCCACAGCTGGACGAGGCCCTCTCCACACCATGCAAGTCTCGTCGGGGTTTGTTGATCATATTTCACCACGCCGATCAATGTGCGTTGGTGAATGGGAGTGAGGGACCTGGACTGTTTCAGATTTCACTCGCCACTGTTATCGGACATAGCCAGGAATCAAAGTCAGGTCGCCAGGTTGACAGCACAATGCGACAACCACTATGCCACTGCTTCACCCAACCTCATGTTATACCTTCAAATACACCATACCCCTCTTATCCTACAAACAATAACATTATTTTCAACAAGTGTGTACTTCATTGGAACCTCATTTGCCAGTACAAAATATGATAATTGTTTTTTTACCCTTCTATCTGGCAACAAAACTGACACTTTTTTTACAAGGAGTCATGTTTGCATAGACCACAATAGCTTTTAGCGTCATCTGGTCCAACCCATGTGAGACTAGGCTCTAAGGAAAGCTGTCTCGGGTGTGGACCAATCAACTTCAAGGACAGTGCATACATTATCAGAGTTATGTTTTGTGTTTGCATTATGGCTGCAGGTATTGTGGTCTATGCAAACATGACTCCTTGTAAAAAAGATGTCAGTTTTGTTGCCAGATAGAAGGGAATAAAAAACAATTATCAAGTGTGTACTTATTTGTGTATTTATTTACTACTTTTCATGCAGTGAACGCTCGCTAACAGCGGCCAGGATTCACGTTGCAAGCGAGGACCTTCTGGGTGGCGGCGTTACACTCGCAGGGCCAACACCGTGCTCAGCCACCTGAGTCGTTGCGCTCTGGGTGCTCACGGCATTCGCAAAAGGAGTCAGCGCCGCTGCTCAAACGACCGTGGTGGGAATTTCACCCTCCCTGTTGGGTTTTGTTGTTGTTGTTGCAGGACCGTTCTCTCCATTGGAACACCACTGCTCATTTCCCAGCGACTGGTCACCATAGAGCCGACTATCAAGTCCAGCGTCGCATAGACCAGCGTCGCATATCTGACCTGACCAATTAACCGGCCGCACCCGGGGCAGTATGTGTACGTGTAATTTTCATTTTCTATTCATGGTCACACACGCGACCATTTCACCTAGCCATCTCTCTACTTCAGCGTGTCGGTAATGCGACGTTGTATTGTTATTGGATGGCTGGGTAACTTGGCAAATATTTAAGTGCAGTTTTCCAGAGTACTCGATTGCTGCCTGAAAATCACCCACCGTCTTTTTTTTCTCGCGTGGAACTGTATATATATTGTATGTTGGCATAGTTTGACACGCGAAGATGAATCGTGGTATGCTGGATCACCCGCAGCGGTCCCGAAGTGCATGCCTCTGTCATTTCATCAAGTCCGTTGCTGACCCTGTCCATGTGGAATTGGAGTGTTCTGTCCCTCGTGGGGTTTTTTTTATATCTCAGGGTGCTCTAGTTTCTTGGCACTTATAGCATGGGAATAGGGGCAATGCTTGTTGAGAGGAAGCACTACCACTCCAAAATCTCAATTCTTCAATTCTACCCGAGGCCCGAGCTGTGCGGGCTCTCTCACCTTGCTCGGAATCGTCTGCCTCGTGGCTTTCACATCTCTCTCTCTCTGTTGCACTCACGACAGTAATTGGCTTCGGTCCGAAGAGAGGAATTGCAAGAGATCATGGAGAGGTGCTGGTTGTAATCACTTTCTTTTCATCATCTTTTCATGGTGCCTGTGACCCAGGGTTGCCACCTATCCTTAGTGAGGTTTTTTTTTCTTCCAGAATCGTCCTTTTGTTTTGATGTTAGCTGTCCTGGTAAATCTGCACGTATTCCTGAAACACTAAAGTCCCAGTTTTTTTTGCCAGTTACTTAACACACCACCCAAGACGATGCATTTGCATGTAGCTCTCCCCACTTCCCGGTGTTCTGAGATATTCTTCTTCCCATGGTATGCCCTGGGATTTTTTGTATCCCAGAGATGTTAAGCCTCGTGTGACCATGTCACCCATTTCACTTCATGGATCAGAATCGTTAGCCTTTGCCAGATGTCCTGAACAGTAAGTTATCGAGGTACGGGTCAGGACGCGGGCTCAGCTGGGGCAGCGGGTGTAGCGGGCCAGGAAACGCGTAGCCTGCAGCACAGGGCAGGCAGTCACCATCCTCGAATTCATACTCTTTGGGTCTTTCGGTCAAGGCACGTAAATATAAATAATAAATCAACTTAAGACGTTTGCCGGTGTTGCGATAGAAACGTCGTGATCTATTATTTATATTTACGTGACTTTACCGAAAGAGCCAAAGAGTATGAATTCCTGCAATCACGAAAGCTTTTAATCAAGATTCATCCTCGAATTGTTTACAACAAGTCTAAGGCTATGACGAAGGTTGTTTCACAGATGGGTACAGTCTGTCAATAGGGGACAATTTTGCGATGTCATTTTACTCAATTTAGTCGTTTGCAGGTCATTTTTCTAATTTGATCAGTTTGTACTGTGATACCCACCACACAATGGCCTACTTTTTTTTTCCAACAACATTCATTGGATCTATAAGGTCCACCGTGAAGCGGAGGGCACGTAGTTTTTAGGTAAATCATCCACAGCATTAACCAGGATGGCCGCTCGACATCGAACCGCGAACCTCTGCAACAAGTGGCAAACGCGCTGCCACTTGCTCAAAACTATAGTACAGCCGTGTTGGCACCAGCCTTGAATAAGCAAGCAACATATAGCCCAGCCACCTATGATTGATATCTGAAGGTGCAGCAAGGATATCAAGGGTGGCAAATTATGATGGAATTTTTTATGACATTATTATTATTTTACGCAGATTAAAGTGACAACAACACCCTGTGAATGGCTACACGGGAGGTAGACGGTCATTATTGGGTAGGAAAAATCACCGACGCTGGTTCTATTTATTTGTAACCGCATTTGCAACTTACTTTTCGAAACGCACCCATGATGTAACAAATGTCTTCACAAATGTAACCATCACCAGTCCCCCCCCCCCCCACTATACAATAATTTATTTTCTATGCCAGGAAATGTTGAAATCTTTTTTTACCCAAGGATTTTCGTGTCCTCTGATATGGATGCATTATATTATGTAATGTTATGGTCGGTTACAAATGACACAATGTAAGCATTGTTATTCTTTTCTTGGCATTTGTCAATTACAACCTTGTCCTTTTTTGCAATGTTACGTAATAAACCTTCAACTTTCGATTTAAAGCTTTCG
>CM025636.2:3863303-3887355 GCA_014621495.2 Entosphenus tridentatus | reverse complement strand
CTGTGGAAGGGTGCGTGCGCGCGCGTGTGTGTCTGTGTGTGTGTGTGGAGGCTGACGTGGTGTCGTGGATAGGCACACTGGAATTGCAATCGGGTGGTCGCCGGTTAGATTCGATCTCCTGAAGCGGCAGTGAAAACAGTGGTGCACAGTTTCTTCAGTTTCATTTCCTTCTGGACACGCAGCAGTGTAAATGGATACAACTCAATTAGTCGATTGGCAGGTGGCGGCGTGTGATAGGGGGTTTATTGTAGGTACAGTACTGCCACCTCTTACAAGACATCTATACAGCATGGAAGAGTAGGCCAAAATTCCCTCTAGGTTGGGGGTGAGGGGGGAGGGCTCTCTGGAGCCGTAGTTGAGGCTGGTCACAGATTTAATATCACAAATTTCCAAATTATCTTATTCCGCATCCGTTTCGAATGCATCATGAAAGCACGCGAACCACCAGCCCCAGTCACGACACAACACGAACCCACGCCTCGTACAGGGCCAGGGATCTGCAACCAAAATAACAAGAAGGGCAATTTTTGTTGTCTTCGAATTCGGCGCAAAACTCAATATTTCAAGAGCCGCAATGCAACGTGATTACGTACACCACGTGACCAAGCAGCCCGTGAAGAGCCACACGTGGCCCCGGAGTCGCGGGTTGCCGAACCCCCATGCGAGGAGATGCCAATCAGTGCACAGTGATGCTCTCACAAGGCGCCAAAATGCATCGTTAAGTCCGACGTGCACGGGCGCGGTACAATGATATTACGGAGGTGGCTAAGTGGTGTGGCCGCCGCCGGTGATAAGCGCGAGAAGAGTCAAAGTGTCGACCTTGGTGGGAGCGGGAGGGAGACAGGAGATGAGGAGTGGGAGGATTGCGGGGTCGTAGGCTGGGTCAGGGGTCAGGCTGCGGGGCCATAAGGGGCATGCGTTTTAGAATGTTTGACCGAGCTGCCAAAAAAAGAATCACATTCGATTTCTTACAATGGGAAAAGCCATCCTCGTAATCAAAAAAAGGTATGAACAGTGGCAAAAATTATTGGTTGGATGTTGGTGTTTTGGCCATAATGTGCATCCCATTCTAGGATCCCAATGCACAGTTGCGACTTGAGGCCATCTCGACAGAGCTTTCAGTGGTGTCCCCTTACTTTCATGGGGTTTTCTTCTGGGTCCTCTGATATTTTCACAAAGCCAAACACTCATCAATGGATTTTGGCCATACATTACAATGTCAGGACGCTTCTGAAATGTATGCATCGAGACATTCCTTCGTAGACAATTGACAATGATTGACATTGCACAGCCAGGCGGCAACAAAGCCGGATTTCCATCTTGACAAAATGACCAAAATTATGTTGTTTTGATAATGTTTGCTCCATTGATGCTCACGAAGAAATCCCAGATTTTTTCCTGGAAAAACAAAGTGCGTTGAGGCTCAGTGAAGCGTTCACGATTCGACGTAGAGATGTATGTATGTTGAACTTTCATCGCTCCGTATGTAGCCAACCGCGATAATCGGAGGTGCGGAGAGTGGGGGGGGGACAGCAGCTAACCAGGGTTCTATGTCGCTTATCCCGACATCACACGAACTCACGCCTCGTGCGGGGCTACGTACGTTTAACACCACATTTCACACGCGATCCCCAGCGTGTTATCCTTTCACTGACAACAAAATAAACTCAACGCAACTGACAAGAATAAACAAGCAGTCATCGCTGCATCCACTTGCCGCCCACAGTCACAGTTTAGAGGAAGAAAAAACATTGATCGAAGCCAAAACATGTCTATTATGGATAATGATGGTCGCGAAAGCCTACGTGTTAAAGTACAAACATTGTAAATGTTGTGGGCTTGCTCTATAACACACCGGCGTGCTGAACTAGTAACGAATTGACACGTCTTGTTTACGTGACAAACGTTACGAAATGTCTGTGTCGGGTGGTGGCGGGTTTAACGACACATTTATCCTTACGCGATCTAACCCCCACCCCCATTTTCCTCGATGTTACATAACCCACGGGGCCTTAGCGGCGGACACGAATGAGCACGTCCCATCGTCGTTATTCGCGATGCCAACAAGCGGAACACGTCCTCGTTTGAATAATTTTAGGTTAAGCGCAGCAACAACAAAAACAACAACACAAATACTGATCGGTTCAACTCGTACGAGCAGCTCACTCTTAAGTTGTTAAGTCGAAAGAGACATTGGCGCTCCTGCGAGCGATGAATGTGCACGTTGCTACAAGTGGCGACGGCGTTCTTGTTTGGTTGTGCGTCAGTGTAAATGCCATCTCGCGGGCGGTCGGTGATGGACAGCTCTCGCTCTCTCTCTCTCTCTCGTTTTGTGGAACTTCATAGTTCGATGATTACTACATTATACACTACACTACTATACACGACACTATACACTACACACTAGTGCTGTAGCAGTGATGAATTGGCCATGTTCTATTGTCGTGCTTTACTATTCAGTTGAGCATTGAGGCTGCGCTCATGTCTTATTGATATCCCTGATCCAGTCGTGGGAATTCTGCATTCCTACAAGGGCGAGTCTATCCATAGGACAACCACCATTGTAGTAGCTATTTTATCGACCTCTGAGGGGCTGATGGGCCGGTTCAACCCCCCAAACAGGATTTGAACTCGCAAACCTTCCAATATGCGAGGCGCACCGTGAGAAGCAAACGCTGGACACAACATGTTTGCCGATTATATATATTCAGTGAGCATGTGGGCCCACAGGGGAAATGGATATTTGATCCCATCAGAGAACATTTGTTCCAGTTAAAGTTAAGGGTAAGAGGTTGTTATGTCATTTCCTCCCCCCCCCCCAAAAAAAAATAAGAACGTACAAATATTTAGAATGGGAACCAATATTCCTGAAAAACATTGATTTCTTGCGGAAACAAATATTCCGTGAGAAATATATCTTCTGGAAATTTGGCACAATGAACACAAGTGACACGTGGACATCAAAGCCTGCCTTGAACTTACCGTGGGTCAATTGAGCCTGAAATGAGCATGACGTGCGCTGTATGACATCAGCACTTGGGGGCGGGAGGGAGGGCACATAACACCATCCCATCGTGCACCATGTCGACAGCCTTAACAGGCGCTCGCAAACATCATTATTCCCCAACTAACAATGTGTACAGCAAGACGGGGATATTTGTCTTTGTGTGGTGGGAGGCACTGCAGAGGAGCGCACTGACCCGGGATTGGGCGGAGGGAACCACGTTCGCAAACCAGAAGCGACGCAGCGTAAATCTGGCATCTTACTCGTGGAAGGTTCAATGGGCGCCACGGCGGCGAGATGTTAACTGCCTCGCCTAGTATCCAGGAGGTCGGGGGTTCCACCCCAACCCTGACGCCTGCTGTATATTTGGAGTTGGCATGTTCTCCCCGTGGTCGCGTGTGTTTTTTTTCTCCGGGTCTTCCGTTTGTTTCCCTCCACGTTGAGAATGAACTTGCGTGATGAACATTTGGCCGCTTTAAATTTCCACATTGATAAGTCACTTCGTTGGGACTATGATGGGTAACCAGGTCGCTTCTGAAAAAAGCGAGAGAGCTCAGCGGGCCTTTCCTGGAAAAAATAGATCTATATATAGTAAAATTATTAGTTTAACTTAAATGGCACATCATGGAGCAGAATAAATCCACGGGGATCGTTTAGGAATCCCTCGCGTCGGACACCGCCGCGACGCTCAACGGTTCGCAGTTCCCGCGATGGCTGCGCTGAGCCACAGAGTCTCACAGGAAAGAAATTGAGCAGCCGGCTCGAACTGCTCCGAGCAGCAGAGTTCAGGGTTGATGGCTGCCATGAGAATTCTCCAAAAAATTCCCACATCGCCAGCGCCAGCACGAGCAGAGACGGGTCACAAATGAGAGCCGTAGATGTGCCGGCGACGCGCGCTTAACTTTACACCGCTGCCACCGTGATCACGAGCCACATTTGGCAAAGAAACAAATTAAATTGCCCCGTAATTGCTGATAATTATGAAATCAAGCGAGTCAAGTGTAAATGGTTTACATATGCACGGCGATGACACAGACTCTCTGCGTCACCCTCCGTTGGGTTAAGTATATCTTGACATGTTCATTGTAAAAGGCAGAATAGTAACGTCACTGACAACGGTGGTTTCGTGGGCTGAGCTGTCAACACGATGGATCTCATCGTTACGTGCAGAATGATTATCTGAGTGAAACATATTTTTTCGCTGTAAGGCTTGCTTGATGATACTCCTGATACGTACACAGTATTTCCCTCGTTATTTTAGAGGGAAACGTTCTGGAGATGCTCGTGAACGGCAAATTTCGCGGAAGATCATAATGTCCTGTAAAAAAACAACCTATATTTTTATGAATATTTTTAAATAAAAACGTAAATATTAAATGCATGCAATTAGCAAAATGACATCTTTTTTTATCTCATTACATTCTCTCGCATCGCGTTATCTCATCTTTGATCTCATCGCGTTTCTCTTTCATCACTTTTAGCTCATTGCGTTCTCTCTCTCTCTCTCGATGCAGTCGTGTAGAGTTCCAGATGCGATTCGTGGATAGAAAAATCGCGGATAACAAGTTCACGAAAAACGAGGGAATATCGTATATATATATACACACACACGGTTAATTGTTGTTATGCGATGCATGTCTGTACATGTATGTTGAACATCTTTCGCACCATACGTAGCCAACCGTGCATAATCGTAGGTGCGCGTAAAGGACAACAAACTAAACACAAAAAGCAGTTCTGAAGAAATTAGATTTTCAATCGAGAATCGAAAGCGCTGCCCTGGCGTGACGGTTCGCACACTGGACGCCGACGGTCCGATTCCATCTCGTGGCGAGGAAGTTGAAGCGATCTAAAATTTCTCAACCCCCCCCCTCCCCTTGACGCCTCCCGCAGTACACCCAGCAGCATTAATGGCAGTTCACGTCTGGTGTGTTGGTATAAAGTGTGGGTGCTCATGCCTCTTCCATGACTCTCTCGTCATCGTGGAAGAGTCGACCAAGATACCCTCCAGTGGCGGGGTGGGAGTGGGGGGGGGGTCCCTCGAGCTCTGCGTGGCGGCAGCCCTTCTGCCAGCAGTGGCTTGAGCAAGCGATTTCAGGGCTGCACCCTTGCCCTTTATCGATCTAGATCTGTGAGAGAGGCAGGCGTAAACGACTGCGTAGCAGGAGGAGGCTCATGGTGCCTTTTGGAGACGCTGCCGGCCAAGTGGCTTTCTCTTTTCTTTTTTTTTCCGCCGAATCAATCACTCGTGGAGGGCAGCTGACAGGACGGCTTCTTTGACAATCAGCCGCGGGTTGATTGATGCTCTGCGTGTGGCGCTCAGGCTCGCAGAGTCAATCACTTAGGTCACCCTGGAACACGAGAGTCTGACACGCTGCCCACGGAAAGCCCTAAGTGATAAAGATTGATGGAGAATTGCTGCGTCGTAATATTTTACGTCTCCTCGTTTTCCACCCTCCTCTCTCTCGCCCAACAGCTAAAATAAAATAAAAAATATTTCTTTATTTTATTCCTGCCTCATTTAAATTCCATAACTCACATTAAAAAAAAGTATTTTGGGGGACTTTATTGTACATGAAATGCATGCGTGTTGGGTTCAAATGTCATAAAGGTTATATAAGCTGTGTTCGTTGGAATATATTCAGACGCTGTAGTTTGAATAAAGTCTACTGGCATCGCGAGATATAATGATATTCTAAGCTACTCGGGTCACGAGTAAGAGTTCCTGCAGGTAAATGTGGATCTCATTGTTACTTATTTTAAAAACTAAGGTTTCCCCGTTGCTAAGTGGCTATAATAGCTGCTCTGTAATCCTCTGGATCCTTACAAAACACAACTTGTGAAGAAACACATTTTCCTGTAATTGCATACAGTAATTGAAAATTATAAAAGTAAATGCCTTCATATCACCTATTGAACCATGATACTTTATTACCATTTTTTTGGTAATTTTCACAATTTTATTCAAATGTTTGCTATCGGTGCCAATGCCACGATATTAAACATCTGATTTAAACTTTCACAGGGCACAGCAAGCCTCTTTTCTAAAGAACAAAGCGGATATCATAGAACTACTTCAGAACTAATTCTTAACTCTATTGAAGCTATCTCTGATCCACATAACTAAGAGGTAAAAGCTTCCCTTCCATCCTGCCACAGAGCAATATTCCTTCCATGACATTTGGAGCAATATATGTTTTTTATTCTAAAGAGCTGGGACTCACATTTTTATATTCTTGGTTCTCTCGGTAAAGTTACGTAGAAGGGAAGTAATAAAATAAAATAAATAAAACAATAACATTCTCACGACGTTTCGATTACAACACAAGCAATCACCATCAGGTGTGAAAACCACAGCAAGACAATTTGAAAAAAGTGGCGTGTTTTTCTTAACGTCAGCACCACGGACAGCAACTGGATTTGAACTCAGGCCGTCAGTGGTGGCAGCTCAGTGCTCTGACCTCCGAGCGACCTGGTCACCTCGACCCTGATGTTATCTTTAATAGAAATCCAAACATCTAATGAACACCACTCATTCACCTTGAGCAGCAATCTATCACTGTCAGTCCTCCGTAATGTTTATATGTATTTGTCACCATTCATATGTGAACATAGATACAATGATATAAGCATGTTACCATTTGTGTGTGTACATGTATGTGTAAATGTGTTTCCGTCTTTGTAAAAATATTGCTTGTATACCTGTAAAAAATAACAATGTGATTGCACCATTGATTTAAAACAAATATTCAGAGAAAATGTAATATTTTAAATCATAACGTAATTTACGCAAAGTTTAATATCGCGAAATACAGTGTTGTATGCCGTGAAATAAACCCAACATACACACACTAGGCACTTCTCTTGCGAATAACTTAAAATTCTCGTCAGGGCGCTCACCCGGAGTGACAAGTCCTGCGAATGATGCCGCAGGCTCCTCAATATTCACTTCACAACAGACTTTTCTTTGCCAAGTACCGCCGTTATTGTGGAGTGGGGGGGGCAGAGATATTGGTTCCCGCCGCGACCGCACACACACACACACAGCATCTGAGCGGAAAGCGAGCTGACTGCTGAGCCATCCAGCTGTCGCTGCTGGAAACAGGACAACGGGAGAATGACATTGAGAAACCCAGCGCGTGCGCGCGTGGGTCAGCAAAGGGGAGATGCGGACGAGAGGGTATTTCAGCAGAGAAGTGTCGCCGTGGTTTACTCGGTGCCGCACCGCTCAGCGGGTCAGAAGGCGCCCAGCTGTGCGCGACACTGCATCAGCAAGGCCGGATTTAAGCATCTTTATCCCTGGGACACCAACAGCAGAATAGACCCATCCCCTCCAATTACTCCCCCCCCTCTCCAACTCTCGCTGCCTGAACGCACTCCATCCAATGCAAATACCGGAGGGTTCACTTATGTCACGCGCAGAAAGCTGAGGGGGTGGGGGGGGGGGGGTGAAATGTAGGTATGTCTGTTGAACTTCTTTCGCGCCGTACATAAAAAAGCGTGATAATCCAAATGAAAGCGACCCTATAAACGTAGCAACGTATCAAGTTAGCATCGTTTATAATGTTCTCATGAAAATTGATCAACTGGTTTTATTTTATTCGTGCATTTTTTTCTTTCTTTCGTGGGCCCTTAAGGATTTTTCGCGGCAATTTCCCACCACCCACTGAAAATGCCCCCCCCACCACCACCCATTCATCAGCACGCCATCGTATCCTCCTATTGTGTACTTGTTCGCAACGCACACAAACCTGCCAAGATTGAAAAATTCTGCCACGTACGCCGATAAAGACCCGTCATTACTAAATAATTTAATTCATTGAAATACGTCGCTAAATTAATTATGCAACGTTTTCTCACACTAATTGAGTTGTATGATGCGATAATTGTCAATACGGGCCGCGCAATCAGATCCAGAAATGTTCGGCTTCGTTGTTTATGAATTTAATAATGGGGTCTGTTGGGTGAGGGGTGGGGGAGGCAGGAGGGGGATTTATTTCCAGCAAATATTGCTTTCAGGAAGTGATATTTCAGCAGGTTAGAAAACCAATTGCAAGCATTATCAAGGATGAGCGGAAAATGCTGAAATGCACGCCCTTCTCAATGTTTTCATTTCGTGGACGCGGCGGCCGAAATTGCTTGTTGTTTTTCTTTGGTTACAGAGCAGTAGATATTTGAGCCATGGGACGCGTATTGTTACGTTCCCCCCCCCCACCCCTGCCTGATTTATTCAAACCCTCGTTAGGTAGCGTGATCAGGACTGCTGTCAAATCCACGGGAGGCCGTGCCTCTCTGGGCAACATCACTCTGCCGGGGGGAGGGGGTCCCTGTGGACATAAAGTAGCCCCAGGTGAATTGACGGTGACCTTTTAAAATTAATTTCCTTTCTTCTTTTTCCAGAACGTATTGACTCATCAAGGAGGCCTTTCACACGTTAATTCCTGCCAACATTTTCTCAACGCATCTCATTGCTTGACCCTTGCATGGGGGTCACTGTCCACCGTGAGATCCCGACCCCCTGTTCCAGGGGAATATCTACGCGCATAAGGGGGACAACGTAACCTACTTGCCGAACTCTCTTCACGTCTACTCGGCCCGCCTGGGAAGCCCAGAAGGCTGGGAAGTTTTAATGAGATCCGCCAACTCTGTCTATGGCTGTGCAACCACCACCCCCGATTGCAGTGATGGCGCGTGCGAGAATACTCGCGTACGGACCCTCTTGCCGATTTACTGACAGAGCGCTATCCAGGATAATCCCTGCTTAGCTTGCAATCAATATCTGATAAAGCCAGGCGCACTCCGGCTGATATGTGATCATAGGCAGAGACAACGCACGTGGTCTCAATTAGTCTCAGTCAACCGATCGAAGCCACAGCCTAACCGGTATTTAAATAGCATGATTCGAAACGGGCACGCCACCCTGGTGTAATGGTTAGCGAGCAGGACATCGCAATCCACAAAGCACCAGTTCGACCTCTCAGCGCGGCAGCTGCAATCCCGTCCCCCAACCACCGTCTCTGTCCACCCAGGAGTGCAAATGAGGCGCACCACCGTGAGTCAATCGGCAGGTCACACGTGCCAGGGTAAACAGTGGGTACTGCCACACTTGCCAATATATAATCTGTCGGGCGCGGAAGAGTATGCAAACCCAATACGCTCTTGGAGGACTCTCCAGAGGCCCGTCCGTCAACGGTGGCGTGGACAAGCACTTGCAGGGCTGCGCCTTCACCCTTGATTTTATTATTATTATTATACCTCTGTGATTTGAGACCGAGCTCAGCGTCCATCAGCGTTGAGGCCACGCGAGGACGTGACTGTCGAGGTAGGAGCGCGCCGTCAAATTGGACAAAACCACAGCTGACAAAAAAGCGCCCTTGCTGCCTGCCTGACGGACTGGCTGGCTGACTGGCGTGTGTCAACCCCGCAGAGCCGCCGTACTGCTGCTATCATCGCTCCGAAGACCTGGGGAATATAATCGCACGTCCATCACGGTGGGACGTGGGATGTCAAATGTGTATATATTGCGCTGTGTGCGTACATGTACACACACACGAGTGTGTGTATATATATATACACAGGCTCGTGTACGTCGTACTTGACATTTCAACGGCACTTGGGAAGCAATTTTTATCTATATACAGTATAAACGTTGACAGTCGCATGACAAACATTACTCTCCGTAGCAGAACGGGCAGGGCAGTTCTGCCCCCCTCCCCTCCCACCCCCTAACGCGGACGTAAGAGGTCACGTGGTGACATTTCAGACGCGGTGCTGCGTTATCTCCTTCCGCGGACCGTTCTCTAGCGGGAGGCCGGTGAGCCGCTCCGCTGGAGCTTCCGAACGCACCGCAGGGCGCACACGACGGCGCGACGCCGTTTTTGCACCAATTTGGCTTTTTTTTATGAAAATGTGTAGGTGGAGAGGCGAAATGGAATTCTCAAAGAGAAACGTCTCCAAATTTCGATTTAAAGCTTTCGTGACTGCAGGGATTCATCTTCTTGGTTCTTTCGGTAAAGTCTACGTGACTTTACCGAAAGAACCAAGAAGAAGAAGAAACGTCTCCGCCGTGTGCTCCGATCTACCTGCAACATCAGCCAGGGCGTCGGCGGCGTCTTGCGATAAGCAGCGCGAGGCGTCCATGGATTTGGCTCGTGTGTTGGGCACATCTCGACACACAGATGCAGAGCAGTAAAACAACATCTCATTGACTATGCAGCATGCTGGGGGGGGTGGGGGGGGGTGTGCTTAGCGGATCACATTCTCCGTGTTCATCCATAAAAGTAAATTCTCTTATCTGAACAACGGGCATGAAAGTGTTGCGGAACGTGATAACAGGAGCGCGAATAACAGAAGCCCCCCCCCCAAATCCCCTCCTACCCCCGACGCCGTCCACGTGACCACCGGTGGCACACGCTGCGAATGGAGATTTGCTCGATGGGAATGCCTTTTGACAGCTCATCCATAACAGACACCACTGTACCTGTATTGATTACGAGCGAGGTGGGAAGGGGGCGCGCGCCATGGCCAATGCTGACGATGCTACTTCACCTTCATTCCTTCGCTACCTTCGCTCCGTGAAATCCCGCGGACGTTGCGTGGTCAACACGAGGCAACCGAGGCCTTCTGTTCACAGTTTAACCACCGTCTTCTGATGTGGGTCTTGTCCCGCGGTGGCGAGATTCAAGTTCAAGTTCAAGTTCATTTATTAGGTTTAGCCCTGTGAGCCATTCGGCTCTTGAATCGGGTGCAACCGCAACAAACAAAAAAAACATGAACAAGAAAACATCTTAAAGTGACTATGTGCAAACAGAAAATCCAAGAAAGACAGCAAAATATTGCAGAAAAGGCACCGTACACCAACACTGTGTGCAAAAATCCCAGTGGGATGCAAGTCAAACAACAACAACCACAAGACAACTTAGATTAAGGCCATCAGTCTAACTCTGTACTACAACAAACAAACATGACCAAACCGAAAAACTTTTCAAAAATCACCAAAATAAAGCCATAAAAGCAATGAAACAGTGATTATAGGAACTGTGACCGAATTTTCACAATAAACGACGTAAACAACATGTACTAGCAAACTCTGCAGCCTTCGCTGGCTGCATGAGTCACAATGATAACTCGCTCGAGCTCGCTCGCCTGGTATGCAAGGAGGTTCGTGGGTTCGATCCCGACCCTGACTGACGCCTGTATATTTGGAGTTTGTGGTGTGTCTTCTCTCCCCGTGGTCGCGTGGATTTTTATTTTACAGGCGACCCCGGTTTTTGACTCCACGTTTAGAATCAACGTCACGCGTTTAGAGTATTTGGCTGCGATAAATGTCCACGTGATAAGCCACTTCGTTGAACTATCGTTGATGGCCATGTGGCTGCTAAAAAAAGAGCTATATAGCTCAGTGGGCCTCACCTGGTAAAATAAAAATTGTTTAGTTTTAAGTTTAGTGCTCACAAGAGAAAAAAATTGGCATAACTCCCAATAGTCATTTTTTATTATTATTGATGAATCCACTGGCCGAGCCAGGATTTTCAGGTAGGGGGGGGGGGCAACCCCTCCAGCAATGAAACATGATAGAGGAGTTGTTAGTAAGTAAGGACTTGTCTCTTGCTTTTTATTCGACGCGTGTGCGGCGATGGCGCAGCCATCGATCGAGGGTCGAATTCGAACCGCGTTGTGTGATCGGCATCGCGCTCGCTGAAGGTGAATGCCTTCAGGGAAGTCGTGTGCTGTATACGCAACTGCGCACAATTCTGCGAGTCACTTATAACTGCTTTGCCGTTACAAATTGCCAATTATGGACTCAGACTATTGTCCTATCATCTCATAGAGTCCCTGGCTCATCTTAATATGCTACGCAGTGGCAGTGGGGGTCGAAAAATGCCGATTTATTACTAATAAATCCCAATGATCCGATCGAAATTAGGGATTTCGATCGGATCATTTGGGGGGCACGTGCCACCCCCCCCCCGCCACTGGCGTCCCTTAGTGGATGAATCCATCCCTTGCGTCGACCTTTGCGACTCCATCAATCTCGGCGTGTGCGGGATTGGCTGAGGCTGGGCGCTAAATGATAAGGTCGCCACGCATAAGCTTTTCTCTCGGGTGCAGATGTCTCAGGAAAGCACATCCGTTGTTCTTAAAAATATATATATATACGTCTCAAAAAAGAGATTTATTCAAGTGCATCAAATGCGTTTGCCTCCATCAATGTTGTCAAGGAAACGTTTCTGACTTGGGCCACCGGGCTGTTCGGAACAGCGGGAGCAATCGGAGACAAACCGGAAAAATTCGGAGTGCGTTTGTTGCAAGACGCGGCGTGCTTTGATGCCTCCAAGGCACGTGCTAAAAGTTTGATCCATGGAATAATAATAATGATTAATATTATAACAGTAATAATAATTCGCAGCCCTTTTTGCTAATCCATTGCCGGATGGAGGCAGGAAACGAACTCAGGTAGTTGGGTACATAGCAGTGTGCTCGCCACATCACCAATCTTCTCTTGTTTAAAGTACACATATCGAAGCACAATTACTGTAACGGGTCATTCGTGCCTACAATGCTCACAAAAATTCAAGGCGATATTATCGTTACGATTGTAAGAGACACACAATCTGTTGTTGTTAATCAATATAGATACTGCAAAGTGATATATTAAATGCAGACGCAACTCGATACGAACAGCTCTTTTCTTATAGACATGCAATTAGACTGTGTTCCAAGCTGCTTTAGATGAGCTTTAAGCTTTGGTCAAGGCGCAAATCAATCTTTGAAGTCAGTAAGGTGTGCCCGTCAATGTGCCCTCGTGACATAACTGCATTGATGCTGCTTTCAACTGCATGGCACGGATCCAGCCGGGAGGCTCAGAGGTCAGAGTGCTGAGCCAGCTTTGGCTGCAGAGTTTGGTAGTACATGTTGTTCACGTCGTTAATTGTGAAAATTCGGCCACAGTTCCTATGACCACTGTTTCATTGCTTTTATGGCTTTATTTTGATGATTTTCGATACGTTTTTTGGTTTGACCATGTTTGTTTGTTGTAGTACAGAGTTAGACTGATGGCCTTAATCTAAGTTGTCTTGTGGTTGTTGTTGTTTGACTTGCATTCCACTGGGATTTTTTGCACATTTTTGTGTACGGTGCTTTTTCTGCAACATTTTACTGTCTTTTCTTGGATTTTCTGTTTGCACTCAGTCACATATTCACTTTCAGATGTTTTTTGTTCATGTTTTTATTTTTTGTTTGTTGCGGTTGCACCCGATTCAAGAGCCGAATGGCTCACAGGGCTATACCTAATAAATGAACTTGAACTTGGGCCAGCAACGCCGAGATCCTGGGTTCGAATTTAAGAAGCCGCCCGTGATTAAATCAAGTCCTCTTGTGGAAGAGAGTCAATGGTCTCAGCTGACATCATAGGACCTCCTTTGCCAGTACCAAAATATACCAATAGGGTTTTTCCCCTTTTTTCTGGCAACAAAACTGACACCTTTTGCAATGAATCATGTCTACATTAACCGCAATACTTGCAGTCAAATGCAAACAAAAACACAATACTCTGGTAATTTATGCATTGTCTTTGTGTTTTTGTTTGCATTTGACTGCAAGTATTGCGGTTAATGTAGACATGATTCCTTGCAAAAGGTGTCAGTTTTGTTGCCAGAAAAAAGGGGAAAAACCCTATTGGTCTCAGCTGAGTCAAGAATGACTACTCGCAAGAAGAAGAGAAGCAGCCACATCACATTGAATATTGTTCTTGCATTAATTTGGCTTAATTAATTATAGCTCTGAGAATTTTAAAAATATCGGGGTCATTGTCACGTCACAAACCTTACTCTCTGTAGCGAGATGGGTGGGAAAGTGCTGAGTGGACTAGCGATCACTTGAAGGGATCTCAAAGGTAGCTCTGTAATATCTACTTCCGTGGACCATCGCATCGATCCGTGAAACATCCCAATGGATTCTTCAGCTCGTGAAAACGAGAGCAACTAATCTGCATAACATTGGGAATAAAAAAAGGTCTTCACTGGAGTACAACAATGGTTCGCTTCACCATAATTTCAACGTCGTCTCATTAATGTGGCCTCATGTTCGTGTTGGACAGTCCTGCGGCACACGGCCCAGGTGTGTGGCTCCACGATGAGAGATTTGTGGTTTTTGGCCAGTTTATTCCGTCAATACAATTGCAGTTACACAATTATAGGCTCATATTTGTGAACATCGTGTAATCGCCAATTTCGGTTTATAAATGTTCTACTGTACAATGGTGGGCCCAATGTTTATCAACAACAGCACTAGATTTTTTGTTGTTAATCAGCAGTTGGTCGAGGTTGTATGTGTGTACGTTGAACTTCTTTCGCACCGATACACGAAGTAAAATAGAAACCACAAAGGGTTGTGAAACACAAAGCAAAATTATAATTCGTGACTGCCTCTGTAACGGCGAGGGAGATTTGTGTTGCTCCTGCTACTGCTGCTACAGAGACAAAGCCTCGAGGTGGGATTAAATGTGGCTACCCCTCCCACCCAGTTGCAATCCATCTGAACCACTGTGAAAGACCTCAGATAAGGATTCTTCAAATGAGGGCTACATTGCAGTCATCACTGCACGTAGGAAATTCCTTCATTATCTGCCCATAAATGCTTAGAAAAAAGACGTTCAATTAATTAACGTAACTATCGTTAACTTTTTGAAAGGGATGTCACCTTGTCTCATTTCCATTTTTGGTACTTTTTCATGCATTCCTAATGTGGCCTTGCGTTTTTTATGGTTTTTATCTCAAAATATGTTTTATTGAGGCCTGTGTGTGTAAGATATTAGCTGCTGCTGCTGCTGATGATGAATCATTAGCAACCATGATCTATCCACTGCTGGATGAAGGCCTACCCCACAGGGATTACATGCTTCGTGGCCCTGCTACACACCACAATCCATATCGCTTCTGCACATCTGCCGATCTCATCACTCCATCTCCACGGTGGGCGTTCACTTCCTCCGCCTGTCACCTCCGATTAGCGCGGTTGGCTGCGTACGGCGTGAAAGAAGTCCAACACGCATCTGAACAACACGAGGGGCCATTTCCCGCAATGTTGCCAATGATGTTTTTTTCCTTCCCCTTTTAAGCACACAGATGTGTCGCGTTCCTTTGTCGGGTTAAACTTTTTTTTTATCGCATTTAAACTGACGTAATTGCTCTTGAACATAACACAGTGCAATGGCCACAGGCTCTTGCCTGTAGCCATTGCACTTATTGCATCATAAAATAAGTCAGGAGTACATTTGGTACATGCTGACATGGAAAGAGCATTTCTGCTTAATGCTGAATCCAGGTTTACATAAAATTGTACTTACACCACACGTACATGCGTCACTCCATCACCATTCTCATCCACTCGCCACCATCCCTTTGACCGATGTGTTTCTGCGAAAGGCCACTTTGCTTGCCTTAACGATCAATGCGATGTCTCTAAATATACATTTCTGCTGCGATGAACGCATTGCTGGTTCCGTCCGTCAGTGCGATCTCCTCGTCACGCTTCATTTTGTACGTGTTTAGCCTTTGTTCCGTTGTCACGTTCAGAGTTCAAAGTCTCCAGTACACCTCCCGACGGAAAATATGCAATTACTTAAATCTGTCTTCTCTGAGCAAATCGGTGAGTTGCTTGTCGTTATCAAATTCAGTTGCGTGCGTTTTTTTTTTTAGATTTCCATCCTGCTCCCACTCACCTCTTTCTTCGATGTAATCTCGGTCTGCATCCAACAGGCTGCCCTGTCGATACAGACTCTCTGCTAAGCTGCCCGATACAAATCAACAAACGGTTACAGAGATACCAACAAGGATACTGCGCGATACCACGTGACAATCATTAAACGTTGTTTAAATAGCACCGTTAAACAATATCAGATGGATTAAACGTGCCTTTTGATTATCTCTTTTTGTCCTGCCACTGATGAGAAATCCGTTAATTAGCAAGCCCCCCACCCCGCCCCCCCTATTGACATTTATTTGATTCGCCCGGAAGAACGTTTTGTGCCACATCATCTGGAGCCGCTTTAGAAAGAAAAAAACTGCCAGGGTCAGTCGGTGAGTGACTTCCAGACCCCCGTGAAGTGGGGGGGGGGGGGAGAGTGTTGGGGTGGGAGGCTCTGGGTTCCCAACATCTTGCAATCCCCGTATCGGCCAATCGTCCGACTTAGCCCCCCTCTTTGACCCGAACAATTCGGGGACAATGGAGCGGAGATAAATTACGAGCCGTCACCAGCAGCGAAAGGCCACGCGTGTGCAAATTTACACAGCGTTTGCTAAGCCTACTCGGGGTCCATTCATCGATTGCCAAGGCAAATACAAAACACCAATTTTTTTAAAAAAAAAAGAAGTATCACCAAAGCCGGTTGTATATATATTTTTTTGCATCGCCTCCATCCATCGAGGCGGCGTTGGCGGCCTCGGCGCGCCGTAGCCCTCACCAATTACGCGGGACCCACTTGAGCGTCGTTGTTGTTGTTGTCAAACACCAGGAGGAGCGGTCCGCTCCGCCGTGACTCGCACGCGGCGTTTGTCCGCCACCACCGCCACCGCCGTTGTGGCGACGCCGGTTTCTGGGGGGGGGGGGGGGGCAACACGGCGACGATGAAGCTGCCGGGTGACTCGTGCCGCGTGCGCGCGAGAGAGAGAGTCGACCGCGATATCCCTGCACCCTCCGCAGCGCCGGGTCGTGCGTAGAGTTCGACCTTGAGCCGCGGTTACAATAAATAAATGTAATTATAACACGCACACTTTTTTTTAAGATGTCACGGTGTAGCCCTGTGATGTCTCGCTCACGCCACCGCTGTTGCTGCTGCTGGTGGAGAGCCTCCAATAGAAGGAGCTCTGTAGAACCCCTCCGTTAGAGTAAATTGGCCTCCTCTTCGAAGCTCCATTGAAAACTAATTTCTATACAGCCGCTTTCTTTCGTGCGTTATCTCTTGGCCTTCCCCCGCACCTCCGATTAGCACGACTGGCTACGTACGTGCATCCCTACACACACACACGGGAACGTCTTCGGGAGTCGTGTCCGCCTCGCACAATCTGCCGACTGACCAACTGCGGTGCGCTCGCTCACACTTTGAACAACAAAAACTTGCTCCATTGTTTCAACTGCAAGGCGCGGAGGGATCGGATGGAACCGGCTCGACCTGCGGTGCTGATCGGCAGCACGCCCGCTGGAGTACTCGTACCTGCATCCTTTGCGTTGACAGCTTTGGGCAGCACTTTTGGTGGCGTCTCGCTATCGCGGCTGCGTCGTCTGCAGTTGTTCTCCATTTGCCCCAATGGATGGATTGATGAATGGATTTAAATCCCTACTCTCCCCCTCTCTCTCTCACTCTACCTTATACCAAACGCATTTCGGACAAATCCTTTGTTGGGTTGTTGGCTTTTGCCTCCTTTCCAGGTCATCCATCGTATGGCCTCTGAAAAGAAAAACGTAATTTTGGAAATGGATTGTTTTTCGAGAATTTTTTGTGCGTGGATTTCCTAGTGAGTTCTGGTCAGGACCTCTCAGTATGGCCCGCGTGACATGCGTGTCGTGATTTTGCTGAGTCTGAAGAGACAGCAGGTGTTTGGAATTGCACGCATTCAAGAGGTTCTTGTAGACATACCGAGTCAAAGGTGTCCATTGATCCGTTGCAAATGTTGGAGTATGCGCTACGAGAGAGCGCCTATTAAGATAAGCGACGAGCGTGTGAAACAGTGGTTAGCGCACTGTGCTATGAACTCAGTGACCAGAGTCTGATTCGTGACGAGCGGCGAGTGATATCTGGACCGGTTCTGGGCACCCAATCTCTTCGCTGAGCTGCATTGACTGGTTCGGTGAAGTATGGCCGAACAACACACGTGACGGATAATTAGGACAAACTAGCGCCCGTTAAGATAAACGTGCGCGTGTAATGTCGCCTATTTTTTTAACATTTATGAAAAGTTAGAGAAGACTCAAATAATATTGCACTTTTGAACCCAAATGGGTAAAACGACTTGGAAATAAATTAATAAACACACTGTTCCACACTTGGAACAATCCGTGGCGTGTCTACTATCACTCCGACGCTTATATTATAATACAACTTTATGTAGAGCTTTCACAGTCGAGCCCCTATTTCTACTTTCCGGGCTTAACTGACTCTTAACTGCCATGCCACCCATTGGATCTCCTTTTCAACTCCCTGAACTGCAGTTGAACTACCTCGACTGACAACCTCGTGGCTTTCAGCCGATCACTCTCACCACGTCACAACCACGAGCTGCAGGGCCGAGTGGCTCTGTCCTGTCAGTGGTGCTGTTGGTATTCACATTCAGCACCGTGAGTGGGAAGTCTCATCCCTGAAGTTCACCGTTGTGATCCTCTCTATGCATGTATGTTGAACTTCTCTCGCACCGTACGTAGCCAACCGTGCTAATCGGAGGTACGGGGAAAGGACAGCAAACTAAAGACAAAAAGCAGTTCTAAGAAAACGAGTTTTCAATCTAGATGCTAAAGTGCATAGCTCCGGTGGCTTCCTCTACCATACAGCCCCTCAATTCCCTTATACAGGAGGCAATATCTTCCCAAGGAGTGTGTTCCACTACACATTGACGTACACAAGAACACGCACAACGGCAAAGCGGCCCATTGTAGCCATAGAGACTAGTGTGACAAGTGTTGTCAACCAGATATCATTCACCGCTGATGTCGACCATGGCTGGGAATCAAACTCGGGTCGCTGGATTCAATCTGCATCAGGCTACAGGCTAATTCACTGTGTCACTGCCCCCCCCCCAACACACACAACAAAAACAAAGATCCCCTGTACTCTGTAACCTTGACAGACTGCTGGGGCAAGTGCTGTTAGCGAGCACCTATGAAGGCCGGCACGGCGCACGAGGGGGTGGGTGGGCAGCTCCACGCTCAGCCGTCTTTGTCTCCCTTGTGCCGCACCAGGCACTCATTTGAGGCTGAGTCGACCTCGTGGAAGCCCAGGACCGGTTCAGATAATCGTCACTGGGTGTTGGCCGTGAGCGCGAATCGGACCCGGGTCGCCAGGTTCGTGGCTGCAGCGTAGCGCTAACCGCTGCGCCACCGCTCCCACACCCCGATACGCACGACCACACACGCGCACGTGGATGTGCATGTGCACGTATGTAAATCCGGGTACATTTTGTAGGAAACAGCGAGAATATTCTCGAGGGACACCGTCGACGATGGCTTAAAGCAACATTACAAACGATTAACCTTCTACGCCTTCGGAAGACAAAGCAGCTATTGATTTGACCCGAAATGATGAATAGCACGACATGCAGTGAAGATAATGACGCTTCTCGTTTCCATTTTTTCGTGGGGTAGGGGGTGGAGGGAGGGAGGGGGGTGGTTGGGGGGCGTCGAGATGAGTTCAGGGGTTGATAGCCGAGGGAGGGCGGTGTGTGATGGGGGCTGGTAGGAAAGGATTTGAGGGTGGGGGTCCAGCAAAATATGATGACGGCGACACAATGTCTGCTATAATCACACAGGAACGTCATTAACGCTCGTGACGTCACTCCACACCGACCAACCCCCCCTCATTAATAATCATGAGCAGGTGACGTCCTCCAAATGGACACCCCCCCTCCCCCCCCCATTATTATTACCTACTATAATGAGCCAAGAATGTCTGTGTGCAACGCTCGTGACGTCACTCCACGTCGACCAGCCCCCCTCATTAATAATCATGAGCAGGTGACGTCACTTCACATGGACCCCCCCCCCTCATTAATAATCATGAGCAGGTGACGTCCTCAACATGGACCCCCCCCTCCCTCATTAATAATCATGAGCAGGGGACGTCACTCCACATCGAACAGCCCCCCTCATTAATAATCATGAGCAGGTGACGTCCTCCAAATGGACCCCCCCCCCCATTCATAATAATTAGCGGGTGACGTCACTCCACATGGAGGGCGAGGCGCCTCCTCCCCCCTCCTCGGCGTCAACTCACAACCATCACTACAAAGGCAGAAAGAACCCTCACGTCACGTGATCTCCGAAACGCTGTTGAGACATCGAAGTAAAAAGGACGTTATGATCAACAAGAGATTATAACCTTTTAAATGAAATAGCTCTGTGTCAACCGCGCCCTTACCAACTGCACACGAATTAACGCAATGAATATCACGTCGTCGTCTGCTTTTCGCTTGCAAGTTTCAGATTCGCTGCAACACACCCATCCTTGGACGTGCACAAGGCTCGTGTAGAACGTTTACTTAATGACACGGTGAACATGGATGGCGTACACGGCGGCTGCTGTGTAGGCGGGGGGGCGGTAGGATTTAATATAGGTCAGCAGATAAGTGGGCAAGGCGAGGCAGCGATAGATATCCCTGCGCAATGTTGCGGCCCCAGGAGAAGACACGGCAGGACGCGGTGCTTCGTGACTCGCTGGGAGCTACTGGGGGCTGCCGTGGGCTCCTCGAGGAGCGAGCGTCGCTTTGATGATCTCGGACCGGGGAAGCCGAGTGGGGAGCGCTCGCCACGGACACAGCTGCAGGCAGGGGAGCACCCGGTCCACTTATTTTGACAAACGACGAATGTCGTGACAGCAACAGGGAAGTCATCGCAGCCTTCCCCTCCCACTCACTCCGTCCCCCACCTCTGGTTTAAAGAATCGCGATCGCGTTCCGTCCTGGCGTACCGAGGAATCTGATGAGTGTGAACTGTTACGTTGCCCGTAGATTGGGGAATACACGTGGGCGAGTAAATTGCATTTATATGGCCGGGTAAAAGCTCTTTTTTATATTGTCTTATTTTATTTTCTCAATTTATGCCAATTGCGTTCTTGGCGTGGTGTCGTGCAATGGAGCGCCCGTTTGGAAATCTCGGGGCAATTCAGTGCGCGCCGGGGGTAATGGAGCAGATATCTGGTATCTGTTCGAGCAACGTTTTATTGTTGGCCTTTGATAACATCTCATGGAACGCACCCAATATCTTGTCAGATCTAGGAATCCCCGGCGTATTGAGCCTAAATATAGTGCTTGGGTGGGTGACCGCCATCATGCATAATAGATACCATAGGTGCTGCAGAGCTACGTTGTGGGCGGTGGAGGGGCAAGTGCAGAGCATTGTATAGTTGTGCTGTACCCTGTATGCTCCCTCGTCGATGCTCCCTGCCTTGACCGGCGCGGTGAAGTATGTGCCATTCACCTCCCGCGGGAACCCACAAGTCGTGAATGACAACACGATTCAGCCAAGAACCTGAGCCACATGCAGATTGACGAATGCAACCATAAGCCGGCAGAAGCGGACACTCATAAACCCAAATGTTCACATACTTAAACCCTTAAGCGGAGAGGGTCGGTCGGGGGGGGGATACGAAAGGGAGCGGATGAGAAGCGGCCGATGGAAGCGTCATACTTACACAGGGTGCTTCAAAAAAATGTGAACACTTCCGAGAATTTGCAATAAAACCACAAGAAATGTACCTCCCAGGTTCTGGAGACCACCTGGAGACGATTCCAGGCACGCGTTGACAATGATGGCGAACAAGTGGAGGCTCTTTGAGTTTATGAAGCTACGAACATACATTTGTTATCATGTTACAGTGCATTAACCGTTCTTTTTCCACTGAAAACGATAGTCCCATGTAAGTGTTCACATGATTTTGAAGCACCCTATTACTGCACCAGACTCAGCGTGTAGCACCCGGCGTGGTTTTAAAGGCTCATTACACGACTGCATCGCACTTGGATGGCATGACGGGGGGAATGCTGACCACAGCACGCGAGAATATAATTATTGTTGCCCTTGGTGTGACGCTCAAGGTAGGATATACTGGGGCGGGGGGTGGTTTTAGATACGAAGGAAGCGATGATTCCGTGGCGTCAACAGTACTGGTCGAGACGACCACCCGTGTTGAAGTCATCATTCACGACCGCGCGCCAATACATTTCACGGAGTAAACGTTGATGCCTTGAAGGTTTACCGCGCGGGTTCTCAGCTGATTAGGCTCAGAATCAATATCGATCGACCGCATCCAAATGTTTTGTTCGTGTACGACGCTCCACGAGCACTAATTTCTGAAGGAGGGGAGAGTGGTGGCTGGGTCATATTGCACTCCGTTGTCTGCGGGTGAGTGAACACGTGTGGACGGTTCTGTGAGGTTGTTTGCCATTGGACGTGGGTTTTATTCGCGAGTGGCTTGATGGAACATTGGGTAGTGGTTAAGGTCACCACTGTCCTCTGAACCCCGGAGTTCAATTCCCGGCTACTTGAGTTCGATTTCCCATCAGTGCTGGGCGATGTCGGAACTAATCCTGCCCCCTCCCCCCCTTCAACAAGTCACACTGTCCAGCATGGTGAAGTAAGGTTAAACAGCCTCTTTGACCGGACATCTGTGAGAAATAGCTTCATAGCACCTGGGATTTATCCAGGATGAATAAAGATTTTGATTATAAAAGATAAAGATTCTGATACGTTTTTTTTCGAAGGCTTTTATTCAGAACTTGACTGCCAAACGTCTGTATGTTATCATTATAAAATGAGTCAAATAATGCATAAATCTATAGGCTCTTCAAAATAACTATTCATCCACAATGTAACCATAAACTGAGTTATGGTTTTAATAAATACCAAGACCTCGTGAGTGAAACGATAGAACACGGTCAACCAGAAACTTCGCGTCCTTTCAACCCTCCTCCTCCCTCTCGCCTCCATCACAGCCCCCGCCAAACCAGCACTGCCCTCCCTCGCTCACTATGCTAACAGAAGGCGACAACACGGAACATAAGGGGACAGCCAAAACAAACGCGCCTACACGCCGCATTAGCGCCTGCACGATATCACATCGGACCTCAGGCGCTAAGCACAATTCAGCTTGTTTCGCAAACTACTTGGATGAAGCGACTTATTCCGCATGAGCGATGATTCGGTGGCATGAACCGCACGGCCTTGTGTAGAATAGGATAAGCATCGAAAAGGTTTGTGAACCTGCATTGGAGGAGTAACTCAGATGTCGGCACCATAAGGAAGATCTGAAGCCGGATGCTGGTAATGAGACTGTCAGAGGGGTCCTTGACGGATGTGTCAATTGCATAAACAAAGCCAGAGGGCCCGACACTGTAAGAGCTGACCTAGGGGGCCAGGTGTCGGGTTTTTGTGTTTTGTTTAAACAGCTGCTGGATTTAGCAGAGAGAAAGTAAGCCATGGCAAGATGTGGTGCCATTGTCCGTGCGATAATGTCTTGGTTTAATTGTTTCACGAACAGACGAACGGACGTGCACGTGTGAGTGTGTAGGGAGCGGTCGTGTAACGGTTAGCGCCAATACATCAGTGACGATTATCTGAACCGGTCCTGGGCCTCCCCTTAGGTCGACTCAGCCTTAAATGAGTACCTGATACGGTGTGTAGACATCGCTACTGGGGAAACAAAGGCGGCCGGACGTGGTGTTGGCCACTCACCCCCTCGTGTGCCGCGCCGGCCTTTAAAGGTGCTCACTAACAACACTTGCCCCAACAGTCTTAAGGCAACATGGGGGATCTTTGTCTTTGTATATGATGTTGCGACTAAACAAAAACTTGGCCACAAATTATATCGCAAATAAGTGGCTTATCATGTGAACATGTATAGAAGCCAAATACTCTAAAATGAATGTTTGATTTTAATGTGAAGGGAAAAACCGGATGATCCGGCGAAAAAAGCTACGCGACCACGGGGAGAGAAAACATTCAAATTCCAAATATACAACAGACGTCGGGGTCGAAACCAGGACCTCTTGTATACTAGGCGAGGTAGTTAACATCTCCTAGCCACCGTGATAATGATGAGAGAGACCCTCAAACTCTAAATACACAGCAGGTGTCGGGGTCGGGGTCGGGATCGAACCCACGACCTCCTGTATACTAGGCGAGGTAGTTAACATTTTCTAGCCACCGTGATGATGATGAGAGAGACACGCAAATTTCAAATATACAGAAGACGTCAGGATCGGGATCGAAACCAGGACCTCCTGTATACCAGGCGAGGTAGTTAACATCTGCTAGCCACCGCGGTTTCCAATCTGTATGGACGCT
>CM025636.2:3852771-3863293 GCA_014621495.2 Entosphenus tridentatus | reverse complement strand
ACACACACTCCGCTCCTGTGACTCGGCCCGTAATGCATTCATCCCGAAGGCACCTTTGACCGAGCCACGGGACGCTTTTGAATAATATATGTTAATGAGTGCGCCTTGTCCCCATTGATTGCACTGCCATATAATTTCGAGCTGTTTTACAAACAGCGCCCGGGCTTCGTCTGTCCCTCTCATCGTCAAGTGTTAGAGACGCACGGGGGTGACATTGTTTCGTGTGTGTGTGTGTGAGACGAAATAACACAATAGGTAGCACCACGGGTATTGTTACAGTTAATAACAATGGTCGTCCTTCTGCGAAGGTTCTCGCAATTGCGTTGTACAGCTCCTGCGATGTTAGTTGCCGGTGTGTCGTACGGAATATCTTGTCCGACGTTTCGCCCCACTTCTAAAGAAGCTCCCCCAGCAGAACGCGAAGCGAAACGTCGGGGGCATCACGCCGAACAACAAACACCTCGGACAGGTTCAACGCTGGGGGGGGGGGGGGTGGGGAGGTTATTGTGTTTGTTGATCTATTTATTTTCTCCTGCCCCACCGTGCTACCCGCCGGCATCACATCACGCATGACGCGAAGCCGTGCGCCGCTTGGAATCCTCTCAGCGAGCACCCCACCACCTCCTGTTATAACACAAAACGTACGCAGACAACACGCCTCCTGCACAAACCCGTCTCTGCACGGGAAAACAACAACAGCAGCAGCAGCAGCAATAAACACAAGTATTTGTTGCGCATCTCATCAGCGGCGCGGCCGTCTGGAAGCGAATAATTTTGTAGCAGCATGTATTCAAGACAAGCAAAAAAGACACTGTCCACTGGTTTCGACACGCAGGATCTCATCAGCAGCCGTCAGCTTAGCTTGAGCCAACGCGAGTGAATTGCCAGGTGTTAGAAGGGCAAGGACGATCTCACTCCGTGCTACGGGGTGCGAACACGATCTGTGGGGAGGATATCGTCATCAAAATAAATATTCGCGAGTCGCGTTTTCTCCCTCGCTTCTTATCCACAATAGACGGCGCACCTCGCATTTCCCTGCCCATAAGAGGTGTTCGCTGCATGGCAATCGTGAGATAGGATATTCGGCATGAAGATAATACATTAATAAATAAACACAACGGGGTGGAGGGGCGGTTGGTGATTCAACAGATACTGTGAACACGCTGCACCACGGAACCCTATTTACTCATTATAAGACGACCGCACATCCCGGATTCGAACCCAGCGTTTTACCAGCGCGGGCCCGGTGCTCCGACAGGATTAGATTAATTCAAGGCGTTAATATGCGCAACCGATCCGTGTTCTATTTTAATGCGGGTGTCATTTGTCGGAGACGTCTTTCATTTAAGGTGGAGGCTCGGGCTAGGGCATGGGGAGTGGGGGGAGCGAGATGGGGGTGGGGTGGGGTTGGGGGGATTCCCTCGGGCTGTGGGGAAGAGGGGCGGGGAGATGGAAAGGGGTAGCAGCAGGGGTAGAGAGGGCGGCGTGCGGCTGTTGATCACCGTGCGGGGTTGGGGAGCGCTACCATATGCGGCGGTGTGTAGGAGAATGAGGATAATGATGATGTGGCTTTGGTCAGCGTGCGCCTTTGCTGAAACGCGTTCGGTGGCGCGCCAGACTGGAGCTTGACTGACCACGAAGGAGCTCGATGTCGGGATCTGAGGCGACGCTGGCTCTCGTTATTGATTCGGCTTTGTTTCCCCCCCAAAAAAAAAACTTCACACAAAAGGGGGAGAGGAGCGCTAGGTGGGAAAGAGAGAGAGAAGAGGGATCGAGAAGGCAAGCGGCACACCGCGTGAAGCGTGCACGGTGATCACGCGTGTTCTGATCGTGGAGGTGAGTAAGACTGCCGCATTAAATTCGTGATTCACATTCATTAAGGCTCTGGTCATAATGCACTCCCTTATTTACGATATGCCGTGTGCACATATGTGTATGAGATATCACGTGTATGTTAAACTTATTTTGCAACGTACGTAGCTACCCGTACTAATCGGATGTGCGGGATATATATAGTATATACTATTGTAAATATGTATTATACATTTATTGGCGTGGTGCTGTAACATTGGTAGGTGCTTTTTACACGACGTATCCGCCCACCGCCAGCCTTAGCGGAGCATTACGCAGCTCAACTACACACAGCAGCGTGGACGGAGCCTGGAAGAGTTGTTGTGCGTGGCAGCCCGTTGTGAACGATGTCTTTAAAACGCATCCACCAAAGCTTTGTGGATGTCTCTATTGAAGTAAACCGATATCGGTTTGGTCGTTTGTAGCCAAGCCTCAGAAGGGGAAAAATACATTCAGTTTTAATGAGCTCTTGCCTGTTTTAGTAATAAATATATTAACGAATCATATACCATGATTTAATCATAACCTATATGGATTATATAGCATTGCCTTTCACAAGAAGCAGGGTTTAGGCGAGTGTATAATAGTAATAAAGCAGCCAAGCAATTGGTTTAAAAGTACAAGAATTTCAATCTGAAATCAAATAGACTGTATATGGAGTAACGTATACAGTATATATTCATGTATATAATGTGCTTTTAAACAAATTCAATTCGGCAATTAACCAATTGAGAGAGCAGCTGTGTATTTTACAATTGAAACGTGGGAAGCAATAAAAAATCATACCAGTGGTGTGAGTAGCGTAAATACGGCCATAAACAACAGTTGTAAATGTACGCCGAAAAAACAACACGGAATTCGTCTTATGACAACATGCAAAAAATTCGTTATAACGAGCCTATCTATATGCACACAACAGATGGAATAACGAGCTTGGGTCTATGAGGAAAGAAGGAGGGTGGTGAAGGATGCTCGTTAGAGAGTTTACGAAACAACACACACTTATCATACATACATACATGCACACATTCCTCAACCGGCTGTGCTGTGCACTCACACAGGGCACAGTGATTATGAGGAATGTGATCGCACATGGACGCCCACTGCACAACGGCGCTCACTGAGAAGTCGCCTCCTTCAGCGCCAAGGAAAGCGACACGGATTTCAGTACAACGGCCAGCGACACGGACTTCAGCACCAAGGATAGCGACACGGACTTCAGCACCAAGGACAGCGACACATACTTCAGCACCAAGGACAGCGACACAGACTTCACCACGAAGGACAGCCACATGGACTTTAGCGCCGAGGAACAGGGACGTGAACTGCTGCACCAGGGACATTGATGCGCTGAGCACTATCTACAATACGGGTTTCGTATTTGGAGCATGCTATAGGATGATAATACAGCACAACAGCAGGCTGGTTCAACATATCGGCAGTGTTATGGTGACGACATTACAATCCTGGTCAAGAAATTATAATCGGATAGAAGTCTTGACCGAGAAAGACATGAAAAACTAGCGAGGTTATTAACAACGAACACATTGTTGACAACTCCATGCGTGTAGAAATAGTTATCTCTGCATATTGCGGTTCAAATTTTTTGTATTCTAATAGCCCATGTGGGCGAACGTTACAGTAGCATGCGTCGTCCGTGGGGGCTTGGTGCGTTAACAAAGACGTCGCAGCAATCACTCCCCAATCCCCTTCTCCACTAGCACCCACACCTGCCTACCCCCCCCCGAGTCAAACCTGCGCCGTCGTCGCGACGCGGCGAGTGCTCACTGTGGTACGGCTGCACCTCTGTGAGGGAGCGCAGGCCGCGGGGCGGCTCGCTCAATGTGCCAGAGCCCGCATCCCCGCGGAAGATTCGTCAGCAGCAGCAGCAGCATTTACAACGTTTACAGCTGCAGCAGCAGCAACAACCGCAGCAGCAGCAGCAGGAGCCCCACGACCATGGCTCGAGTGTCCCTGGGAGGCGAAGACACTGCGCGCTTCGCGCTGCTCGCCGCGCTCATCCTCTGCTATCTGCTGTGCGGAGCGGCCGTGTTCTCCGCCCTGGAGCGACCCTCCGAGCTGGTGGCGCAGGAGCGCTGGTTGCACCGCCTGGAAAACTTCACTCGTCACTTCGGAGTGCCGCGCGCCGATCTCGACGCGCTTCTCCGGGACTTTGAGCTGGGGGCCACGGCCGGGGTGCGGGCGGCACCGCTGCGCCCCCGCTGGGACTTCACGGGGGCTTTTTACTTCGTGGGCACCGTGGTCTCAACGATCGGTGAGTTCGGCGCACGGCTAACAGCGGTGTCAGTGGCATCGTTGATTAAAACCGGCAGCTAGCGGGCAGAAGCAGTGGCAGTGGCGTAATGAGCGGCATGCTGCTGCCGCGGCATTGCGATAGTCTGTGGCAGTAACAGGATCAGAAGTGGCAGCGAGAGACTTCGTCGTAATCGTCATCAGCCGCAGATGGTTAATAATTATTATCAGTCACCGCATCAGTAGCATCACCATCATTATCATCAGCTGTATCATCACTGGCAACAACATTAGCGGCAGCGACAGCAGCAGCTGTAAGAGTCTCATCTCTACACAAAGGGCAATATGGGTGCATACGCAGGGGCCCTGTTTCTATGTGAAGCCCAACATTCCGACAATTTTCTCTATTCTATGTCCCTCCCATGTCTCTCTATGCGTCCGTCTCTATTTCTGTCTCTCTGTCCCTCCAGTGTATTCCCTCCATGCCTGTCTTTTCACGAGAAGTCTTCTTCCGCCGAGCATGTGAGTAGAGCCATACTTAGTTTTGAGACAGCTCTGATCAATAGCAGCAGCATCATCAGCAGTAGCACCACAGCATAAGCTAAATCAAGGTCTATAATAACATGTCACAGCTTCGTCATCATCAGAGCAACAGGGTACAAGCTTGTAAGACGGTGTTCTTGTAGCTTGTTGTGAGACACGCTGTGTCACCGCATTGTCAGGGACTACACACAGCAGTAGGTTTTTATTTTATTTCAGGCCAATGAAAATCAAAGTTAGTTCACAGCAGATACCTATTAAAATCTACGTGCCCCTTACAAGGAGCAGAGACAAATTTTGCTGGCTTTGTAGCTTTAAAAAAAAAACACACATATACACCCACGCAATTTAAACTGTAGGGTGCCCTCAGCATTGTGCAGATTTTTGCTTTGGCCAAACAATTGCTTGTGCATTAGACAGGTAAACAGGTGTTTGTTTTCCTTCTGGGAGAGCACCTTCTTCACGTCTGTTCCCCAGGGTGCAGCAATGAGTTTTAACCCCTGAGGAAACGAGCTGCCGAATTATAAGCAAACCACAAGTCGATGGTGCACCTCATCTCGCGATCAGCTCTCGGGGAGCTACAGCAGCAGGGCTGCTTGGGCCTGCCGGGGTGGGCCAGGAGATGGCACTGCTGAGTGTTATCCCTTGAGTGTGGGTTATTTATTTAGTTATTTCTGTATTCTGGTTTCCTCCCACAAGAATAAAACAAATTGTCATTCATGGAATCGTGCAAAATTATAGCCATTGAATGTTTTTTTTTCTCGTTAAAAAAATGGAAATCGCTGGCATTTCACAGCCAGTCATAACAACTAGATTACTTACTAATTTGTGAAACAGCCAAAACATATTGTTTTGGTGATTCTCCTCCATTAATGGCAGTGGAGGCAATCAGTGCATTTTCACGCACACACAAACATGACGGAAATTAACATTTGTCAAGATAAGATTCCGGACAATCGAAACCAAACCAAACCCTTTCTTTGCCATTTGCAGTTTACATGATCACACTTTAACTGTCACATCATCTGTGCTTTACCGAACGTACCACCCGCATTTGGCCCGACAGAGCTCTCTCTGCGAACCGACGGAGGGACGACTGCACAATGATGATCTATTGGTGTTGACGTTTACGGTGGCTGTGAGTTGAAACGACAGCGACACTGAAACCTATGGGGTGCGAATATGAACGTCTGGCTTCGTGGCAGGACAAACCTTGAATGAGAATGTCTTCCGTTGTCTCCCAGTAACGGCAGCGCAACACATTTTTTTTGTCTCCAATGCAATTTGTTCTGCATCGGTGTGCGATGTTGTTGGTGTTTTTCATGGACATGGGCAGCCCTTCATCAATCCGCGAGTGGATGAGGGCCTTTTCACACCATGCGAATCATTTGACAATTTCATTTTTTCCCATCTTCATCACGCCGATCAGTGTGGATTGGTGAAGGTTGGGAGGGGGCGTGAAGGTGGGGGGGGGGGGCATAGACGTGGGAGTATGAGAGTACTGTACAGTACTGCCATCTGTTGCCCACAACGTAGCCACAGAGCCTATTACACCTGTTTTATGTACAGGTGCCTGTCTCAGCACTATCCAGGCTCAACCCTGCTCTGATAATGCATAATTCGTTTATTTTGGGTTAGATAGTCCAGGTATAGTGGCATATGTTTACCATAACCCACGAACAAACGACAAAGCCCATCAAATTCGGTTGTCACATGGGCTCTGACGAGTTTGTGCACATTCCGGGAGATTTGGTTATCGAGGTCTTTATATATGCATAGGTACATTCATAATCAAAACCCACATTCTAAAGAACAAGTCGACCTTAGCCTGCACAATGACCATAATTGTGTTAAAATTTCACTGTGCTGTAATTCAGTAGCAGCCGAACTTTTTTTTTTAAGCAGAGTGCCCAATTCAGACAACACCATCGGGGGAATTCAAAGCACGAAATCATGCGGAGCAAATTAACGATTGCATCATATCTTGATTTTAAGCTTGGCAGCAGACATCGCGGCTATCGCGATTTTCACCTGATGACGGGCACTTGTGTTGCGTGCGAAACGTTGTGATATTTTTTTATTTCTACCTACGTGACTTTACCGAAAGAACCAAAGAGTATGGATTGCATCATAGTTTTAATCAACAGTGGATTACAAGGCTTCCCACTTTGATCAAGCACAAAGGGCTTCTGCTGTGGCATCGCATACTTGCCAACCAATGATCGTACCTTCATCACAGCTATTGATCTAATGTTCTTCATACAGCAAATACTATTCCAAAACTAAAATGTGGTCATGGTTACAAGGTGTATTTATCAATCCATGGATGGATTCACATCGATTAATAAAAGCTCACGACACATGCATCGAATTGCCTTGCATGAAAAATATTTTCCGTTGTGTTTTGCCCGTGACCAAATTACCCAAAGTGCACCCGATCGCATCTCATCTCGAAAGCGAAGCAGGATTCAATCTGGAAAGCGCTTTGCATGGGTGACCACTGTACATGGCAGGTGTTATAGACTTCGTTGCTACGTGGTGGACAGCAGAGGGCAGTGCAGAAACATTCATTTGTTGTACTGTACCTCCTATGGTCTCGCTTCAATGCGTGCAATGCAGTCTGGCCAAATGACCTTCGTGACCTGCGCGGAGTTGGGTAGGCCTGCAGGGAGGAGTAGATTGACAAAAAGCCTACAAATGGATAAATGTTGTAATAATGGGTTCACGTGATCCCTGCAGCCACTAGTGGCCGTTGCATTCATCACAATTATTTTTTTATAAAGACATTGATATAGTACAGTATTCTGTGGCCATAGCAATTTGGCAATTCGTCAAATTGCCGGGTGGGAGTTCAGGGTATAGGGGTGGGCGAGTGAATGGTTACACCGCGAGCGACGAGCGCTGGGGCAGTGCACCGTGAGCCCTTGCGACGGGGCTCAGTCAACAATGTCCACTGCCTGACACGTGGCTCCAGCGAGCGCTTTCAATTACTATTCACTACTGCTATTTTTAAATCCTTTATATTAAGTTCACTTGCTTGCTTGCTTGCGCGCTTACGACCGTGCAAATCTTTCGGTCGTTTTTTAACCCACTTTCCGTGATCCAATCGAGCTGACATTTTGCACACAGACTCGTTGTGCGTGACAATTTATTTTCGTGAAAAAAATCCAAAATTTTACACTTTTTAGGCAATTTTTTTTATATTTAATTACCAATTGCTTAATGGTGGCAGGCAATCATCTGACCCATAGGTGGCAGCCATCTCAAGCCAGAGGACGAGAGGACTCTAGCCGCCACGCATATAAAGGATTTATAGTGAAAAACTTTGTTTTTACGGGTTAATTTTTTATTTTAACCAGGTAAAGCCCACTGAGCCATACACAGTTCTTTCTCAGAGGCGACCCCGGCCGCAAATGATAGATCAACAACAACAAAGTGGCTTATCATCACGTGGACATTTATAGCAGCCATATAATCTAAACAACATTTTTCTAAATGTGGAGGGAAAATCCGAGAAGACCCGGACAAAAATCCAAGCGACCACGGAGATAGAGACACGCAAAACTCCAAATATACAATAGGCATAAGGGTCAGAATCGAACCCACGACTTCCTGTATACCAGGCGAGGCAGATAACGTCTCGCCACCGCGAATTCGTCAAGGTGGGAGCAAACAGCTGCCCTGCAGCTTGAACATGTGACGTCTCGGCGTGCAAAGGCTGGCTGCTTTGCTGGAGGCCTGGCAGAGAGGTCTCACGACTCTCGTCTCTCTCAAAGGAGCTGCGTGTGGCTTGGCGCAGGCACGACCTATTGTGTACCAGGCGAGGTAGTTAACATTTCGCATGCCTGTGCAGTGTAAATGAACGTCGGCTCTGAGCGAAATCTCAGGGATGACGAGCTTGCGAGGTCAGAGGGTCAGTGGGAGGTGGGGGGAATAATTTATGGACCAACGGAACAAGGCAAGGGTCAGACCTCAGCATCCCTTATTTAAGCGCCTGTTTGGATGACAGGAGATGCTTCTAACGGGTGCCTTTTTTAACGCAGTTTTATTTTTGCTTTGTCTCTCAATAATAAATATGTTGAGGTGTTTAAATAAGTCAACACATCATCGGTCAGGCGGTGGGCTCAGCGGTAGAGCGAGCAGGCTCGCAATCAGAAGTGTGGGGGTTGACTCAGGCCATCATTCCTCTGGGGTCGATAAATGAGTACCACTTTGTGGGAGGAGTCAACAGTGGTGGTGTTCTACGGGTAGACTCACATCCTCGCCATAAGAATGAGGAATTTACACCATTGGCTCAGGACTTAAAAACAGGAGCAGAAAATTTACTTCGACTTTTGCCGACGAACGAATCACCCGGATCGTACCCGATCTCGTGAGAGCCTCAGTAGCTCCACCAGGGTCGAGCCTGGATAGTGGTGCTTTGCTTTGATGGGCGACCCCACCATGCCTAACAGAGCGTGTAGGCTGTGGGGCTGAGTTGGCAGGAGGGCGATCGGATTGGAGGGAGGGGGCATCATGCACGCCAGGTTTACATAGGTGGCAACCTGGCGTCCATGTACTGTACACCTTTAATGCGTTTGCATTATCGCTGCCCATAGAGATGGCGATTTACTTTCATCACGAATGATGGTGAATATGTTTTAAGTTGTCAAAACGAGACGTAAAGAAACGTTTAAACTTCAGACTAACTCTGTCTTCTCAGTAAAACCATTAAATCTGCAGGCTGACACATTTCAGGCCCCATCTTTGTAAAAAAAAAGACATGATCTTCGTTATAATTTTAACAATAAACGTGCCACGTTTAATCTGTCTATCGCTCGTAGGACACGATTAGAATTTACGTCAGTCACTCGGCGACCGTCGTCTAGGCGCGTGAGATAGGATTGTGCGGAAGATGTGAACCGACGGCTCTCAGGAGATGGGGTACAATTGCATCTTTGTTGGTAGGACGCTCTCTCTTTCTCTCTCTCT
This sequence comes from Entosphenus tridentatus, assembly GCA_014621495.2. Lineage (NCBI taxonomy): Eukaryota > Metazoa > Chordata > Hyperoartia > Petromyzontiformes > Petromyzontidae > Entosphenus > Entosphenus tridentatus. Next base: position 3,853,678 of record CM025636.2, on the reverse strand, counting down.
CTCTGGCCTCCAGAGTCGCGAGTGACAGCTCAGCTGCACGCTCGCGGTCTCACAGAGACACCGCGCGCCAGAGGTCGCAACCGGGTACCCGGCTACCCGTACCCGGCCGGGTACGGGTACCCGTTTGCGACCCTGGTGCGGCCGGGTACGGGTACAGGTAGGCCGTGAGTCACTGGTGAGTAACCGTTTGCCACTCATTTCCCAACGTCTTGTCTCTTCTCACAATTCAAGTTCTTAGAATCAACCCTCCCGCGCCTGCAACATGACTTCATCCCAGAGGTCGCAATCAGGTACCCGATACCCGTTTGCGACCCTGGTGCGGCCGGGTACGGGTACGGGTAAGGAATCAAAACCCGTTTGCAACATCTGCCGCGCGCTCCTCTCTCGCCACGCGCTGCGTCGTCAGCGGAGTGGCCTTCCACTTACATGGGGACCTTCATCAGCGATGGCCTCGGGATGCCTTGCAGATGGCACTACACACGTACCTCCATACTCACTTACAGGACACTGGATTGACTTACTCTCTACCGTTTGGTTCTCTATGCTAATAATAATATAATCATGTTGAAAGGTCAAAAGTGGTTTCCCACTTAATTCAGCAATGGGCTGCACTCGTTGTCTGAATATACATCCCAAAGGCAGCGGTGGAAATTCCACATTTCTATGGTGGGAGCAAGTTTTATTTTCTATAGGGAAACCATGATGAGTGATGTTCCCACAGTGCTACTAATTTTTAATCAGTCCAATAGAAATGAAGAAACTGAGTCAACCCCTCATCGGAATTTGTACTGTGAACTTTGCAATCGCAAGCCTCGTGCACGATACCACTGTACTACTTTTACCAGGTAAGACCCTCTGAGCTATTCAGCTCCTTTTAGGAAGCGACTTGGCCACTGGCGGGGTCAGT
>CM025636.2:3837429-3848513 GCA_014621495.2 Entosphenus tridentatus | reverse complement strand
GGGGGGGGGGGTATAGCAATGGGCTTAAAAATATCATGTGGGGTGGGTGGGAGGGTTGCATGAGTTCAAATATACGCCGCGTGAGTCCTGCACGGAATTATTTGCGACGATTGCCCATTATGATTATTGCTTTGCCAAAAGGAGAACTCACCATGAGCATGTAACTAGGATTATTCAAGTCGTGTGCAGGAGTTGCGATATGGATTGTTGCATCTATGAGACCTTTTTTCCAGTATCAAAATGATGGCAATAATACAGGTGTGAAAATGTTAAAACACCAAATAGTTACCTTTTGCAAGGCATCAAGTCTACAGTCACCACACATACCTGTGGCAACACATGCAAACAAACATGCTCTGACAATGTATGCATTGTCGTTGAAACTGATTGGCCTACACGAGAGAAAGCAGCCTGCTTCATGGCCTTGTCTCACCGGTGTCACATCAGAGAACGCCAAAAAGCGAACAGGACAAAGACGACGCAGGTACCGTATGTACGTTAAACTTCTATCGCACGATATGTAGCCAACCTTGCTTTTACGCAAGCATACAAGTATTAACTGCTCGGCTTGTGGCAGAGTGGGGGGTGGCAACTGCTGTGGCGTTGACCTTAAAGTGCACCTAGCCTGGCACAAGCACCTTGGCGACATCACCGCCACTTAGTGGCGAATAGCGGTTGTTGTTGTTGTTGGGAGTGACAAAGCATTCGTGCGGTGCACCACCGCCGCCACCATCACCACCATCCCCGTTAATCCACGGACGTCGCGTTCTGTTACCCCCCGCCCGCCACCACCACCACCCGGCACAGGCTTCGGCATGACGACGCCCACAACGGTGAGCGGCAAGATCTTCCTCATTTTCTACGGACTCTTCGGCTGCGCCGCTGGCATCCTCTTCTTCAACCTCTTCCTGGAGCGGCTCATCACGCTGCTGGCGTGCGTCATGCGCTCCTGCCACCGGCGCCAAATCAATCGGCTCGTCATCCAGCCGGGGCGCAAGGCGTCCGATCAGTCGGACACCATCGAGTGCCTGGCCGGTTGGAAGCCGTCCGTCTACCACGTCATGATGATCCTGGGCATCGCCGCCGTGGTCATCGCGTGCTCCGCCTCGGCGATGTTCTCCGCCGTCGAGGGCTGGAGCTACGTCGACTCGCTCTACTTCTGCTTCGTGGCGTTCAGCACCATCGGCTTCGGCGACCTCGTGACCGGCCAGCGCGACCTCTACGACCACCAGACGTGGTACCGCGTGGGCAACATCGTCTTCATCCTCGCCGGCGTCTGCTGCATTTACTCGCTCTTCAACGTCCTCTCCATCGTCATCAAGCAGACGCTCACGTGGATGCTGCACAAGGCCGACTGCAGGCGCCTTTGCCGACGCCGGCCGAGGCTACGCGCGTGCAACCAGCGGCGCAACGCGGTCATGCCCGGCGTGCCGCGGGGACGCCGCAACAACATCGCCGGCGGGGCCGGAGGCGGCGGCGCCGGCGGCGGCGGCGTAGAGACCGTGGCCGCGCCGGGCCCCCGCCGGTACGACGGCGGCGCGGGCAACGACAGCGACACGGACGGGCGTCGTCTCTCGGGCGAGCTCATCTCCATGAAGGACTTCCTGGCGTCCAACAAGGTGTCGCTGGCGCTCATGCAGAAGCAGCTGTCGGAGGCGGCGAACGGGCACCACCACCGCGTAGCGCACCGCTGCTCGCCCGTGCACTCGCACTCGCTCGGGCGGGAGAACGGATTCGCAGCGGGCGTCGGGGCGCTGGCCATCATGAACAACCGGCTGGCGGAGACCAGCGAGGATAGGTGAGACGCCGCGAGGCGAGTGGCGGACAGGGGTGGTGGTGGTGGTGGCGGCGTCTCGGTTGGCCACTGGTTTTGCGTGCGAGCGGTGGCTTTGTGTGCCCCGGGGTGGGGAGATTTGCAGAGGCAATGGCACCTCACACCCCCCCGCACCCCCGGGCTCGAGTTGTTTCTGGCCTGTTGCTGATAAACTATTACTCGAGTTTTTATTTAATTTTGCCAGGTAAGGCCCACTGGGCGATTTAGCACTTTTTTGTTTTCTTCAGAAGCGACTTGTCCACGAAATGATAACTCAACGAAGTGGCTTATGGAGTGGAAATTCATAGCAGCCAAATTACTCTTAAACGCATCTTCATTACAAATACTGAGGGGGGAAACCCAAGAGGAAAATCCACCGCGACCAACGGGGAGAAGACACGAACTCCAAATATACAACAGGCACCAGGGTCGGAATCGAACCCGCCTCCCTCCTCCTGCACACCAGGCGAGGTAGTCAACATTCTCGCCACTCGTGCAGCTGGGATCCGTCGAGAAATCGGAACGCGCTGGCGGTCGTGTGGCCTCATGATCGGAAGCGCTTCCCCAGGAGAGCCGTCCTGGTGGGTGCCCTGCACCGGTCGCGTTATTCACCCACACGTTACATTCACGTCGCCACTCGTCAATGTCTCCTCCCTGGTGCGTGCTGTCAGCCGACACCAGAAAGCCCCGAGATGGACCTCATCGTCGAGGCAATTCGGGGAAACGAAGTGCCACTGGCTGTGAATGTTACCGACTCCCCCCCCCCATCACCGTCACCACCGTTGTTTTATTTAATTTAATTTCCACAAGAATCGTATATCACAAAAACAAACAGGCTTTGCATTAACGCTTGCCTCATGGAGGATATTTTTTGAGCTCGGGTTATTATCTGTGTTTTGACAGCCGGGCTGCCATTGTCTATGGATAGGTGGAAACTAAACGTGTGTTCTTTATTTATTAGTGCTCGGAATCAGACATAGATCGGGATGTGATTCAGGGAGTTGCATTTTTATATATATAAATCTTAATCTTACATTTCATTGATAAAGCGCTTTTCTGAAAGGGTACTCAAAAGGCGCTGTACATAAACATTGAATAAGTAAATAGTTATCAAAGGTTGGGGAAAAACTAAGAAATGGAGAAGCGTCGTCTTGTCTGCAATACACTCGTGTCAATACTGGCTTATAAAATAGGTTTATATTGTCGAAATAACCACAGCAAAACTGCACTTAAGCCTATATTGTTAATGCAAAAAACAATTATCATTGCGTTTGCCATATGACTCAGAGCGAGCGAGATTAATGTATGCCAAGGCTATTTTTAGAATCAATCTACATGTGGAAACATCACCGTGGCTTGCTTTTCAAAAACAAAACCCAGATATTTTTTTTCTCTTTACCGGATGAATCAGCCAGCGTCTGATGCGAACGTTCTCGTACCGTCAATGCTCTCCTGTCATTCTTTGGTGGGTAGCTTACGGCGTGTGTGTGGTCTGTAAGATTGTGTGCGACAAAGAAAGATGAGCATGACGAAAGTGTAACCTAAGCGTTGGTTAGACACAGCGAGAGACGTTCGTTTCAAACACTGGCGGAGCCAGTGGGGGGGGTGGCACGTGCCCCCCCAATGATCCGATCGAAATCCCTAATTTCTATCGGATCATTGGAGTTTATTAGTAATAAATCGGCATTTTGCGAACCCCACTGCCACTGTGTAGCATATTATTACATGACAGGGACTCTATGAGATGATAGGACAATAGTCTGAGTCCATAATTGGCAATAAGTAACGGTAAATCGGTTATAAGCGACTCACAGAATTGTGCGCAGTTGCGTATACAGTCCACGACTTCCCTGAAGGCATTCACCTTCAGCGAGCGCGATGCCGATCACACCACGCGGTTCGAATTCGACCCTCGATCGATGGCTGCGCAATCGCCGCACACGCGTCGAATAAAAAGCAAGGGACAATTCCTTAATCACTAACAACTCCTCTATCATGTTTCATTGCTGGAGGGGTTCCCCCCCCCTACCTGAAAATCCTGGCTCCGCCATTGGTTTCAAACAACATTTCTTTCTTGGATGTAACTCACAAAGAGACGAACTGAACACGCACAGCGGAGGGGAGGCGGGCGGAATTTCTCATGTTATAAGAAATGTGGTTACAAACGTGGATGCGGTACAACGTGACCGCAGGAAGGGGGAAAAGATGTAGGCACATGTTGTACAATCGCGACACCAGCATGCCCCTTGTTTCTTTTTTTTACGAGCGGCGGGCAATACAACTCGACTGTTATTGCAAAAAGCTTAATGTTGTCCCACGTTCTTTTTCACCCATTCGCCCGCCATTGGCGCTTAATGTTAATCTGTAATCACTTGCGTGGTCGCTTTTAGTTCGGATGTTTCTTTTGTTATGTGCACGCCCGACGATTTAGACCGTGGCAGTTGGCAGACTCGAGGTGTCCACAGAACGACGCATTGCTGGATTTGTACGTCAGCTCCCGCTGATCATGACAAATACAAGGGATTTGAAGCCATGGGGAGCACAAAAAAAATCATTTTGGCTGACACTTTACGAAGCGTGCAATTTGTTTTCTCGCAGAGACGGAAACGAGGCCATAAAGATGATGGGGGTTTTTTTGAAAATACAAAAGGATGCAATTTTTTTTCACAATTTGCACAACATTAAGTGGCGACTTGCATGCTATTTGCTATTCCCAACCCCACCTCCTGCAAGCCCCCCCACCTCCACTTCCCTCCCCCTCCTTCCCAAAGATAGCCATGAATATTTTTTCCAGTTATTTTGGGCAGCTTTAAATCATTATTGGAGTGTCTGGTAGAATTGGTACGATTATATGCAGACTTTTAGATATGGATTAGCCTGATGATGTGAGGATCCCATCCCTCAACATGGGACAAAGACATCTGGAATATTTTTTTAGTATAAAAAAAAAACAGTCAAAAACATTATGATATAGCATTCTTAAAAAAAAAATGTGGTATGTCAATTCTTCAATTCTATGAATTAATTGTTTCACCATAAAAATAATATATACCAGCAAGGACAGTTCTGCTAAATAATGATATAGCTTACAAAATACAAACTGTTTTTTCTATTTTGATATGCTGCACATAATTAGTAAGAAGTATTGATACAATGGTGCCAATTGTTAATAATAAATATATTTGCTGAATGATGGGGGTTTTTTTACGAAAAGACTTCAAATAGCATGAATTCATTTTGCTTTATAAACATGGTAATGAGGATACCATTTAAAATTTACACTGATAATTCCCTGCCCAGAAAACTCAGGTCTTTAAAACCAATACTCAGAATGTTTCCTGAAACACCACTGGCATGTAAAAATAATAAATATTATAATTAATCCTTTTTAGTTGAAATGCAATCTACCACTTCACAAAGCTATATTTTACTTGAAATAAGCGATACCCACAATGCATAGACCATTATAAGGATGTGTTTTTCTCCCGCTATGGTATGCAAGGTATGTTTGTACTACGAATGTTACGTTAGGGTTACAAGAAGCCATAGCAGCATTTCAATTGTACAGAGGGGATGTGTTCCTGCAATTGGAATGAATGAAAGGGTGCTGGTGAAGTATTGGCCAGTTTCACGCCATCACAAAGATCAGATTATCTGAAGCCACCGCAAGAGTGGCGGCCAATTCGCCAACAACACGCGCGAGTCTTTTGATAACGTTGATCTTCAAAAAAACATATCGTCATCCGCCGACCTATTAGCCTCGTTACGATTGGCCCAATCTATGACGGACAATTCAAGTTGATTATTTCATGCCCTTGTAGTGCACGTAAAATCTATCGGATGGATAACGGACAAAAACACGATCCGCTCGAGTGGTGGCGCAGTGGTTAGCATGCTGCGCTGTGAACCCGGAGACCTGAGATCGATGATGATTTCCTGCTACGACTAACATTAGTGCAACATTCGTCTGGTCCTGGGCCCTCTCTCTTGCCCCTTCGTGAACCCACGGCGGCCAGCATGGTGCAGTGTGGTCAAGCAACCTCCATGACTGACTGGAAAGGGAGGCCGACATCAAATGCAGTCGGCTGACAAAATAACTGAAAATTATTTATTATTTTATGATAAACCTAACGTGCAAGGTTCATGGATGAAAATAAAATAACACATTCTTACAACTGCAGATGTTTTTTTGCGGTTCGGCTTTACAACTCTCCATTGTATTTTGGGGGTCGCACAGCGCGGTGTTTGGCACGATGTCCGACGTTTCGCTCCACGTGCTGGGAGCTTCATCGGGAACCATTCATCCAGTTCCTGCCGAAGCTTCCAGGACGTGGAGTAAGACGTCGCGCATCACGCCAAACAACAGCACGCAGCTCGACTCGGAAACACACCGGAAAGAGAAATACATTCTTACCGTCATAATTTTATGCACGTATTGTGTGTGCGTGTAAGAATCGATTTTAATCGATGAATGTATGCACTGCTACGTCCCCATGGCCCATTATACTGAGCGGGGAAGGTTCCGTGTGCCTGTGGAGAGAAGCCCTCGTGAGCCGTGCATTTGCTGCCACTCCCCCAGATTCGCCTCACTCTGGTTCCTCACCTCTTCATTGATTTTCCCAAACTTAGAACTTTCGCTATGCACCAGGGTCAGTGTTTGCATGTTTGTACGTTGAACTTCTTTCGCACCGTACGTAGCCAACCATGCAAATCGGAGGTGCCGGAGAAGGACAACAAACAAAACACAAAAAGCAGTTCTAAAGAAATTCGTTCGTCAATCTAGACGTTTTAAAAGTGTATAGCGCCAGTGGCTTCCCAGTATCGGAAGAAAGAACGTTCCAGACGGCCGCAGGAGTGCACCTGGTAGCGCGTGACGCGGTGTGCAGGCAGTCCAACTGCACCGGGGGGCCAGGGTCCAGGTGGGGGAAATTGGAGAGAAGGGCCCCCATTTTCAGGCCTTGTGCAGGGCCTATGCGAACCACACTACTGTACCACCGTATAGGGTACCTTGTGTTCAGAAAAAAAAGGTTCTTCGAACTGAGATAGAAAAACGGACCGTGATGAAACTGCCCATTCAAAGTTCCGTTTCAGGCACAAGCTCCATGACTATCCAGGAGGACATTATTCTTATTATTTCCCTGTGCCATGCAATGAGACATCTCTGCAAAGTGACACGTGGTCATCAAATATAAGGCCAATGCGTTCTCTGTGCATCGCCCATAATCAGCTTGACTCGGGATTAAGAACGTCTGTCTTGGCAGCAAATTTAGTTCCAAACTCGAAAGCACAAATGCGTAAAAAAAACTGGAAAAATTGTGTGAATAATAGTTATTTGTTATTACATTCATAATAAATGCCTGCAGACTATAGGCAAAAGAATATATATTTTTTGTCATCGTCACATAATTGCCCACATGAGAGAGAATCATTATCTAATCCGTAACACCACCCCCACCGCTACCGGTTGCGCATAAAGCATGGACACATGAAGAGGACAAAGTGCTTCACGCACTGCAAGGAAACACGGAGGACTCCCTTCTTTTGTTTTATCACTCCGGCTAATACCCACCCCCCACCCCCATTCTCGTTAACGTAACAGCTTGAGAGGCCCCATGCAAAAACATGAGACGCGTTTTTTGTCTCAGGCACTTCAAAACGTCAGCCCTGCTTACTGTCACACGTTGTCGAGCCTCAAGCAGCGTGAAAGCGAGTTTGTTTTTTTAACCCTCCCAACCGTTTTAAAACCAATTCGGCAATGTTAACCAACACAGGGCGCCACGGTGGCAAGATGTTAACTCCCTCGCCTGGTACACAGGAGGTCGTGGGCTCGACCACGACCCTGACGCCTGTACATTTGGAGTTTGCGTGTTCTCCCCGTGGTCGCGTGAATTTTTCTCCGGGTCCTCCGGTTTTTCCCTCCACATTTAGAATCAACGTCACGCGTTTAGAGTATTTGGCTGCAATGCATTTCCACGTGATAACGCACTTCGTTGGGCTATCATTTGTGGCTAATTCGCTTATGAAAAAGAGCTATATAGTTCAGTGGACCTTACCTTTAGATTAAAAATACAGTGGTACCTCGGTATACGCCGTTAATTCGTTCCAGAAGGTAGGACTTAAACCGAAAATGACATATACTAAACAAATTTTTCCCATAAGAAATAAAGGGAAAGGAAATAATCCATTCCAGAGTATAATAAATGATATTATATATGGCATATTATACATAATGGAGTTGTATAAAATAATGTAGACACTACTTATGACTAAAATGCATACATAAATTAAAATAAGTGCAAAAATAAATTAAAATAAATTGAAATAAAAGTAAAATGTAACATCACGCGGTGACTCATCCCGACCCATACAAGTTCTAGCAAGCGCGTCGTATCCCAAGCAAGACGTCGTATCCCAAGCAAGACGTCGTATCCCAAGCAAGTCGTCGTATCCCAAAAAAAAAATTCTCGTCAAAACACAACGTAGACCAAATTCGACGTATTCCAAAGTGGTCGTATACTGAGGTATGACTGTAGTTTATTCGTTAAATGTATGCTAGTTATCCGTTCACTTACCCACAATGTACCTTGCCGCTTCCTTCCTGTTTCACATTGCAATATTTCAACCTACCACGCTCCCCCCCACCCCCCATTGCATTCGCAACGTAAGAAAAGAGGCGGTGGAAATTATTTGGGAGCTGGAGAAAATCCGCGAGTTCTTCGTCCCCCCGAGATGTCAAGAAGAGTTCTGCTATTCCCCTGTCGGCAAGGGCGGCGGGCGGGCAGCCCGCAATTAAATCGCTCCGTGTAGGAAATGCGACGACACTGAGCGTGATTGACCATGATTGGCCAATTTGAGGATGGCCACTTTACCGCGACCATTAAGTCCGGGACACCCGCTGCTTGTGTTTGGACGGCGGATGCGTTAACCAACATTAGTGAAGTGTGCCACAGCGGCAGGCAGCTGCCACCAATTCCCCCCCCCCCCGCAACCTCCCGCCCCGACATCTTCGGCCAAACGGCACCTTTTAACGATGGCACAAAACCGAGATGAAATCGCGTTTGCTGCTACGAGCGGCAGTCACGACTGGTCGGTGACAACACGAGCACTGGGAATGTGCATGCGCTTGGACATATCACCACGGTGTTACTTTTTCCCTACAGCAGCTACGAACGTCCGTGCAGTTTTTACGTCACATGTTGTTGTTATAATTATTATTATGATGAAATTTGCTTCGTTATCCAGGAGCGCGTCACCGAATCTCAGGACCAATTTTCAGGAGGGTCATGCCATTTTTTTGCAGCAGGGCGCATAGCATAATATCATTCCAGTAATTTGCAGGTAATTTTTCAGCATTGGGATGAATTGGCCAACACCTGTTGCATTGTTTATTTTTGTTATTATTATCATTGAGAGGAAACCAGAGAACCCAGAGAAAATCCCTTCACAATCGGGGAGAACGTATAAACTTCACGCAGAAAAGTGCCGGAGTTGGGAGCTGAACCCGGGTCCTTCTTGCTGTGAGCCACAAATTATACCAATGAGCATGGATTTCAACATCGAAACAGTTTTTCGCATAATTCTTTAAACTAATTATGGCCTTCCCTCGATCATACAATGACCACCTTAAACGCAAATAATTACATTGCCATCAGTATTTATAAAATGCTCCATTTATTTTCTGCCTCTCTTTTCCGCGAAGCCCTGCATGCCAGGCATTATTTCCCATTTGTTGGAAGTTACAATTGAAGGCCAATTTTCTTCCCCCCCCCCATCACATGCTTGTGTGCTCGATGGCATTGTACGCGCAGGGTCGTAGGACTCGCGCCCACAGGGAAAACAATAACCGAGTGAGCGCTGCGGCGCCTTTGGCAATTAATTAGATTCCTGGATTCCCAAAGCTCCTGGGGGGTAGGGGGGGGGCAGGCTTCGTGATCGACTGACCATTGAGCAAACTCTAGTGGGCACGGGTAAAGCTTGCAAAGCTGCGTGCTAACAATTACTAACTACTGTAGATGCCTTATTAAAATCCCAGCGTTAACTTCAATGCGTTCATCTTGTTTGGCGACCTTACTGCGTGCAATTGAAGCTGTGTGTGTATCCCGTGGACCACCCCACGCGTAACTCTACGGCCGCACTTGCCACCACCACCCCCCCCAAACTCCACCGTTCTGTCCCGTTTTGTGGTTGTTGCACAATGGTACGCTCCCACTCCCATGGCTGCAGTTGCGATGCCATAGCAGAGCCCCCCCCCCCCATCTGTGCATTGAACGCATGCAGGTTGTGGATTATTTAGCTTGGCACGCGCCACTGTGCCCCCGAGGTGAAAGAGAGAATTAGCCAAAGTGAGGTTCGGCAGTTAGCCGAGCGAGCTGTTGACTGATGGTTGTTCGAAAGCACTTTAGGCCATGGCTTTTCTTTGTTTGTTCTTTCTGGTTTTACAAGGTGAATTATTTTCACTTTTTATGCTCACCAAATGTACGTTGAACTAAAATAATTACGGTGTCAATATCGCTGTCATGGAAACAATGGCTGCATGTGTTACTAACCTTCTATATGCTGCTTTTATACTTAAAATAATAAATTAATCATGCTGCATGTCCCTAATGTTAAAAGGAGTTTAACAGAAATGTGTTTAGCAGACAATTGCCTACTTTTACACAAATACAGTCAAGCTTCGGTCTATTACATGTCATAGTTGCTAAAAACTTTGCAATAAATGTTTTGTAACATAACAGACGTTGAGGGTCTTTTATTTGCAAGCACGGTAAATGTTTAAGTTTGAACCCCCCCCCGCCCCAAAGTTACCCCCTTTATCTCTCCACAGATGAACCCGCAAAGTGCAAACGCGCACAATTTCTCGTAGAAATAGTGGATACTTGTAAAAAACACATGCATCCCCTTGCTTAGGATCAAAGGCAGTTGGGGGCCAAGTACTTTTATCGCGAGCGCAATCAGAAGAAGAGACGTTTTACCCTTTCTCGACATCAACACGGTCGGTGTGAAGATCTCCAAACGCCAAATAGACACCGCTATTGCAAGGCATCACGCGTCTGCATCAATCGCACAAAGTTGTGGCAAAACATGCAAACAAAGACACGCTCCCATAATGTTCGCACACTGGCTTTGCAACCGATTGGCCTACACCAGAGACAGCCTGCATTGTGTCTTACCAGCCTTTGATCCGATAATGCCCAATGGGAAACAGTACAAAGACAATGCATATGCTTCTTGGTTCTTTCGGTAAAGTCACGTAGAAGAGAAGTAATAAAAT
>CM025636.2:3808583-3833321 GCA_014621495.2 Entosphenus tridentatus | reverse complement strand
AAAAAATTTACCTACGTGACTTTACTGAAAAAACCTAAAAATATGAATCCTTGCAGTCACGAAAGCTTCAAATCTAGAATTATGTTGAACCTCTTTCGCATCGAACGTAGCCAACCATGCTGATCGGTTGGCTACAGGTCAGAGCACTCGGGGTCATGACCGCTGAGATGCTGGGATGGAATCCGGGCTTCAGCCATCCGCTCTCAAGTGGAGTGAATTGTCAGTCTCGGCGCGGTCACCAACGATTTTGCGCATCAAAACCCATGACCACTCTCCAATGCCACGTAATTAAATTCGGATTTTCACTTAAATTGTATATAATACCAGATGTGGAACGGTCAACAAATTGTTTGGTTTTGCCACGTGTGGCACTGGTGCACAAGCACAGATAACGAAACGGCGCGATCTTCTTCTACGCATTACGATGAAGGGCAATGCCCGTTACGTCACCTATTACGTACAAAGCCAATTACGGCCACAGTTTTATTGACAAATGGGTTGACTTTGTGTCGTGGGAATTTCAGCTTGATTGATACTTGACAAACACCTTTTTTGCAGGGTCATTCAAAATGTGTGCAACGAGTGTGGCTAAAGAAGCCTCGCTTGCATTGACTTCAGACGTAGCTTCTGTGATGTCAATCTTTCCCGGGTCATTTTTCATATGGGGTTATGCACACTGCTAGCTGCATGGCTCCGAAAGGAAATCTCTCTTCACTCGCGGTGCGATTGCAACAGCACAAAGTACAATATAGGTTTGGCAAAGAAGCAACAATAAAAATAACAATAAATTCAATGAGCTAAATAGAGACATTTTATACCAGTTGAAAGGGTGAAAAAACCTATTACTATATTTTGCCACTGGTAAAGGAGGTCTCATAGTGTAAAGGCTTACCCCGAGCTCTCAATACTCTGATAGTGCGCTGTTTTTGAGTTGTACGCCTTTTGGCGTCATCTGGTCCAACACCAATGGAGACTAGGCTCTAAGAAAAGCTGTCTCAGGTGTGGACCAATCAACTTCAAGGACAGTGCATATCATTATCAGAGTTGTTTATTTTTGTTTGCATTTTGACTGCTTGTGTTGTGGTTATTGCAAACATGACCCCTTATATAATTATATTATTTTATGATATTTTTTTATATTATTTATAATATTATATTATTATATTGTTATATTATTATTTTATTAAATTATTATCTTATTTTATTATGTTTTATTTTTATTATTTTATTACTTCCCTTCTACGTGACTTTACCGAAAGAACCAAGAAGATGGCCCCTTGTATAAAGGTGTCAGTTTTGCACCAGTTGAAAGGGTAAAAAACCTATTACTTAATAGAGACATCTTATGGGGTCAGGTCTCCCAGGGTCGTCTGCGAGACGGAGTAACAAGGTCTGCTTGTTTGCCCACCGTCAAGGAGGGAGCGAGCGCGCGGGAGATACTAATTAAGGACAGCACAGATGCCAAACGCCACGTGAATGCCCAGGAAGATGTTGTTGTTTTATCTGGGGATTTGCTTTACCGTCCTAATGGGCTGTTTACACTCAGGTGAATTTGGACAATACTTGTGCTGGCAAAATGTATTTAATGACCGTTCTCCTCGGCATAAGTCCTTTGGCAGCTCTCAGTACACAGTCCACTGGCTCAGTACAAGGGATTTGGCACAATGCAACCTCTTCTTAAGACCTTCAGAGAATTAATATTCATTTTAATGGTAAAAATTAAAAGCAGCATAAAAAGTGCTTTAAGAATGTAATTCGAAATTTTTTACATTTTTGTTTAAAATCATCTCCATGAACATTTGTTTTAAAGCGTGTGGAGAGAGGAGAGAAAAATGATGCAGCAGTGGATGTTGTAAGTATTTCCCAGATTAAATTTCAACTCATTTGTTATAGTGGGAGGCTAATGACAACACTTGCAGTGTTACTCATTCCAGATGCAAGCAGAATTAATCATTAACTATCTTTGCTGGATTGTAATAGAGCTTGTACACATTTTAATTTTTTTTAATGACAAACATTCGTCACCGTGAATGGAAAGATGCAGCTAAATAATGCAATTACATTAACCATCGGTTCAGAAGGCCCTAATGCTGATTAATATTTTTTTTGTTTAACATTTTTTCACATGTAATGGAAGATGTGCCTTCTCCTTTTATTATTTTTTCTCTTTTCATTTCTCATAATATACAACTACTACAGCGAATGATAAATGTTGTACAATACCGCAAGATCGTTGCTATAACAACCAAGCAGCCAATCAGGACTTTTCCCTGCATCAGTCTCCCTGAGCACAGTACAGTGAACTAGAACTTGGACGATTTGTACACTCGAGCAATGAATCAACATTTTTTTTGGAGCCAATTAATCGAGCCTCTCTCAAAATAGCCCCACAGCCTATCTGCTGAAGGCTGTAAACCCCCGACTAGCCACGCCCAGCTGGATGCTGATGCAATGACATCACCAAGGCCCTCCCATCACCTTCCATGCAGCAGCCCACGTGGGACCTGTTTTTTTCGTTCTCCAACTCTTCTCGTGTTGTTTGACTCGAAGAATTCTCGACAAAGATTATTCGGAATCAGAATATGTTATCATACTGGAGGAATCCGATGAGCTATGAAGCTCTTTTTCACAGATGTCCAGTCGGTGCGGGTAGTAATGTTACAACAACAAAGAGTCCAAACACATGATAGGAGTGCGAAGTGTAAGAAAGGTAAACACATCACCCAAACACAACACGAAACCATCCCCATCCTACCGGACAAAGCCCACTGAGGTATGAACTTATTATTTCAAAAGCGACCTGACCACAAATGATAGGTCAACAAAAGTGGCTCATCAAATATCCATCATACGAACCGAAACACTCTCAGTGTTATTTAAATACGCTGTTGCTGCTGTTGTTGTTTTCATTACCATTGACGTAATTGGTCACTGCGGAGACCGGGGCCGTAATGCGATAGGGGGGCCCACCTGGGATAAGCGACGTGGTGGTGGTGGTGGTTACTCTTCACGTACATGTAAACCCCGGGAGGCCAAGAAAGAACCTCCTATCTCAAATGAGACAAACGCATTCAGAGATTGCATTGGCAGTATATGGATGTATGTATGTTGATCTTCTTTCACGCCGTACGTAGCCAGCCGTGCTCATCGGAGGTGGGGGGCAGTGGTGCACAAGCATCCCAAAAAAATATCTTCCCATTCATCAGCCATTGTCGAACCTCTGCTAGATGAAGGCTTCCTTCGTGCCGTCACGTTCCTAGGACCGGAGCTGCTACCGATGTCATTCACTCCATCTCCCCGGTGGGTCGTCTGGTGGGTTGATTTCTCACAATGTTGGCTATCATTCCGTCAGCAGTCTCGTCCCCGTTGTATGTACGTATGTATGAGAAATTAGGATAGATTTTATATCCTTTCTCGCAAAGATAGCACATGTGTTAAGATGTTCAAACACCAAATCGATCCGTTTTGCAAATCTGCATTAACCACACGTACTTGTGGTGAACATACAAACACACATGCTCTGATAATATATGGCATCGTCTTTTAAATTGATTGGCCTACACCAGACAAGACAATGGCATATATTATCAGAGAATGTTTGTCTGCATGTACATCACAAGTACGTGTGGTTAATGCAGACTTCATTCCTTGCAAAAGGGATCGATTTGGTGTTTTAACATCTTAACACCTATATTTTTGACCTACGTGACTTTACCGAAAAAAACCTAAGAAAATGAATCCTTGCAGTCACGAAAGCTTCAAATCTATCTTAACACCTGTTTTATTGCCAGAAAGGGTAAAACCTATTCTTATTTTTCATCCTTTGATAGGGGCAGAAAAGATCCCCATGATGTATGTATGTTGACCTTCTTTCGCACTGTACACAGCCAACCGTGCTAAACGGTGCTAATTGTCATCAACCCTGCCCCGTAGCAGGAAGGGATGAAAAGCGATCGATGCTTTGGACGACGGCCTTTCTGCATAAGGAGAGAGAGAGAGAAGGAACGTAAAGGTTGACTGACTTGTATGTGGAGATCATACTTTTCACCATGGGGGCCTGAGAAAGGTAGTACATTTGAATAAAACTGACAAATTAATAGGTTTAACACGTAGGCTTTCGCGACCAATATTATTCAGTGGACGATTTGTCTTTTGTCAACGTGACACTTTTTTACTGATTGGCCGTGTCGGGTGGTGGAGGGTTACGACACATTTATAAATAACGCGATCTAAACCCAAAAACGTTGATTATGAAAAATTAATAGGTCTGAATTTTGGCATATGAACATTGTTCTACGAGTGGACATTGAGTACACAAAAAACCCTTACATAGTCAACAAAATGCGGATGAATCGATTTGATTAAGCATCACATTAATGAAACGTGAATGCAGAACTACAACATCGCCACTCCTGTTGTCGCCGATTGTTCATACGAAATGAGCCGGCGTCAGGGTCAAGTGAAACGCAACTGCAGATTGTTGGCATCTGAAAAGGCATGACAATGAAAGGAACCCACTTCACCCCGAGCGCACGATCCTCCCCCGGTATACGGAGCTTGCCGAGGGATAATAGAAACGAAAGCACGAACTCGTCTTAACTTAACCCAGAGCAGCCACGGACAGCTGAGCTCCAGGCGCTGTGTGGCTTGCGAATACGCCTGGGAAGACGAGCACTTTTTGCTGTCACGGTACAAAGACGGCATCGAGCGCTATTCAGACGCGCGTCCGCAGCTCTCTTCTTAAATCCTTTATGTTAAGTTCACTCGCGCGCTTGCTTGCTTGCGCGCTTACGACCGTGCAAATCTTTCGGTCGTTTTTTAACCCACTTCCCGTGATCCAATCGAGCTGACATTTTCCACACAGACTCGTTGTGCGTGACAATTCATGTTCGTGAATTTTTTTTTCCAAAATTTTACACTTTTTAGGACAAAAATATTATATTTAATTACCAATTGCTTAATGCTGCCATGCAATCATCTGACCCATAGGTAGCAGCCATCTCAAGCCAGAGGACGAGAGGACTCTAGCCGCCACGCATATAAAGGATTTATAGTGAAAAACTTTTTTTTACGGGTTAATTTTTTCCACATTAGGAAGCCACTGGAGCGATGCACTTTATAATCTAAAGCTGAAAATTCATTTCTTTAGAACTGCCTTTTTGTGTCTTTAGTTTGTTGTCCCCCCCCTCCCACACTTCCGATTAGCACGGTTGGCTACGTACGGTGCGAAAGAAGTTCAACGTACGTACACACACACACACGGGACTGATACTTTGCACGACGCATCACCTGCCTACCTTTTAGCCTCGTCGCTCACCTTTACAATTTCCTTCCTGTACCCTGTGTTTACTCGGGTAATAAGCATTGTGAGATCCGTGTAGATGTGCACCAGAAGACGGCTCGTGCAGGATGCTTTGGGCAAATAAAACGCGGTTGAAAAAACGAATTTGTTTGTGCTCAGTCGTTTGAGCACTCAATGACCCATCCCCAATAGAACAAAAAAAAGGTACAGGCCTGAAATGTTTCGCTCACGCCACTGCTCGCTGAAGGGCCTCCCCACTATAGTGTGCGCTAGAGAGCCCTCTCTAAAGCGTACCTTTGGCCTACTCTTCCATGCTGGCCCAGACATCTCGGAAGACGCACGAGTACCCACACTTCACCCCGCTGTGGAGGAGGAGCCGATCTAGTGGCTGTGACGAACCCATTCACATGGCCGGGAAGAGAGGAGTTGGTTGGGGGGGGGGGGGATTAGATGACAGAAAATTACACAATTAATGACAAAAACTCAGGGAAATTTTCGCAGTAATGGAGAACGACAATTGAGGCGTTTCACAATAAGAAAATAAACCTCGGGGCAATTTTTTTTGTCTCTCAAAAACAATTTCTGCATCGTAATTACGATATTGTTATCAACGGTCACGATATCCCAGCTGTGGCATATTATTCTGGAAGCGCGTTGGGCACACGACGACGTATCTTCACAGTGAGGTTTCCTGGCGGAGAGCACATTGCAATTGCGCGCTGCAATTTAACGATTTCGCAGCTTTGGTCCGCCAGCTGAAAAGGTTTTTTTCTTTATTTTTCCCCCCTCCCTCCCCTGTTCGCTCATGAAATTGGGCCCTGTTTATTGCTCCGTTGGAGCAAGAGTGCAAAAAGCAATTTTCGAGTGCTTTTTTCATGCTTTTATGTGGACGGCTTTAATCTCGGCAGCCATCAGAGATCCACTGACGAGGCATTTATGTTGCTTAACAAAAAGAAATGCGGCGCGTTTTGTGCATTTACATTTGAACAATTTCCATGACTAATAATTGCTAATAATTACAACGAATGATTAAATAACTTTACAAAGAAGGCTGCCAAGGTTGGACTCGAGACGAACACGAGTCGAGCGAACGTAACATGCAACAGGTGTTCTCAACGTAACCAAATAACTGTCGAAGGGACGCGAGTTCAAACACGCAGACTCCGTGTATCCCGGGCAGATTGGGATGAAAGCGTTGAAATATAGACAAGCGCAGGATGGAGTGCTTTTGAAAAGTCAAAACATGATCGTGAAAAGGGGAATACAAATGTGTGTGAAGAAGAAGAAAGTTTTCAATTAGTGCAGACTGCCGGCTGTGACATTGATAAGAAGCACACAGACTCGGGCTGAAAAAAATGTGCCAAATATATTATTCACAATCGATTTTGTGGGGTCAGATCGCCACGTGTGAGTAAAATGTTGCGTCGTAAACCCTCCTCCACCCGACACAGCCAGTTCATGAAGTGGTCACGTGATGAACAAACTTTCCCAGGCTGGGCAGGCGTGCTCCGTGCTGGAGTAGCATGAGGTGAGTGAGGTCGTGATCGTGGCTGGGCGCGTTCCCCGCTTGGAGTTTGCGACTTTGCGGACGCTGTTGTTACGGTAGCTGACTTTTTATTCTTGTGCTGAAGCAGTCATAGATCGGCGCGTTTGTTCACGTGACAACTCTTTGACTCAACGCCATCCAACCCCAAATATCCATCTTGAATCGTAACATTGGGTCGCAAAATCGCACTCGTCAAAAAATGGTACAAGAGCTGAAAATTGCATGAACAAATGTGTAGAGATGCGTTGCTTGGAGATACATGTGCATGTATGTTGAACTTCCTTCTCACCGTACATAGCCACCTGTGCTAATTGTATGTGTAGTGACATCGCTGGATGTCACCATGTTGTGGGTGCAGTACCGGCCCTAGAGGGACACGGTGTGCGATGAGTAACACATCGCTGGATGGCACCACGCTGTCCAGTGCAGTGCCGGCCCTACAGGACACGGTGTGTGGGTGCCGACCTAAGGGGGAGGTCGTGTGAGGCCATGGCACTCTGGTTGACCCGGGACGGCAGCAGCACCGGACCATGACGGATTGCTGGGGGAGGGCCTTCATGCAGCAGTCGATAGAAAATTAGCTGAACATTGTGATGACGCGTATTAGAAATCTAAAGCAGGCGATTGTGATATGCCCCCGTGCCTACGATGAGCACGGTTGGCTACGTACGGCGCGAAAGAAGTTCAACATAGATAAATCCTCAAAATCAATCGGTAAGCAGGCGCTCAGGTTTGCATACTGAGGGCAGCCTTCGAGTGCTGTGGATCAGAGAGAAAAAACAAATCTGTATAAAACATGCTGACAATGAATCTCTCAGGGCGTGCACGTTTACACACACACCCGTTCACACGGGTCACCGGCACCAAATCAATTGGATTATTCTCGTCACCATGACGGTGATTAAAATAGACCCAACCTCCACAATGCCACCGAAGCCCTTCTCATCATTCTGCCTCCCGTAACTTCCTATTGCGGCGCATCCCTCCGCTCCGCGCGTTTGCGCTCGCGAAGAAAGCCGGCCGAGCAGTGACATTCCACGAAGGGTCACCGGTTTTAACCGTGCACGATTAATATTTAATGCGCATATTTAGCGTTAAGCCGCCGAGCTCGTGTTTGTTTTCCCACGCAGCACCGGCAGGGCGAATGAAGCATCGAGGCACGGATAGCGGGTTACGCCGCTCGCTGTTTGAGCGACGCGACACAATGCAGCCCCATCTTCTCGGCGCGGTGTTAAACATGCGGCTCACAATTTTAATTTGAAAACCGGCGCAATGGATTTGCGCAGCAAAGTAAAATCACCCCCCTCCCTGTCCCCCGTTATTATTATTATGACACTGTCATTAAAAGGAGAAAAAATGGACAGTGACGACAAAGTAATTAAAAAAGGAGAAACGCAATCCGCAGCGTTCTAACCGAGCTTTCTTCCACGTCTCCGTTAAAATCAAAAGGCATGCACAGCTACTACTGTACTACTTTATTTTATTTTACCAGGTAAGGTCCACTTACCTGGTAAAATAATAGCTCAACGAAGTGGCTTATCACGTGGAAATGTATAGCAGCCAAATACTCTAAAAGCACGTGGATTCTAAATGTGGAGGGAAAAACTGGAGGGCCGGGAGGAAAACCACGGGGAGAGAGACACGCAAACTACAAAAATACCGGCGTCAGGGTTGGTATGGAACCCATGACCTCCTGTATACCAGGCAAGGGAGTGGCTCTTGGCCAAAGCCATAAACGGAGCGCCTCTGCCCAGCCAAAAAAAAACCCACCGTGCATCAATTTCCAATATCCCCCCGCGTGGCAAGGCAAATGAAGCTTCTTTAATTACAATGTTTTTTTTTCATAACTCTGAATGAAACCGATCCCATCATGTTTCGGAAGATAAGCGTGATTGAGCCTGGATTGGACTTGGCTTGCGAGGTTGTCGGAAAAAGGCAGCAGCAGCAGGGCACCAGATTATGTCTCCGATGAAAAAAATAAGAATAGGTTGTATACCGTTTCTGGCAATAAAACAGGTGTGGAGATGTTCAAATACCGAATAGGTACCTTGTTGCAGGGCATCAAGTCTGCATTAACCACACACACTTGTGGCAAAACATGCGTTTGAACATCTTAACACCTGTCTTATAGCCATAAACGTTGATGGCTATTCCTTATTTTTTCATCATTTTTATATTGGCAAAGAGGTCCCATAGATAAATAATATCTTCGATTGCGTTTGGATTGTACAGCGTGTCGTCTGGAATACCAAACAGCACGCGGTACAAACACCTCCGGATTAGCATGGTTGGCTACGTACAGTGAAAAAGAAGTTCAACATACACACATACAAACGCAACCGCGAAAACATGCGGAGTAGTAGGATTAAAGAAACAGATTTCTTGACTCCTTGTGTGTTCATTATTTTGCGTGTTACCCCCTCATATGCGGAGTGGGTGTTCTCTGGGTTATCCTCCTGCAATGCCAAATATTAGTTCATGGAATTGGCCAAGCATCCCAATGCAGAACCCTCCAGACAGAGAGCCACGAGACTCAGTCAGGCTTTCCCGGCTAAATAACCGCCTTTATTTTAATATTCCCTACATGACAGCATCACAATAACACGTGCGCTGGTGACAATGGACGATAGTGATTGCAATAAATAGTGGCAGTCACATTGATAACGATGAGAATGACGCTGACGGAAATGACGCGGACTGTGATGAAACGTTACAAACCGCTTTCCCACAAGCTGCACGATGATAGAATTCTCTCTTTATCTGGTAACTATACACAAATACACGGAAGTGAGCCAGAGCGGAGCGGTTTTGTTGAAGGAACGAAAGAAGCACCAATCAACGAAACCATCTGTCTGTAGTGTTAGTCAAAAAATGAATAGTCGAGAGAAAAACATTAACCCGTAAAAACAAAGTTTTTCACTATAAATCCTTTATATGCGTGGCGGCTAGAGTCCTCTCGTCCTCTGGCTTGAGATGGCTGCCACCTATGGGTCAGATGATTGCCTGCCACCATTAAGCAATTGGTAATTAAATATATAAAAAATTGCCTAAAAAGTGTCAAATTTGGAGAAAAAAAATTCACGAAAATAAATTGTCACGCACAACGAGTCTGTGTGCAAAATGTAAGCTCGATTGGATCACGGGAAGTGGGTTAAAAAACGACCGAAGGATTTGCACGGTCGTAAGCGCGCAAGCAAGCAAGCACGCAAGTGAACTTAATATAAAGGATTTAAAAAGTGACCCATATGTGGAGGTAACGACGACAATTATTGCAGCAGAAGCGAGAGGCCCGTGTGCTTCCACGCTGAACAACAGTCAGCGGTTTAAGTGTGTTGTGGAGTCACACCGTCATCACCATTATAATTCGTGATCAATCTACTGCGAATATGAAGACCTCCCAAGGAAGCCATCGCTGCCACCCTCCCGATCCCGCCACGTGACACTCGAACCCCGAGAGCCGCAGGCGTGCAGGTTGCATCGTCGTGCAATTCGTGAATTCGCCGGCCGATGCTCCAAATGTGCAATCTGGGGACCATTCCGTGAGCGCGCGACGACGGACCACTCTTGCGGACAGTACCTCGCCGGCGCGTGCCACTCCTCAGCAGCAGACGATCGTAATTCACTGGTAATTCACCGATGCTGGTACAAGTCGAGTTTGCTGGCTGTCAGCGAAGATTCAAGCCATTATAGCCGTGCACATCGGCTCAGCGGTGCGCCCCTCTGATTTGTGCTTACACAGCGTGAACCACCGCAACATTAAAATGTTCCGATTAAGTCATCTGCCCCGGATTTGAACATTATTACGTGATGTCACGAGGCTTTGCAATTGTTTCCGATTGCCGTACGGAAATAAAATAAAGGTAACCAAGGTAATGATTGCCGAAGCTGTTGTGATGATATGCAAAGATTGCGCGCGCTCTGTGACCATGGGAGACCACATTAACGTGTGACACTTGGAATGACAAGAACGCTGTTTTATCGGTCACGAGATCTTCACTGGCTTTGTTGAAATGTCATCCAGCGTAACAATTTACGGGCACAATTTTTTTCCTGAAATTCCACCCACATCAATTGCTCTTCATGTTATTTTGTCCAGCCAGCAACTGCAAGATGACATTTGCATTTCCACTAAATCCAGGGAGCTAGTCGGCTACAATAATTGTGACCCTTCCCAACATCCCCCCCACCCCCTCACTCCCTTCCAGGGATAAATGGCATGCACCATTTGCACCGCCTCGAGCAGCGACGGAGGAAGGATCCACACGTCGGAGGGGACGCTGTTGAGCGACAGCTGTGGCAAGGTGCCCTGTGTTTCTCGGGTCAACCAGGACACTCGCTCCCTCGCGGCACAGGTGTCTAAACATGTGTGGACCCCCTCCACTTCCCTGCTGACGCCACGTTCACATTAATCACAGTGCTTCTTGACAGCAATTTAACATCGTTGGAGAAGGTCCGAGGATTCGTGGCCTCGCGAAAAGAACACAAAACAACAGTGTCGTTTTGAACGAATACGGCATTCTCCAGTGCGAACGCCACACAAACCCGCTTGAATTGCAGCATGGGGAATCGCTCAACATAAGGCCTTATTATTATATCCCTGGCCGCTGTATTTTTCACCCTGGGGGATGATATATTTAGTTTTTTCTGAGAGAGAGAGAGAGGAAAAAAAAATCTCCCTTTACTTATTCGTTACGGTGGTGGAAATGAACAGGTATATTTTTCTTCTTGGATCTGTCGGTAAAGTCACGTAGAAGGTAAATAATAAAATAATAAAAATAAAACATTATAAAATAATTCTCACGACGTTTCGGCCACAACGCAAGCAGCCGTCCTCAGGTGAAGAACAGGTCTGTCGGAAAGACGCTGTCTTTCATGGCCGAAACGTCGTGATAATTATTGTATCATCTTTTATTTTTATTATTTAATTATTTCTCTTCTACGTGACTTTACCGAAAAAACCAAGAAGATGAATCCCTGCAGTCACGAAAGCTTTAAATCGAAATTTAGGTATATTTTTTTCTCGACGAGAATTAACACAATTTTGGAAACACGACTGACGAACGCAGGGACGATAAAACGGCCACAAATGCGCAATCGCGACGCGTCGGATTGGCAGGCGAGCGAACGCTGCTCGGGATCATCTCTCGGCAAATTTCTGGCAAAAGGAATTATTCGGGGGGGGGGGGGGGGGGGGGGCTCATCACCATCGTCACCGTTTATTGCATCCCGGGCCCATCACCGCGGCGGTAATCTCCGGCAGCAAGCCGGCTGCCGGAGCTTTGCGGATAACACACGCGGCTTACACGGCAGCAAGAAAAAACGACTACACAAAATCACGTATTTAAAAAATTAAACATATATTTAGACTCCTCTTGTACATCTCGCAACAGAATCTATAAACGGATTTTTTTGTTCGGTCACACCCCATCAACCTCTTGACTTTCCAGGCAAAATATTCCTCGGCAGCGATTGCTGCTGGATAATATAACGTAGGTTGGACATGTACTTATTTAATTGTTACAGCAAGCTTCAATATTTACGGTGTCATCTGGCCAGAGTTAGCTCTGCGAAACCAATAATGCTGGGCTTTCTCCAGTAAATGAAAAAAAGCAAAGCAATACTGCAACGTATATAAAAACAATATAATATCGCGTCATTGTGGAGCATAATTGAAGATTAAATAAACAAGCAAGCCTCCGCTCATCTCTCCACACACGGGAAGCACGTAAAAAGGAGTGACACCATGCCTCTCCTAACCCCATTAGCGATAGAATGCGATCACCGTGCGAATTTGAATTTAAACAGCATCAAAACAAAAGCACACCAACACATTGCTGCAAAACAATGGGGGGGGGGGGGGGATTGTGCACCAGCAGGAAGATAAAGAAGATAATTTATATATTAAAGCAATTATCTCAAGTCCTTCATCAATCCACTGCTGGATGAAGGCCTAACCTCCACTATGTTAGCCATGGTTGTTTGACTATCCTTCACCATGCCATGCTGGTGAGTGTGGGTTGGTAAAATAAGGGGGGGGGGGGGGGGATGATGATGGGACCGATTAAAATTCCACTGAACACCGATGTTAACCACTATGCCACTGCTCCATCCCATATATGCACTTTACGTGTATAGCATAGCAGATGAAAGACAGTCCCAGGCAAAGAAAAAATAAATATTTAAAACCGATGAAAAAACAAGAATAGGCTTTACCCTTTCAAGGAATGAAACAGGTGTTAAGACGTTCAAACACCACATACATACCTATGTCAAGGTATCAAGTCTGCAAAAACCACACACACGTGTGGCAAAACATGCACACAAACAGGCTCCGATCAAATATGCGTCGTCTTTTAAACCGATTGGCTACGCAAGAGACAGCCGTCTTCATGGCAGTAACGCCTGAATTATTGCCAGAAGGAGTGAAGCTCATTTTTCATCATTTTTATACTGGGAAAAAGGTCCCATAGATAAAGATATTGAACCTCGGCTTAAACAGGGGCCAGTGAGTCAACAGCATTGATGACCCACGGGAGGGAATTCCAGATTTCCAGTGGCAGCAGAGAAAGCAGAGGAAGCGACTTCCCACGGAGCCAGGGTTGACACGAGGCTTCGACAGAAGGCCTCGGATGTTGCAGCAAGAGAGCACGTGGTGTGGGGGGGTGAGACGAGAAATGAGAGGTAGGCAGGAGCGAGTCCACGGACGGCGTTGAAGATGGGGTGTGGGCGATCGTGTGGCTGACGCAAGACACTTGCAAGACAAATGGCGAGAGGTCGTGTTCATGGTGTTGATTCGTAGAGGCTTTACTTCAAAATGCACACCGCAGCATAACGCAATAATGAACACTGCAATGTAACTTCAAGAATAAACAACATTCACATTGTGAGGTACCTGAAGCCAGATAGCTAAGGCCCCCTTTAGATATTTAACTCCGCTAAATTTAGATTTTTTTTTTTTGAACCGCAACTCATTTTTATTCATGTGAAAGTCATAGAATGTTTAAATTTTTTTATTGTTAAACATTTTAACCAACCAACCCCCTCAGGCTAGAAGAAGGATCTTGTTTGTCACCCAGACAGGAGTTGTTGTTCACACCAGATAATCACCACCTGGAATCGAGCATACATTATGCATACCTTACTTATTTATTAATTTGAATATACTTGCCCAGCGTAAGTCATTAAACTATACTCACGTGGCTGTGAGACTTAGAGGATTCGATCTCTCCTGGAAAAGGGTCAACGATCGACATCGTCACCAGCCAAGCTCGATCCACTGCTAAGTGAAGATCTCCCCCATGGCCACTGTCATCCTCTTGTTCCCGCGATGCCACAATCCATCTCTCTCCTGCATATGGCCCTAAGGTGGCGAGATGTTAATTACCTCGCCTGGTATACAGGAGGTCGTGGGTTCGATCCCGATCCTGACGCCTGCTGCATATTTGTAGTTTGGATGTCTCTCTCTCCCCATCGTCGCGTGGATTTCTCCCCGGGTCCTCGAGTTTTTTCCCTCCAAAATTTAGAATCAACATCACGCATTTAGAGTATTTGGCTACTGTAAACTTCCACGTGACAAGACACTTTGTTGAGCTATCATTTGTGGCCAGGTGGCTTCTGAAAAAGAGCTTTATAGCTCAGTGGGCCTTACCTGGTAAATTAAAAAAAATGTTAAAAATGTTTCGAAATATGAGCTGAGCTTCTACACTAGATCTCCTTGATGGTCTTCGACCGCGACACAATCCCTCCTTTGGCTGCCATTCAGTCCCCAGCCTTGACCGTGAGCTATCATACCATATAGGGATGTGCTCTGCCTAAGTCCACTTACTTTTGTTTCTTAACAGCCCACATCATGCCCCATGGGGTATCTTTTTTAATGGCCGAGACACCAGCACACAATGGCCTAATTAAACAAACGGCATTGGGGAACATGCCCGGTCCCACAAGCAGATGGAATAGCAGGCTTAACGTCCCCTCTGAGGACTTCCCGTACTTGTCGGCAATATGCGTACGGCACGTGACCGGGTCACCATCGTAAGCGATCCACCGCCATCCAAACCGGGATTATCCATTGTGGCGATTAGACTGTGCAGTGTAGAACCCATGCTCTCCAGGGAATGCGAAGCAGTGGAATTTTAGGAATAGCCACCGTTTATAAATGGAGAGCGGTGAGACCCAGAGCCTAGCCCCGATAGCCAGAGCTCCATATCTCAGCTGCCAAACCGTTACTTCATTTCTTATTTTATCACCGATATTAAGAAGACACTGGAGCAAGCACTTTTAAATCTGGATTGAAAACTCATTTCTTTTAGAACTGCTTTGGGTTTAGTTTGTTATCATTTCCCCGCACCTCCGATTAGCACGGTTGGCTACATACGGTGAGTAAGAAGTCAAAAACACATACGTACATTGCCCACCTCCCTCTGGTGATTCAGAAAGCGGTGGCATGATGGCAGAGTCCACAGGCACGGGAGGCACCTACACGTGCACCTGACTCAAGAGCCCATGATGGCGTGTAGCCAGCACTGCACCAGACTAACACGCAGCAGCAGCAGCAGCAGCAGTGGAGTGAGCACGAGAGTAACCTGTACTAACACCCCCCGCCCCCCTCCCGGGCAGTGGCTACCGCTCCAGCACTTTGTTCCTCGGTCTCATGGCCCTCAATCAAACATCTAACGGTCATACAGCTTCTGTAAATGCCAGTCTAACTCGGCGCCGAATTGCAAGGACACATCGCGCGGATATAAAGATGGGACCGTTGCACAAAACGTCGGCTATTATACAAACGTAAGAATTGTTTGTTGATTTCAATTGTATGTGTTTTTTTATACCTTTTCTGCTTTCTAATTATAAACGTGTTTTGTTCTGTATTATTCTTGTGCGTTCAATGTCAATGGACCTTGCATGGGAGCTCTACACTGGAAAGGTGACAGAGTAATAAAAAATCAACGTTGACTTGACAGGACAATATATATACATGTTTATTTTAAGGCCGATGTTATTGACGAATGTGTTGAGTTATTGTTCTTTGCGCAACCACCAGCAACGCCGGATCGCAATTTGTTTTGTATTAACGCTGACTTGAGTCGATGCACTCCGTCCACACGCACACGTGGTGCTCGGCACTGATTAGACTTGTGCAAATGCAGGTCTAACCCATTGCCAATTACCACCCTCCGCTGTGTGCATCTGAACGAGCGGAACAATGCCAGGTCGGCGTTCGCATTACTTTAGGAGTTACGCGCGAGAGGGAAAGGAACAGATAGTACGTCCGTCACAGTAATGCCATTAACACGAGCTGATGCATAAATGCATGCATGCAACGAGCCAGCGCCCCACGAAAATTACACGCAAACACGAGCGAAGCAAATATACATCGTACGATTTCTTACTTCTGCAACGGAGAGTAATGAATGTTTATCTTAATCGATACTCAACAGTAATTTAAGCCGACAGCGCGACAAGTTTTCTCGCGAAGATGATCATTTAATATCGTCCGCCACCTGCTTTTAAACGCTCGCTTGAAAACACTGGCGCGCGTAATAGGAAAAAGGTTTTACTCCGCAACCTTTGTGCCGTTGCACCAAGCTGGACCCGGGGCATCTATCAGTGTCGGAGAGCGCCCCATCCAAGACCAGCGGAGTACGCGACGGGCACGCTACGTTGCGTGAACGCGCATTCGGGGAATTCGAGACGGCCACACAAATGTATCACTGCCGCCAAAAAACACCCCGTGCCGCACCGAGGGTTTGCTCCATTTTAGTGTGAACAACTAAATAAATATATGTGTACTCTTAGGTTTTTCGGTGAAGTCACGTAGGTAAAAATAATAATAATAATAAATTATATAATTGATGTTGTTTCATTTATTATTATTTTATTGTATTATTTTATACCTACGTGACTTCATCGAAAAAACCTC
This sequence comes from Entosphenus tridentatus, assembly GCA_014621495.2. Taxonomy (NCBI): domain Eukaryota; kingdom Metazoa; phylum Chordata; class Hyperoartia; order Petromyzontiformes; family Petromyzontidae; genus Entosphenus; species Entosphenus tridentatus. Next base: position 3,816,554 of record CM025636.2, on the reverse strand, counting down.
AGAGTATGAATCCTTGCAGTCACGAAAGCTTCAAATCTAGAAATAAATGTATACTTAAACTTTTGTGACTGCAGGAATTCATATTCTTGGTTCTTTCGGTAAAGTCACGTAAATAGTAAATAGGAAAAAAATCTAAAATAAAAGGAAAATACCCACGACGTTTCGATCGCAACACAAGCGGTCTTCATCAGGCCGCACTTTGTTGCTGGCTTTTTGTTTTCTCCGTTACAACAAAAAATTGCCCAGTGGTCTGATCCCGGCAGTCCCCCCCATCAACCCCCCTTGAACCCGGAGAAAAATCTCGGCCACGCACTCGGTAACCCCTCCTCCAACCTATTTCCATGTCGCCCGGGCGGTTGTTTAACTACGCCACAGCAGGGTGGATGTAACCGGCTTGTGGTCAAACCGACATTATCGTGGGATGTCGGTTTTTGCTGCGTTGTTACACGCACCAATTCATGTCGGAAATTGTGTACGAATCGTGTTCATCTTCGAATGCGTGTATTGCACTAAAGCTGCCAGAACCATCATTATCCGGTGCCAGAAATAGCTCCATTCCGTCATCATTTGTTTTCCCGATGTGTTTCTGAATTACAAAATTGTGAATGGAGATGTAACGGTATGTTGTTTTATAATGAGTTTTTTTCTAGTTGTTGTATAGCGGCTGGTAAATCGCTGTAGATGCCCAGCCACTTGCCGAAACCCATTCGGGTTGTAAGCAGCGTGACTGACTGAGCGGGGTATAGATTGGACACGGAACACAAAAGTGACTTGCATGTGTCGGTGTGCCAGGTTTATGGCCACGGAACAGATGATGAGAAAGACCCCAACGATGTATTTAATTAAAAAATAGGGTAAGGGTCCGTCCATAAATGACGTCACGCACCTAGAGGGGGGGGGGGTCCACCTTTGTGACGCTGTGTGACGAAGGGGGGGGGGTCAAAAATCGTCCAAAATCGCGTGACGTCATTTACGGACGGCCCCTAACTGAAAAAAAGTGTGTCTGCAATTCAGGGGGAATGGTATTATTGTTGCTTGCACTACAGGCGTCCTACGAATGAAAATTTCCAGTTTGATTGGCACAGTTGGCTACGTACGGTGCAAAGGAAGTTCAACACACATCCGTACAAAATAGCTGAAAGTGAAGCAACGGTTGCATTCAACTGGCGCAATGGATGAAAAACACATTGAGTAACAATATTCTCTCCGAGTTTTACAGCGATTTACACAAGATAAGCCTCGCACTCGGAACGGTTTCTCACATCTAAATTGGCCTCTTTGTTAAACATCGTATTCAACTAATTCTAAAGAAGGATGCAGTTAAGCTCTTAATGCATTAATGGGTCAAAGTTTGCCACTTACCGTACTGCCTCCAACGCCACCAATCTACACTCGTCATCCTACGCGGCATTGTTTTTTAAAAGGCCTACACTGATTTGAGGTCCTACAGATACTTCTAGCCGTAGTCTTTCTTTGCTGCGTATTGAACTAAAGTTGTCTTGGCGTGGCGAATGAATCCAAAGTTGACCGTCATTTTGGCCCTGGCGTACACAACATCCGGTGCCACAGCAAACTAAACCGCAATGCATTTTGCTGGACTGCCCTCTGCTACCCACCATGGAGCCCAGGAGCAGCCGAAAACAACCCGTTGTGCATGATGGTCGCCCATCCAAAGTGCTATCCTGGCTCAACCCTGCTGATTCTAGATTTGAAGCTTTCGTGACTGCAAGGATTCATACTTGATACAGTAAATTTAGCTGTGACGGTCCCACCTGATGACGGAGACTTGTGTTGCCTCGGAAACGTCGTGATTTATTATTTTATTTCTACTATTAACCCTGCTGATCTTTTGAGATCGGTTGCGTTTCGGGGCGATTTTATCATTCGGCGTTAACGTATAGTACGGTATTCACACTGAAAAATAACAATAATACGGTCTCACACTCCCAATTCAATGCATCTAACATGACAGAATAACCCGTATTAATGGCTGTGATGTATGTGCTCCTACTGAAGAATTGCACATCCATGTGCTAGCTCATGGGCAGGCAAAGAAAACAAATTGTAGAACCTCCATTGCGCCGTTCCAACATTTACACAGCGCTGATCTTGAATCGGTGAGTAAATAAACGGGGGGTGTCATATTACAGGACCTTAATTACGATTCTGCATATTGGATGCTGAAAATGAGCTCAAGATAGACTGAAAGTAACCCCTCTGTCTACAGGAGAACATGGATAGCATCTCCAGCCCAGTGACCAGAGAAACACCCCGTTTGCACCTTAAGGTAAACTGCACCGGCAATGTTGACCCCCAGATCTTTGGGTGCTCGGGGTGGGGTGGGAGATAGCTAAGAGAAATACTGGACTGCCTCATTGACTTTGGAAAATGCAAAACACCCCCCCCCCACCACCAAACTAAGCCACACCAACACAATTCTGGCTGTGCCCAGTAGTTGTGCGGATAAACCGCTGACAAGCCAACCTGGATAAAATGTTCCCATGTGCTTATAGCGATATTAGCCGCCCGAGTGTTATGCGGTCAAACCATAGCAACCGCATTTCGAATCAATGTCAGTGCGCATGAATGTGATGCGCGTACTTGATCATTCATATTTAGAAATCGTTCATCTTGTTCATTGCCTGTGACCAAATCACGTGGAATGAGTGCGATGTCGTCGAATCTCGGGGGCACAGCAGAGTTGATCATGGATATTGCTTGGGCAGGTGACCAATATATCCTCTATTACAGGTGTTATAGGCTGCTGTGGGCATGTGTGGTAGGCAGTATAGGGTAGTGCATAAACATCTATTTTGTACAATACATATTTGCTCCACGTCTGTAATCCCCCCCCCTTCACTATCATGCACCGATCAGCATGGTGAAGTATGGCCCATGATCCGGACAATGTGATAAGGCCCTCATCCAGCAGTGGATCGACAAAGGACTATACATGTACAAGGAGTGGTGTGTTGTGAGAGTGGTCTACGACTTTTTGGGTATCGGGTTAATGTTAGCAATCGTCAAAAGTCATCACTGACATATGCTTGAAGCAGAACTTGAGAAATCCATCAACATATCTTGCACCAAAACACAATTGGCTGGGATTGCATTTCAGGTCAAAAGGTTGAAGGTTTCAGTCAAAATTCACAGGCCTGGTGACACAATATATAGCAGACAAATATATAAAAATGTACTGCACAAATATCCAATTTGTACATTTTCAGACTGCTTCTGTTTTGTTTGGTTAAATACAGCTGCAGTTGCATTTCCATGCTTCAGTGACGTGGCTATTTTACATCTGGGCACTACCTGCAGTAAATCCACACAAATCCACACAAATTTAGAGACATCGTGCAATAATTACAAAAGGCAAAACAAGCATTGTGTGACCCTACACACTCGGCAATAAATTTTCAATGAAAAAAGTGTAAGCTAGACAGTAGATAAGGAATGCCCATCATCATCATCATCACGATCCATGGGCAGACAGCCTGTAGGTGTCCAATGTACATTTCCTCATTTGGTTTCACTTTCCTCCGTCTTGTGACAATACGCTCAAAATGATACATCAATACATATTGAATGATGCATCAATTCATATTGATTATTTCGCTCACAATAGATGCACCAAAGCACACGTACAAGACTCTACCGCTCTGATTTTTCGATGTACTGGGAAGAATGGCCATTGCCCCAAATGTCGCCTGTTACAGAAATCTTTTATTTTATTTTTAAGGCCAAAATGTAATTGATAAATGTGCTCAGTACTTCGATGAGAAAAATCTTAGTTTTTTTGATGCGTTGCCATTGTTTCACATTGCCAATGCAACAATTGGAGGCGCTACCATTCAACGAAATGCTCAACACGGGTCCCGTAGCCCTTTCCGGCAGGTGTTTGTGCTAGGGAATATTCAGTGAGCAGTACGGAAGCCGATAGTAATATTCATACAATTCATTCCGTACATATAATTTTCATATGAGCCGATGGGTAAGTTGCAGATCTCCGAATGCTCATTCTTTCCCTAGTTGGTGTCTCCAAGTTGTTTATGTCCCTAAATAGCAACACGGAATCTACTAAAGTTGTTTGGGCGATATTGGATCGCCTTCACGAGAGTTGCAGTACCTGCGCCCCATTGCAGATCAACAGACATAACTAACGCGTAAAGACTTTAAACCATACAGTTAGGAGGCCCTCTGTAATTCATTAGATGCTCGTCTAAATGCAGCCCTAAGGTGTGTGTTTCTAAGTAACGATATTTTTCAGGTTTACAAGGATCATTTCTACCAATACGAATTATCAGCACGGGGGGTAGCCTATACAGCTCCACGCGGTTTCACAGCACTGCTCTGCCATCTGCAGGTCCAACATCTATCAATGTCACAATTAACCCCGTACCATAGTGAGACCATTCGATTTAAAGCTTTCGTGACTGCAGGAATTCATCTTCTTGGTTCTTTCGGTAAAGTCACGTGGAAGGGAAGTAATAAAATAATAAAAATAATAAAACATAATAAAATAATTCTCACGACGTTTCGGCCACAACGCAAGCAGCCGTCCTCAGGTGAAACCAGATCTGTCGAGGCGACAGCGTCTGAATTAAACAGCACCGTCCAGGCGAACAGAACTTTAAACGTCCAACAGAATGGGTAACGATACTGCTCCCCGATGTGGCTGTCGTGTCTTCTGCTCCAGGGCCTATCACCGCCGCGTACATGCAAAACGGCTGCGAGGCAAATCACTGAACTGCCCCTGCCTGGAGTTAAAATATTTGTGCCGACTTTAATTGATTAAAAAATTATTCTGTTGGTTTTTAAGTCGTTGAATGGTCTGGCACCTCTATACATGTCTTCCATGTTTTTAGGATATGAACCAACAAGATCCCTTAGATCATCTGGTGCCGGTCTTTTAGTCGTCCCAAAGGCCAGAACCAAAACCTCGGGAGAAGCGACGTTGAGTGTTTATGGCCCTCGCCTGTGGGACAGCCTGCCAGGCGATCCGAGGGCTTCAGAATAATTAAGCACTTTTAAAATAAATCTAAAAACTAAGTTTAAAAACTTGCTTTGAATTAGGATTCCCTCAATGTGTTATTTTTATTATGCCTTCGCTAGAAATCTGTTGCGTGATTTTATTTTGCCTACAATTTCACTGTTATTGTGCCTGTAAAGCACTATGTATTGCATTTTTTTTGCACGAATAGTGCTATGGAAAGAAAGTTTGATTGATTGAAGTTTAATTGAGTTCAGCGGGGGGGGGGGGGCCCCCAAAAAAAACCCCCCCCCCCAGGCCCACGACGACGCTATGGGGGGCTACATCAAGTGAGCCGTCGGTTAATTTCTTCACGGCTTCATGCACAGACGTGCCTTGCGCCTTTCCCACGCGAGTCGGATTACGCGACAGCTTCATGCCACGTGTGAGGTCGCGAAAGTGAACGCCACCTGGTGAGCGTCGGCGCACGGGAACGGTGTTGGAAGGAACTCTACGGGGTTTCGAGTAACCTCTGGTGTAGCATCGCTTGACCCACTTGCCTCCAGCGTCACGGCACCCTAATGCCAACACAGCAGGCGCTGAGGACAGGCACCCTGCAAGCACCTTGTGGTCCTTCTTGCGTGGTAAGCGCTACGTTCGATGTTTTATGACTTTATAATTTGCATTTCCCACGCGTGAAAACAATGTGTTCTTGAGTGGAACATTTTGGGGCTGACGCGTAACTCGGTTTTTTACATGGGAGGCAATTGGAAAACGACGATCGTTTAACGGATATTCACTGAACGAGCAATTTGCGAGGAACATATCTCGCTCGTTAAGCGAGACACGTCTGTACTTTTTTGCGATGTATTTAATTAGCTTAGTGCCTTGCTTACCTTTTCTCTTCTTTGCACTCCGGCCGTTTTTGTTGTACTCTTTCTTGTAAATTGCTGACCCGCCCCGACTGAACATCTGTTACAAAAATAGCTTTTCAGCTGATCGGATTCCCCCAGGATAAATAACGATTTTGATTCTGAATACCATTCAAATTCCGATGCCCAGCCTTACTGCCCAGTAAAATGAATACTTTTAACAACTAGAAATAACGATGAGGAAATATATGTGTGATGATGGGGGATACTTTACTAGGGCTTACAACTAATGTCTTACTTGCTGCATTGGCAGTGGTGCATCGATTGCATTTTATCGCAGAGAATGATTAAGGGCTCGTTTGGATATTCTAAGTATGCTTGATAGATTTTTTTTAAATAGTGTTCGTTCTGCATGATTAATTAACCAGGGGGGTATGAATCACGTGGGCATGGATTGACAACATTGAGGCGGTAGGGGCGCCACCTACCACACAATGCGCCGATGAAGCTCCGAGTGGGATATTATTTTCCGTGGCAGTGAAACGCCACTGGGTCCCACTTTCTCGGTACGCTGACGACCCTCCCTACCTGCTCGCCAAAAGTCTTCGGGGTAAAATTCTGACTCTTGGAGCTGCTCAATGTCTTGGTAGGTTCTCTCAGTCGTCGTGTATCGGAAGGTTTTTTTTTTGTTTTCTTGGATACGATGACACTTTTGGAGGGTTGGCGCGCCGGCGATGATATACGAGGTGGACGGATGTGCGCTCGAACAGAACGGCGAAGGTTGTGGTTTTGGGGTAAAGTGATGGCAACATTCTCGTGGCCTGCGAAGTTGAATGCTAAATTGCAACAAATATCACCACATTTGCATGCGAACGTCTCAAACCGGGCGGATTAGGCTGCGATGGAAATATTGTTGTCGTTTAATCACATTTCATCTGGCATCAAGACTCAGGACCAGGGGGGGGAAGTGGCTTCCGTTTGCCTCTGCATTGCACATTGGACACATACGCAAGTATTCTTTAAAAGCATTTTTATGATTGTCAAGATGCCAGTTATAAGGTAAAAAGCGATGGATCAAGAGGACGATATTGTCTTTAAAGGTAAACACAGCACAAAATTCGTTGCTAATTACTGTAGAAAGTAGATGTTACTTCGATAAAACGAATATAAAATATCTTCTTCCTTCCCATCCACTAAATCCTAATTGTTTATCTAAAAAAATGTCTTAATTAAAGTTCTGTCAACACTTGTCCGTTGTTTAGTTGAATAATCTTTTTTAAATAGGATATACATGTTATCCATGCAATCAATTGTCTCAACCCTTTTATTCCCAAATAGACTGCATTTAGTTGAGAAGGGAAAAAATAATACGTAAAAGCCAGTAACATGTGCGTACATCCCCATCAAATTTCCGTGTCAGGTCACTAAACATTTACCATGAACCTCATGACATTAAATGTTTTCATGATACAGCATCTGACGTGAATAGCGAAGCAGTGAACATCATCGAACAGTAACAGAATATCCGCATGAACAAACGTGAACACTGTCGTATTGGGAAACAAGCTGCCAATAGGGGGCAATGCCGCAAGTATATTTATAAGCCCAAGTCATAGGTGTGTGTGTGTACAAATATACAGTGTAAATTATTTGTGTATTCAGTTTTACAATTCACGCGAGAAAATATGCGTTAATTGAATTGGGAAAACACAATGAAGAATGGTTTGAATTAGATGTAGCCAGAGGTCACAGCACTGGGTCGGCAATACTGAGATCCTGGGTTTAAATCCAGGCAGCTCGTCTGTGATTAAACCGGCTTCTCAAGAGTAGGGAGCTCATGGTCTCAGCCCAGCCACCAATTAACTGCATAACCCCCCCCCCACCTCAACATGTGGATCTGTGCTATTGCTAAATTATATCGGATTCATCTTCTTGGTTCTTTCGGTAAAGTCACGTAGAAGGGAAGTAATAAAATATTATAAATAAAACATAATAAAATAATTCTCACGACGTTTCGGCCACAACGCAAGCAGCCGTCCTCAGGTGAAACCAGGTCTGTCGAGGCGACAGCGTCTGAATGAAACAGCACACGTGCTTGGAGCATATATATAAGCTGGGTTGGGAGGGGGG
>CM025636.2:3733697-3800844 GCA_014621495.2 Entosphenus tridentatus | reverse complement strand
TATCGACCCAAGGCAGGCACCAGGTACTCAGCTGAGGTTCTATCGACTCAAGGCAGGCACCAGGTACTCAGCTGAAGTTCTATCGACCCAAGGGAGGCACCAGGTACCTGTTGAGGTTCTATCATTTTCAATAAAAACTGCAGAAGAAAAATATTTAATAAATGTGGATATCTATATAAAATGATATTATAAACACACTATCCTAAAAATACAGCACCATATTTTAACACTAAAGCAGTCACTCACTCGCAACAACTTGCAATCATAAGTGACAGAGTTAATTTCGGGTAAAATCAATGAAAATGGGGTATGCCGATAGCATAAAATGAGATGTGATAGAGCAAATCTGAGATCAGATTTGGAATCAGCACCCTGAAATTAGTCTAAAACAGCTGCAAAAGTCTAGGCCAGAAAAAAAGTTTTTTTTGTTGACCAGTGTTACTGACACAGTCAGATAGCCCAGTCCTAGATTATTCTTCTGAAGGAAAACTTCGAGTTGTATTTATCGTCACTTACGTCCCGTTCCACGTAGTATGCCACTGTCGCGATGTCCACAGGCTCCTTCGTGTTGTTTTCACTGATCTTGATGGACACCTTCAGTTGGTTTTCCTTCACCTTTGGACAGAATCGTGCTCATATTAGCGTGTGTATGTGTACGGCTGCATGTCTAACAGCTGCACTGTGAACATAATCTCTAGGATAAACTGTGGCATTAGTGATTTAAAAAACATTCGGAGTGTAGAGAAACATTAAACTTACGCTTATTTCTAAAATCTGGCTCTTCTTAATCGTGTATTCTCTCACCATCATTTCTGCCACTCGTCTGCGTAAGTGGGGATAATCACACACAGTGAATACGAATAGAAAATCTGGAATGGGCAGAATCCTAAAGAGCATCATCAAACAGCTTAGTACGACGTAACGTGAGTAAATGATGGTGTGGCATGTGACTGCAGCAATACCGTTTTAGTTCAGGTGTTCTCCCCAGAATAATTTTGTTCGTGTCATCGCGAAACTCCAAGTCAATCTGTATGAGACTGTCATCACCACCACCATTGTTATGACTCACAACAATTTGTATAATGTGTACGTGTGTAATAAGAAATTGGCAATTACTACTATTATCACCTTTGTTATTCGAAATACAAGGTTCAGTGAATAATTTGTTTTGGTGATTTTTTTTGTAATTGAAATTCTACACATGGTGTTTTATTTTTAATTTGACCAAACATCATTTTTATCCCATTACCAGTTTGTGTACACTCGGTAGTGTGATCCAGCAGGGCAATGATGACGCAAGCAGGCCCTGTATGCATGAGTTTGACAACTTGTGAATTATTGGAACCTCATTTGCCAGTAAAAAATATGATAATTGGTTTGTTACCCTTCTATATGGCAACAAAACTGACACCTTTTTTTTACAAGGAGTCATGTTTGCATAGACCACAATACCTGAAGTCATAATGCAAACAAAAACATAACTCTGATAATGTGCACTGTCCTTGAAGTTGATTGGTCCACACCCGAGACAGCTTTCCTTAGAGCCGAGTCTCACATGGGTTGGACCAGATGACGCCAAAAGGCATTATGACTGCAGGTATTGTGGTCTATGCAAACATGACTCCTTGTAAATTTTTTTGTCAGTTTTGTTGTCAGATAGAAGGGTAAAAAAACAATTATCAACTTGTGAATTGTCGTGGTGAAAGTGCACCATGCAGAGAGGACAGTGTATAAGATGCACTTCGAAAGGAACTAATTTTGAGAATGTTCTGGACTTTTAAGAACATCATGAGGCAACGAATATACTTCTTGCGCGAAGGCTTACAAGATTGCTTCCACAAAGCAACCCCCAATCGCTGGCAGCGATGTATTCGTGTAGAATAAAACTACTTTGAAGGGGACCAAATTAAAAACTCACAGTAGACCAATTACATATATAACAGATTAATTCCCTATATTTTTTACTAGATCTGCATCCCGTATTGCACTTGCTTAAGTGCAGATCTCGAAAACAAAGCAGAGTTGAGTCTGGATAGCACGCTTGGATGGATGATCGCCGTGCATGCCAGGTTCTCATGAGCGTTTGCAGGGCTGTTGCTACACTGTGGTTAGCAGAGGGGAGTGTAGAAAATTATAGTGTTCGACTGCACTCTATGCGGCCACGTCTATAATCCCCAACTTCATTAATCCGCACAGAGCAGCGCGAAAGAAGTGTGGTCAAATAATCCCTGCGACCCGCACGGCGTGGAGAGGCCGTCATCATCCAGTAGATTGGACAAATGCACACGTACGGGCATTGATAAGTCCACAATCATAACACCATTCCACGCTTGCGCAGCAGGGTTATTGTCATAAGACGTCACGAACTCTGCCGGCGGCACGTGTGTGAAGCAGAATTTGAGAAATCCATAATTTAGGTTTTTTTTATCTGGGGCCAGTACGCAACGCTTACTGCACTTGGACGAGGCGCACGCACTGCGGGCCGTCCACCTTCTTGTCGGTGACGCGGACGCCGGCGCTGTCCACACACCAGCAAAGCCCCGAGTCGCCGTCGCACTGCTTGGACTGGAACGAGCCATTGGAGTGGCAGGAGGGCTCAAAGGGCTCGTCCAGGTCGACGAGGTCCCACACCTCGTCGCTGGCGCTGCTCCCCGCCGCGCTCTGCCGGTTGTGCAGCATCTCCAGGTGCATGAGGCGACACTTGGGGGTCACTGCAAAGGACGAAGAAGACAAAGATCCCCCCCAACCACCACCGCCTTCCCCCCCCACCGTGTAGCCTAAACAGACTTTTTGGGGTAAGAGATTTTTGTGAGTAGCACCTATGCAGGCTGGCACGGCACACGAACGGGGTGTGGGTGGACAGCACCACGCATGGCCGGCCGACTTTGTCTCCCTAGTGGCGACGTTTAGACATCATCGCACCAGGTACTCATTTGAGGCTGAGTCGGCCTAGGGGAGGCTCCCAGGACCGGTTACGATAATCGTCACCGGTGTTGGCCGTGAGCGGGGATTGAACTCGGGATGTCTAACTCGGAACACGAGCGCGTGCACACCGTGTGCACACGCAGGTGAGTGCAGGGCGTGGAACTACAAACATCAAGGGGACATCAGAGGCCTCTCACGGTTTGGAGGATGATTTCGGAATTCACAAAGAGGCGTACGGTGCAAGAGTATAGTGTACTAAAAGGGCATTATAGTGAGATTGGAGAGGTAGGCCCAAGGATCCTGGAGCACGTGTGCTGTCTCCACTGCCACCAGGACTATGATGGAAATACCCACCCTACAGAATACGTAGCAGGTGAAAACATTCTACAAGGGCTGAAATGCATTTTTCGAAGGCTGAAATAGAAAAAAGAAATCTTCATACATGTCTCATTTATTAATATAAATAAATGTCCACAAACAAGAGTGGTACGTCTATGTATGTTGAACTTCTTTCGCACCGTACGTGGTCAACCGTGCTAATCGAAGGTGATACAGGTCACGTGGTAACGGAAACACCCAAGGGCACGGGTTCACCTATTGTGTCAATCCACCACCTGCTCCGTGGCTTTGCGCCGTCTCGTTTTTGGACATTGTCTGAATTCGCACGGTTGGTTACGTATGGTGCGAAAGAAGTTCAAACCACATGCATGCAAATAAACTAAATTACATGGCCAAATAAAAATAAAACCCTTAACATCTAGCAATGTGCACCGTTGCCGACCCAGTTACACTAAATAATGTGTTTATTTTACACGGATTTTAATCTTTCGTGACTGCAAGGATTCATATTCTTAGGTTTTTTCGGTAAAGTCACGTAGGTAAAAAAAATAAAATTGATAAAATTTTACTTGTATTAATTTTACATTTTTTTACCTACGTGACTTTACCGAAAAAACCTGAGAATATTTTACACGGGTTAACCAATCGCCATCAGTCTTACTACTTACGGCACGCTCTGCCCGCGATGACACTACGCACTTTCCTCGTCGAATCCGGCTTCGAGAGGAGATTTCACTTTGCCTCGGCTGTGTTTGAATCATGCGCGCTGGTGTGCGATGGGTTTGATGTGGGCTGAGCCCTGTTAGCCCTGGCCACCCGCCAACCTATATGCCATCCAAAGCAGCACGACACGACATTCGCATACCTCTCAACCCATGTGGCCTACCCGTATTCTTGTACAGGGAAAATTGGGCTTTCAGGTCCATACGGCGTACAACCGTTTCAATACGGGCATTAATAAGAATTTGTGTTTCTCTCTTTGCGATGGGACTTTGTAGGATTAACGTTGAGATTTATACGGGCACGGGGGTGACCAATAAGGTCTGAATAGGTCTGTAATAAGGCAGGCACTGACAAGGGGTTGACAAGTATAGTAGTGTAGTGGTATAGTAGTGTAGTGGTATAGTAGTGTAGTAGTGTAGTGGTATAGTAGTGTAGTGCAGTGACGTGTGGTGAGGTCAATGCTTGGGGAGGCACTGGCTAGTGTCAGAGCCAGATTCACACACTGAGGGGGGCGTGGTCTCACTGAGGGGGGCGTGTTAGACACATCCCCCTCAGTGAGGCAGATGTGATAGCTGCCTCCCCTGGTGCTTTTTCATTGCAGTTTCATGACGAGACCAGCGAGCCTAAATATCTTTATACACATACGTGAAATAAGTTGCCTGGAGTATGGAAGGCGAAGACATGAAATGACGGGGTCTACAAACATTACATCCAGTTACTGAGGGGTTGCGCAATCAGAGGGGAGGCTGAGCTCGTCGCTGCCTCACCTCTCGTCTCTTCCTGTATTTGCAACGGAGCTCCGCAAATTTGGCGATTTTGACTATAACATGATTGGAATCTTACAGAAATTACATTTATAACACAAATCAGTGGAAAATCTTATTTATTTTATTATTCTTTTTTTTACTTTTCGTAACACCTATTTTCATTGGAGTATGACAGGTGAAGGTCTGCCTCCCCCTGCCTCCCTTGACCGCACGTCCCTGGTGTATTGTATAGTGCATAACTGTCAACCCATACGGCCTACCCGTATTCCTGTACAGGGAAATTGAGTTTTCAGGTCCATACGGCGTACAGCCATTTCAATACGGACACAGAAATCAATTCTGATTTAAAGCTCTCGTGACTGCAGGGATTCATATTCTTGGTTCTTTCGGTAAAGTCACGTAGAAGGGAAATAATAAAAATAAAACAATATAATTCTCACGACGTCTCGATTGCAACACAAGCAATCATCCATCAGGTGTGAAACCCACAGCAATAAATTATTAGTATTATTATTTTATTATTTCCCTTCTACGTGACTTTACCGAAAGAACCAAGAATATAGAAAACAATTCGTTTACGTTTCTCTCTTGCGATGGAACTTCGTAGGATGAACGTTGCGGGCTGACCAACGAGGGGTCTGGGTATGGCCTGTAATCAAAGGTTTGTACACGAAGCCATCCAGATATACAAACACAGACATAACTTCAACCGTGATGATGGGTACAAACTGAGTAATCATTGGAAAGATTTTATTAACCATGTAAAAAAAGATTTAACTACATATATATTTGTACCATCTTATTTGACAGGTACTATTCTACTTTACCGAGTGTTGACATCCCCAGCGTTTAACAGCACTGCCTTTTTTGCAATTGGATTGTCAGCCAACACCGGTTACAACACCAAGTGCACCGATCGTTCTCTTTTAGCCCCGCCCACCCCCCCAACACGTTCCATTCATTGGCTACCACATTCAGATAAGCCCCTCCCCCCTCCACTTGTATTTAAGAGCTTGTCTCTTAGAATTTTGCCTCACTTGATACACTAAATCTAGCTGTGACGTTCCCACCTGATGACGGAGACTTGTGTTGCCTCCGAAACGTGATTTATTATTTTATTTCGATTATCATTTTTATTTCTATAATTATTTCTATTATTTTTATTATTTATTTCTAACTACGTGACTTTACCGAAAAAACCGAAGAGTATGACACAGACACAGGGGGGGTGGGGGGGTTGGCTGTACAGGCACCGCGCGTGGCCTCATTCAGGTAGCGCACGTGCGCGTCTTACGCCGCGTGCAGTTCACCATGGCGTGGTCGTAGGTGCGAAACACCGCCTCGCAGGTGCCGCAGCGGTTGGGGTGGCAGGTGGCGTACTCGTTGTACTTGCAGCGCGCCTCGTCACACACCTCGTCGTACTCGCAGGTCTCGCTCGCCGGGTTGGTGTCCGGGCACTCGTCGTCTTTGGAGTGGACCAGAGTCGAACACACACACACAGACACACACACAGAGACACACACAGAGACACACAAACACACGCAGAGACACACACGCAGAGACACACACACAGAGACACACACACAGAGACACACACACAGAGACACAGACACAGACAAACACACAAACACACACAGAGACACACACAGACACACACAAACACACACAGAGACACACACACAGACACAGAGACACACAAACACACACAGACACACACACACAGAGACACACACAGAGACACACACACAGACAAACACACAAATACACACAGAAACACACACAGACACACACAGACAACACAAACACACACAAAAACGTGAGCGAATACTCTGGGATTTCAAGCAGAGTGCGAAACGCAGCAACAGCCCGCCCGCCCGCCCGCGGTTACCTGCCCACCCTTCGCACACAAATGATTCGCTCTTATTTTGTGTGTTACTTCGGAAGGCTGTGTTGTTTTCACGCGAGTTTGAAGATTCGTGAATGAGAGAGAGATAAAAAAAATACAAACAAATGTGTACGGTCCGGTGTACCCCCATTACGGCACTCGAACACAGTGGCTGTGTGCTGGACTAAAACTTTAACGTCTTTTTTGCTTTGTGATTATCAATGAAGCATCACAATTGCGTCGGCCAGCCTCGGACTCGCAGTCTGGTACTTATCCACGAGATAACGGCTTGTGTCAAGTAGTTCATGAGTGCTACCCACAATTGCGGAGGGGCTGGGGTCTCCATGGAGATGAGGAACCCATTAGTGACAGGCATGGTACATGCAGTTCCTTCAGCATCAACACAATTATTGAATGGCTGCAGAAGCCAGAAGCATTCACGCAACTGCAGTGTGTATAATGCACCGGTGCAAGTCACGCTGTGGTCATGGCCTGAGTCACACATTACGATGGGTCATGCAACATTGCATGGAAGAAGTGAGTAGCATTCCTAGGGTGCGAGTGTATATGCATAAAAAATGTACAGCCCTTTGTCAATTCTCTGCAGGGTAAAAGCCTCCCCACACACCATGTCAGTCATGGGGTTGTTTGACCATACTGCACTGTGTGGTTTCAGTGCGGAGTTGGTGAATGTAACTCGGGTAGTCTGGTTCAAAGTGGAGTGTGATCTTCACTGCGCCATCAGTGCACCCGAGTGCACAACACATGCAGAATTACAAAGTACATGTTCATGTGTACATGTTGACTGTAAAATGATGGAGTGGATTTATTCTAGTGACTACATTTCCCTGACAATATGTCGTGCTGGTGAACACCATTAAAAGTAAACTACATGGTGGAAACATAAGTGGTACTCCAAGACGCAATTTCTGTCTAAATTCCATTGTTTTTTTAACATGGTGTAAAGACTCCATTGTGTTAATGATGGGATCGCAGCTAGCTATTAAAACAGCAACAAAGTTACTTAATTATATTGCATGTACTTTATAACTATTTACTGCTGGGGAATGCAACTTCAAAAGTATATTGATCTTGTACAATTACCACTTAAATCACAGCTGCTCTACATAAAATGCAATAAAACATTCACATTTCCTTGTCAGGACTCGTTCTGCACAACGTATTGGGATGTTGTTGCATTTATTCATTATACTGTTTATGACTGAGCACAGATTCACATAGTGCTGGACTTTACAACGAACCCATTATATGAGGGACAAATTACAAAATTAATCTTGTGATAGCTTTGCATCGTTCAACAACTGACTATAATAAACAACAGGTGAAGTTTTTTGGTGAAAGAAAAAAAGCCATGACCACTTCATCTGCTTAAATGCCCCCCAACAATGTAGGCACTTCACACGTGTCAAATATTATTTGAGTTGTGCCTCTTACCTGGCACACCGATGACCACGATCACAAATGAAATCCAGAAGAATGTGGTGATGAGAAGCAGCCGTGTGCGACAACGTTCATGAGTCCCCATGGCCCAAACACAGTCCTTGTCTCCCGCTTTCTCTTCCTTGTCTCCCTCTGCTGGGGCTTCTCGTGTGCTCCACAGACCAGCCACACGCTGCTCCGTCCAGGTGACTGTCTCACAGGCCAATAATTGGTTTCATGGCACAGCCACAGTCCAGTTTTGAGTCTCACAATCCAGCCATATGTTCTCCACTTCAACTCAATGTTCCACCGTTCAGATGAGTCTTCCAGAGGGCAACTAAGCGTCTTACAGGATAAACATTTGTTCCACAGTCCAGTATTGTGTCTCACAGTCCAGCTGAGTTTCTCACAATTCCAACCACGAGTTATGGCTAAAGTCCAGGTGATTGTTCCAGAGTTCAACGAATTGTCTCACAATTCAGGCTCAGCTTTGTGTTCCACAGTTCGGTCTTGATTCCTACAGTCCAGCTGTGTCTCCATAGGTCCAGGAGCCACTGGCTTGCCTAGCGCCCATCTGGAAAAACTGCAGAAGGGTGGCCAATGAAATGACCTCACCTCTGCGAAAACGCCCCAGGCAGAGTAATGCACTTTAATGACTGGCACTGCAAATTTCACACATGGGTAAGTTTTGGGGAATTAAGCAAACAATAAACAGCCATAAATGTGAGAGTTGTGTGCACAGAGGTCAAAAAACAACTTCAACTTTAAAAATAGACACTTGGACGAATGTTATAATATGTTTAGATAATTATGACCCAGGGGATGAATGTCTACATTATTTAAAGAAATAGTTTAATACATGCAGTTTGACAAGCTGAAGATAAGTACTGTATTTGCCTGCCAATTCTTTAATAGCTTCAATATTTCATCATGGGACCTCCTTTGCCAGTACCAAAATATACTAATAGGGTTTTTCCCCTTTTGTGCGCCTTTTGGCGTCATCTGGTCGAACACCATATGAGACTAGGCTCCAAAGAAAGCTGTCTCTGGTGTAGACCAATCAACTTCAAAGACAATGCATAAATTATCAGAGTATTGTTTTTTGTTTGCATTTGACTGCAAGTATTGTGGTTAATGTAAGCATGATTCCTTGCAAAAGGTGTCAGTTTTGTTGCCAGAAAAAAGGGGAAAACCCCTATTAGTATAGCTTCAATATTAACACATAAGGTGCATGCAACGTATAATTAACATTGTTCTAATCCGTATGCGTTATTTAATTCAGAATGTGAATTATTTTCATTCTGAATAGAACACGCTTAATACATGCGCAATAGTTCTTATGTAGTTTATCTTCTTCGACTCCCCTAAGGGCTTCCTAATCAGCCATTATCTATGAACTCCTGGGTGAAGACCACTCGAAGTTGTTTCCATCCCTCAGAGTCCTTATTGATTCAACCATGTACTTACACATACGCTGGTCTCAATACTCCATCTCTACAGTGGACATCATTTCCCTCCTTTGCTGTCGTTCTGTCGTTATTCTTGACAACAGGCATTTGTTTGTTAAACATACAAAACATCAGAATAAAAAAAATATTCAGAGGAAAAAAATATCTTCTTGGTTCTTTCGGTAAAGTCACGTAGAAGGGAAATAATAAAATAATAAAAATAAAACATCATAAAATACAATTCTCACGACGTTTCGGCCACAACGCAAGCAGCCGTCCTCAGGTGAAGAACAGGTCTGTCGGAAAGACAGCGTCTGAATGAACACCACCAATGAACACCACACACATTCAGACGCTGTCTTTCCGACAGACCTGTTCTTCACCTGAGGACGGCTGCTTGCGTTGTGGCCGAAACGTCGTGAGAATTGTATTTTATTGTTTAATTGTTATTATTTTCTTATTTCCCTTCTACGTGACTTTACCGAAAGAACCAAGAAGATGAATCCCTGCAGTCACGAAAGCTTTAAATCGAAATTTAAGAAAAAAATAAACAATCCTATCTGTTTACTTCAGCGCGTTCATCAGAGTAAAGATTTGCATTGAACAAATAGAGAGTTCTGGGTTACTTTCACCTCTTAAATAAAATAACCGGGGCAATGAGTTTGCCTCTTATGGAATACAATCGTGTATTCGTGAATTGAAATGTGATTTGTGCGACTACTCAACTGTGCTGGAATCCAATTAACATCAAGGGCGAACCACATCTCACATTGGAGACTGGGGTGCAACTGAGGCCACATTCTTGAGGAATTCTGTTAATAGCAGGGGATAGCCAAAATTCACAGTTAAAACAGCTACACTATTCCCATGTTAATTAACAAGTAGCCAGAATTCACTGCTGTCACCGCATGAAGCTGCTTGGCACAGAACGTATGGACTCTTGCGGTTTTTAACCCTGGAGTTTGCTCTACTTTATTTTATTGACTGAAATACATTTCATTTGTCTTGCCTTGGTCATGTTGGTGACTCTTGCAAATTAAAACTTTCATGGTGTCTTGAGTTCTCTCACCCGGCTCAACGAAATATACTTGAAACTTGAACACCAATTTGGTTATGCGGAACATTTCACACTTACACATTTTACAAACATACCAACACCGTGTGACAGGGGGCGCTAAAACATCATGTACACATGCGCGCGCCCCAGGCCTTTAACGCAGACTTGCAAAAATGATGAAATTCCTGACCTCATTATGCAGTTCAAATGTGTTGTTGGTATGAGGACACCTTGTCGAAATGATTTCCCGACGATCGGGTCATCACTAATTGAGTGGCACGTTGTCACGTCCACAGCAGAGGCAAGCTGAACGTTGATAACGCAATCGTGTATTGAAATAACAGCTGCAGATATATACCACATTGGCCACGACCGACTAAGTAGCAACATTAATTCATGAGCCAGAGTCCATTAATTTTCTGACGGCCCAATGTAAGACTTGAGTACGATTGTCACAACTACGGCGCACATAATATAGATATTTAAACAAGGGAAATTGTGCTCATAAGCATGTTTTATACAAATGGAAATTTACATCAACGGTTTGATATTTTGTTTAAATGCACCTTTCACCACGCCAATCATTCCACTGCACATTTTATCTTGTGCGATTCGTGCAGGTTACCCAATTGATTAATTGTAAGAAATTTGTCGTTGCAATGGGCTATTGCTTTTAAATGAAGCCATGAAATGCTTTATAAAACGTTAATGACTGCGCTGAATTTATTGAAATCCAATGTATACACGAAACCTGTTGCATGCCACGTGGTTTGTAATCGTGATATGGAATGACCATATGATATTGATGATCACATTAGCAGAGAAAATTACGTAAAGTTTTATAGCTGCAATGTATCACACTTGTACAGAAAGTAGCACACGTGCACGCACATAATGTAGTCGGGAAACCGAATCGCAACGAGTTGGCTCTAACTCGCATCTCGCATTGGCCCTCTTCAAGTTTATTTAAGATTCAAGTTCTGTTCAAAGCCCCAATTAGTGGCTGCAGGGGTTTAATTGCCTCGCAGCAGCGAGTAATACCAATTATATTGCACAAACGTTGCACACAGCACACATCGTCGTCAAATTGACGACGACACAATGATTTGCTTTATTGTTCCCCTTTGTCATTTAGTTATCCATTGTGAGATTTCAAGTGGGGTGTGGGTGTCCTGCACGTATGTCGTGTTGTTGTTGTTGAAGTGTATTGTTTGAAAAATTCCTTCATCTCATCCCTTGCCGTCCACGTGACGACCTCGTTATTTGTTTTGGGCTGCAACGATGGGCTAGCGGCGATTATCTGAACCGGAATATGCAAAGTAAACTTGTAAATGAACTGCACAATACTAGCAGAAAGGTTTCAAATTGTAGTCCATGACAAACTGCATAAGTAATTCGCTCTGGATCCATTGCGATATAACAACATATCCGCTACGCAGCAATCAAGAGACACATACCACATCAATCTCGATCCACACACATATTGACATAGTACTGTACACCGATGTAAGGTGTTATTACATTCTATAATATATAAAGTATCCTATGCAAATAACGTATGACTTTAAATGCATAAACAATGCCCCCCTGTGCGCATGGAACGATTCATAACAACGAAATGCTGCGCACGCGGAAAATGCTGACCGCTACGTATGGAATGTTCACTATGCGGGCAATGCGTCGCTATATAATATGATGATAGAGAGAAGAGTGAGTGCCGTCGAGGAAGCTTGCGAGTATATAATGTATTTAATGGCGCCAACACTTTGACGCATTGCAGACACGGCCTCTCCCTCCTCCTTCTTTGATGCTCCACACACACACACACGGCTTGTGTGTAAATAACTACTTATACTCCACAAACACGCGCGCTAAAATACAATCGTAGCTACGACAAATACCAACGCTGTTTATTGTACTTAATTTAAATGTGATTTAAACCGTAGGTAGAACCCCCCCCCCCCTCTTTAGAAATGTCTGGGTTCTGTTTGCTATACTGTCTTATTTCTCAGCTTTAAGGCTTAAGAGGCAACTATGACAGATTATATTCGGGTTTAACTCCCAAGTATAAAGGTTTCCCATACTTATTTATTTATTTTTGGTGTGAATACGCTTAAAGTGCGGTGTTTTAAATCCCTTAACCTCATCATGTGCAGTATATTTTCTTGGTGTGGTGCATATATTTATATATAGTTTTAAGATTTTTTCGTCAATGTCTGGTACATTTGAAAGCATAGTTTTATCAAAACACATGTCAGTCAAGTTAAGGATCTCATAAAGGGGCTTTTTGGTTGGTTTATACCCTGGTATGTTTCCATTCCGGATCTGACAACAACACTGCTTCACTAACCCAGGTTCGACTCCTGTTTGTTACTGCACGTGGCCGTTGCTTTACGGGATATCACAAAACATCTGCGCTCGTGAAACTACCGAACAAAAGTTGAACTTTTGCTGTGCAACATGTGTTCCTTTCAAACACCACCAAGACGATATGAACTTTAACTGTGTATTGTGTAGGTGTATGCAAATCGGCTGGGGTGCAGTCATTTGAACGACAACATTGACGAATGTTTTTTTGTTGCAAAAGTGATCTGACATTCATGGTAAGTTGACAGTAAGTTAAACAACACAAACACCGCAGTGATGAACGTGCCATGATCATGCAGGGTGGGGGATAATTGTACAAAAAAAACCCAACGGACACGAGGCGAGCTTTAGCAAAGTCATACGTTGCACACAACTCATTGATGGATGTTAACCGTTTTAAATCGCCACATGAGGTTGATAAAAAATCACTCATTCCAAAATGTAAGTAGTCCATGTATAATATTTGTTATACATTTCTGCGGAGGGAGCTGGTAGGAACGTTGGGTTGCTCGGTCAATGGCCAGGGTCAACGGCGGCGTGGTGTATTCTGCAAATATGCCCGACTGTGAGGGCGGGCACAAGCCGGCGTGAGTAGGTTAAACGTTGAGTTTTATAAGGGCACCACAGGGTGACCAGCCCCTCCCCACCCCTTCCACCCCCCACCCAGCCCCACCCAGCCCCTCCCCACCCAGCCCCTCCCTCCCCACCCAGCCCCTCCCTGCACGACGGACGGACGGACACAATAATCCCCTGTGAGCTGGTGGAACCAGTGGGTTCCTACCAGTAAAACAAATTGTCTTAGGCACCAAAAACAATCCCACCAAATGTATTTTAACTGGCGCGCCTTGCCACAGAGTGGAAGGATCTTCGACGGGAGGCCACGTGGGGCTCAGGCGCCGCCCTCGCCCGCGTTATGACCGGCCTGGCCCTCGCCCGCGTTATAACCGGCGTGGCCCTCGTCCGCGTTATAACCGACGTGGCCCTCGTCCGCGTTATAACCGACGTGGCCCTCGTCTGCGCTATAACCGACGTGGCCCTCGTCCGCGTTATAACTGGCGTGGCCTTCGTCCGCGTTATAACCGACGTGGCCTTTGTCCGCGTTATAACCGACGTGGCCCTCGTCCGCGTTATAACCGGCGTGGCCTTCGTCCGCGTTATAACCGACGTGGCCTTCGCCCGCGTTATAACCGGCGTGGCCCTCGTCCGCGTTATAACCGGCGTGGTCTTCGCCCGCGTTATAACCGGCGTGGCCTTCGTCCGCGTTATAACCGGCGCGTGGTGAAACGCGCGCCCCGGCGGCCACTCGGGCTCGCGAAACGCGCTTTTTGCCGCGCAAAAACAAAAAAATAAACCCCCTCCCTGCCCCCAATTCACCACTTTCTCTCGTCACTTCGTCGTCGGTCCCATTACCACTCTGAGACTCGGTACCAGGTGGTGGCCCCGTGGCCCACCACGCTAAGACTGCACGCGCGCGCCCTCGGTGGTGGCAGTCGTAGCAGCAGCAGCCGCTGAGCGAGCGAGCGAAGAGGAAGCAAATCAACCGCTGGGCTGGGGCTGGGGGTGGTGGGGAGCTGTGGGTTGGTGGCAGCGAGCGAGAGAGAACGGTGGGTGGCGCACGAGAGACCTCGGCGGAGCGAACGAGCCATCGGAGAGGGAGGGAGGGAGAGAGGCGAGGCAGGGAGGAGGAGGAGGGAACGAGAATCGACAACTCTCGCGTTCGTGCGGCCGCGGCGACAGCAGCAGCAGCAGTAAGCCAGAGGAGCAAGCGGCAGTAGCAGCAGCAGCAGGGCAGCATCAGCAGCAGCAGGAGCAGCAGTCGTAGTCGTCGTTCTAGCAAGCGGCAACAGCAGCAGTAGTAGCGAGCCAGATACAGCAGCAGCAAGAGCAGCAGCAGCATGGTAAGAGGCTGCGGATACCCACACCGCCGCCATTCATTTCTATTGCCACGAACAACTACTATATTACATATATGGTATGGTGTATGAAATGTTCTTGTTTGCTTATGGGTTTTTTTTTCTCTCTAAGTCGGTGCCGTTTTAACGTTTTAAAGTTCGTGTGTGTGTGGGGTTTTTTTTGGGGGGTTTAATTTATCTGAACGGGTTTTTTTGATCGAGGTTGTACTTCGACGTATGATCGTGTTGGGATTATTTTTTTTTACTTGAGGTTCATATACGATACCGTGTTGGTGGTTGTTATCGATCACGATGCTTGTTGCATCGGCGCAACTGCCATCGCTCGCTCGGATATTAACACGATTCGTGTAGTACGATGTGCAGTGTGTGTTCGTGTGTAAACGCAGCGTGTGCGTATATATTCTTACAGTACGTGGTTGCGTTTTGGTTAGATAGTATTTTATTTATTAAGCCACGACCCTTTTTTTAAAAAAAAAACGTACGTTGACGTAATTGCGATCGGGCGTTTTTTTTCCCTCTTGTGCCCTGTTTAATGCAACAAATGACGGTAACATTAAAACGCAGCGGGAGGAACGTCAATAATACTGTTTTAAAAGTAAATTATATTTGAGAGATGGAAAACTGAACGGCAAATTTCATCTTAACCAATTTTGAGACAACCCAAAAAAAACCACTTGATGATGACGCTACGTGAGCGCGGACGAGCGCAATTGCAAAAAAAATGGATTCTAAAAGTGATAAAATTACAACAAATATCTATTAAAAAAATATAAATATGTGGACGTTAATGGCTCTGTAAATCAAGTGACACGAATTCATTACGCTTTCAAATTGGATGCGCCACCTGGCCCGTTGCCAGCCTGTGGTCCAAGCCCTCTCTCCCTATCGAATGTGGGCCCAAAATTGAGGGCCTCCTGGACCAGAACCAAGGAATCTGTTATCTGCCAGAGCGGCCAGCACGCACTTAATAAAATCTTCAAGCAACAAAAAAACGAAGCCCCAAGAGTTATTAGACAAATTCATTAACCTAATGCAAGCCCACCTCCCGCCCAGCCACCGCCACGCCTGCCAGTCTGCGCCCCATAGCACGTATGCATTTCAGTGCCTCGGGTCGTTATGAAGCCACCTTTTGGGGATTTTTTTAGTTATTTTGTTTTTTTGGGGGGTTTTTGGGATCGGCAAAGTCTAAAGTGAGCCTTATTATAATAAGTAATATTATTAAACATTTCTAAGTCATAACGAACTGCCATGCTTTGTTGCTACTGTCACCCCGATTTCCCACTTTGCATAAAAATTAAGGACACCACAAGCGTAAGTTGTAACCGTTGTTTGTCAGTGTGGTGTTGCAAGCTGCATGCCTTTATTTGGTTTACTTAAAAATAAAACTTAATTCTGGTTATTGCGGTGATTGATTTGCAACGCTCAATTCTATTTTCAAGGTACCCTTGTTGCTTCTGGGATGGGAAGGGTTTTACTGGTTCCAAGTAACCACGTTTCCATGGACTTATGTAAACGAAACCGTGAATTAAAAACAATAAATGACAAGCTAAAGTTTAATTGACAGAATTGTAAAGCACTTATGCGTCATATAATGCTGTCAAAAAGTTGATTTAAAAAAAGATACGTGTTTTGTACAGCAGTTATAGGGGCATGTAACTCGGCTATGAAGCCCTTTCCTGCCAATGAGAAAAAATTGCTTTCGTATGTGTGCGTTTGTGCGTCTGGCCGCTGTTCCTAAAAGCTACTCATTTTAACCCATGGATACCATCTACTGTATACCCTCATATAAACAACACTTTTAGAGTACAAAGAGCACTGAAGCACAGTTCGGTGTGCATGCCACGATGCCTTTGCCTTGACCGAATTAATTACATTCACATTAGAAGTCGCCGAGTATTGAATTTCATTGCAACTCAGAAAGGAAATTGAATTGAATGGTATGTGCAGGTTCCAATGCAAAGTACAGTATTGTGCTGCGAGATATTTATCGGGATACAGCAGCAGGCTGCTATTTTATGTGAAGGCTTCACCATACAGGGCTACTCTGTCTTGCCGTGCATCATACGCAGCCTAATTTACTGGTTGATGCTCCCTAAAGTTGCTTTGCTTGTTGTGTTGTGTCGTACTGTGTGCGCCTCAATGGTAATACATTGCCACACTTTCACATCTCTCAGGGCAAATTGCAACAGAATAACTTAAAAACTGTCATTTTAGGTTTTCGCTTAAGTTTAGTTAATAATTAACTTGTTGAACAACGTTTAGCTGAACAATTTGTTCTAATCATTCACACAGTAATGACGGTACTTGGGTTTTATTTAGTACACAGTAGTTTGTGGCTTAAATGTGAATTTTACAGCACGGCAACACGTTAACGCTATTCTCAAAAGACTCAAGTAAATTGTCAATTGCAGTTAAATACTAAATTAAATTACGTCGAAAGTTTGTACTTAGAGTAAGCCTATGTTTGTTCATCTCTCCTTCAGGCAGACCAACTCACTGAGGAGCAGATTGCTGGTAAGTTTTCAGTTTTGCCTCCGGTACTTTTGTAGTTAAAATTGGTAAATGTCACAAACAAACCACTCCTGGAGTCACAACACCCATTCCACTCTGAAGCGATGGCGTGGCCACCTTGTTGTCGACAGAGTTCAAGGAGGCGTTCTCCTTGTTCGACAAGGACGGCGATGGCACCATCACCACCAAGGAGTTGGGTACCGTAATGAGGTCGCTGGGACAAAACCCCACGGAGGCAGAGCTGCAGGACATGATCAACGAGGTGGACGCTGATGGTACAGAACCCTGGGCCCACCTCCCCCCCTCTCACCTTTGAGCTGCCTTTGCCCTGCGAACACTGGCCATACGATTTACCCATATACTTGGTGTTTACCATGCACCATTGAGGAAATGGTACTGTTTATTAGTCCAGTTTTTCGTATTTATGTTTGTGTAGTTATCTAGTTTATACTTCTTTCCACTTTGTTTACCGTAATTTACAATTTAAATGTACTGTTACATTTCAAACATTAGGTGTTGAAGTTTATTTACGTAATATTTTCAAATGAAAGATACTGCAAAAAAAAAGGGACATTCCACATGTTCGAAAATCAATAACCGTGTGTGGGCGTGGTGACTTTCTGAGCAAAACACGCCTCGTTTCGTCCCCAGATGCCCCGCCAGCGATAGTGTAGATGGCACGTGGACAACCACATAATGGGGCCTGGTTTGAGCAGAGCTCGTAACTAACCCCGGCTGGTCTGAAGCTGCTAATTAGTACCCTGAGAAACCTTTTACAAAGTAACCTTGCCCGGCAAGCCCTCACTGCCATTCCTTTCTGCCACTCTGCGGGTCTGTAGTTTGAACAATGTCATGTTGCAGACTGCAGGTCTTTTTTTCCCCATGCGAAGTGTCAATAACAACAATTATTGACTCCCATTTTCACATGTGGGGTTATTGCACACCTCGCCCACCTGTTTGTTTTTTTGCAGTTCCCGATTGTTTTAAATGTAGACCGTTGTTCTGCACATGCCCTTTTGCCACCAGTGTTGCACAGGAGCAAAATGTCAAGTGGAGAAGCAAATGCTTGAAGGCAGAGGACACCACATTTTAAGATGAAATGCAGTCTAACTCTGCTTTGTGTTCGCAGGCAATGGAACTATTGACTTCCCAGAGTTTCTCACGATGATGGCGAGAAAGATGAAGGACACAGACAGCGAGGAGGAGATCCGAGAGGCCTTCAGAGTATTCGACAAGGTCTGCACAGTGGGGTTAAGTGGGGTTGTCTGGGTTTAATGTTAACACGCTGTTTTGTTGGTCTGCTGATTCAGCTGCCCTGGTTTCCAAGGTATAAATCCTGATTACTGTAATAATCGTGGTTTCATGGGGCATGGTAATCTTGAGCCAAAGTAATTGTAAACCTCCTGTAGGTAACGTTAAGCTTTGTAAAAATTAGCAGTATGAAATACATTTCAAGGCAGCCCGATTTATAAATGGTAGACTGAGCTTTGTAGACGAGCCGAGACATCCTCTGACCTAAGATTACATTTCGTGTTCATTAAAATGATTGCGAATATTATTCAGAATTGAATAGCAGTTAATTAAATGGGACATTTTGGAGAAATAGATTTGCTGGACAGTCAACAGTTTGGCACATAATCAATAACATTCTCTCAGATTGGCACTAACGGATGTTGCTGAGCATTGCACGTCTCTGCGAGCGAGCGCAAATCTGAGGTTACCTGTGTTCATCCGGGCACAGGACGGAAATGGCTACATCAGCGCGGCAGAGCTGCGTCACGTGATGACGAACCTCGGGGAAAAACTAACAGACGAGGAGGTTGACGAGATGATCCGGGAAGCCGACATCGATGGGGACGGGCAGGTCAACTACGAAGGCAAGTTGGGCATGCACACCACTAACAGCAGCAACACCATTTGTTTAAAATTTCCGTAAGCGTGTGTACATCCATAAAATGAGAATGTGCACATCACTTCTCCTTCGCGCCCCCCCCCCTCCCAAATTGTTTCAGAGTCGATATAGTCACTTGTCATGATCCGTTACGCACATCTTGCGCATATTAGCATGTCCCTTTTTCGGCCGCACGTGTTGGGAACTGTACACAGCCTGGGAATGCACTGTAGTTGCATCATGAACCTGCGAAGCGTGGGATATTTTTGACACGTCCACCAAGTTCGCTTGGTCAGCTAGCAGCCAGGAGGCTTCTGAAATCTGACAGCAGAGCCCCCCTTATAGTGACTACCCACATTTTAAACATCGCAGTCCATTAATTTGAAGCCTATTTTGCTTTATCTTACAGAGTTCGTGCAAATGATGACGGCCAAGTGAAGTTGTACAGTGTCTTACTGCATCCGTACGGAGCTTTGTTATTATAGTTTTGTTAGTTTTCTTTAATTCTTCATTTTGTGTTTTTAATAATTATTATAGCATATTAGATTTCAAGTGTATACAGCACAGTTTGGTGACATTTCCCCCCATTTAAGGTGAACATGTATAAATTCAAAAGCCTGGCCTTTGTTGAGTATCAGGATATCATTTAACCCACAGAAAATGTATGAGCTTCTTCGAAAGGTTTTCCAATTGAAGAAGAGGCAACATTTTAGCATTACATAAAAAGGGTTATGTAACTCGGTAGGCTGTAAATGTTACATGTAACTGTGTAAGCAGCAAGTGGGGGTTCCTTGACTTTTATAAGCAAGATTTTTTGCCATTGATTTATCAGAATGAGGTACTGCATTCAAAAAAAGATCCGAAATACAGTCTGTTGTTACTCTCGTATCCGCATACTGTACTGTATTGCACTATTGCAAATCTGATATCCTTTCAAGGTACTCTACTACAGACAGATGAAACAAAAGAAACCCTTCACGTACTGTAATGTTATGTAACCTATTGGTATGTTGCATTTTGTACTGCTAACGTACCACATAATCCTTTCATGTAAGTTATGTTGGACTGTAGCATGCAAGAATAAATAACAAAACCCATTCCATGTTGTACATGTCAGATCTTTCCTCAATAAAAAAATGAACCAAAATGCAATGATTGTCTTGGAGTAAGTGTGAATGCTGTAGGGAATAGTTTGGGTAAATGTGAGCCTGTCAAGCTAAGGGTAAGTGGCAAATGGGTTACCACATGTTTTAGTGCTAAAAATAGTTGCACATGACCCACATCCCTCTAGATGTCATGGGGCAAAACATGAATAAACCTTGGCTGTAATCAAACCTGCTCAAGACATTCCTTAAGAATGTGGGCCCCTGGTATCGGCTTACAGCAGACCCCACCACACCTTATATGTCAGTCGATGTCGTCATACCAATATGAAAATATCTGCAAATGTGATCTAGTAACCTGCACAGTGGTTATGTTGCTGCTGTGGCCGTGCAGGTTAGGGCTTTTCTCTTTAAGTGACGGTACACTACATTTAGATTGTGTGTAATGGAGCCTCAGATGAGCCAACTGCGATTGCTTAGGAGATGCAAGGATCGGCCTCCGCATGGCTCTTGACACCTGTGGAGATGTCCCTTGGAGGTCGCTTAAAAATGGGGCACTGTTCATGGAACTGCATTTTCTTCATCTGGCACGAAAATCTGGCGACACATCGCGGCTGCTGGCTTCAAACGAGCGCTCGCGCTGAGTTTTGACAAAATGTCTGACTCGCAACGAAAGCCCACGTAGGGATTTTAAACGTTCCACTAATTCCCTGCGCACTCAACACTAAAGAGAACATTTTTTGGCGCCGATCCAAAGTTGGGAGCATTAGTTGACCCCATTCCACTGCAGTTCAACCTTCGATAGACCTACTTTGTCTTTACGTGCGTATGAAAAAAAAAACGACCCGGGTTTCCTTTAATGCATCACTTACAGCAGATGTCTTGTATGACACCTGACACCATGGCACCGGGGGCGGCATGACCACGTCGATAACAATACAGTGATACTGTATAAGTCTCCTGATGTTGACATCTCTTTTTGCTGTGCTCCATTTAGCTGTCACACTTCATTGTTTTCTATAGAACGGGTGTTTGTTTTTGCAGACGTGCTGAAAACCACTACTACAACAACACTATGTATGCCAAGCAATTGTAATGCTCACTGTACATGCAAACGCTTAGTGGAAACCACTTTGCATTTTCATATGCAAAAAGGTACTTTGCAAAAGACATACATGAAAATGCAAAGAAAAACCTGCATCAGAGATGTATTCAAGGCTTTCTAGCTCTGATGGTGTGTAGTATGTTGTGAAATTTATTTTTACTGTAGTGTGCCTGGAAGCATTTTAGCATGTGCAGTTTTGCCAACATATTTCAGTCCTGAGTAATTGGTCTAATCCATCTCTCTTTTGGCATAATTATTACACAATACTCCAGTGGGCTTGGGCTTTAACCACTGTTTAACAGTTTAGTGCTGATTCAAATAGGTAAATTTACAAATTATAAAAATTCACAAGATTACATTGCTATGTAGTATGCCGTAACAAAGTGACGTGTTTGGCTGCCCTTGAATGTTTTCACTGTTGGGTTATATTGCATTGCTCTGTTGAATATAACAACATGTTCCTTAAGGAGATAACACTTTTATTTCAGCAAAAAAAATAAGTTGGAAGTCGGTGATCAAGGCTCGGCATGCAATATTTAAGAAAGACCATTAAGTCGTGTG
This sequence comes from Entosphenus tridentatus, assembly GCA_014621495.2. Taxonomy (NCBI): domain Eukaryota; kingdom Metazoa; phylum Chordata; class Hyperoartia; order Petromyzontiformes; family Petromyzontidae; genus Entosphenus; species Entosphenus tridentatus. The sequence continues at coordinate 3,778,809 of CM025636.2, read as the reverse complement.
TGTCCAATCCTGTTCAATAGTACAAACTTGGTAGTGTACTCAAGAACAAACTCAAACGTAGTTTTTATTTATTTAAAGCTTTCGTGACTGCAGGGATTCATATTCTTGGTTCTTTCGGTAAAGTCACGTAGAGGGGAAATAATAAAATAATAGAAATAAAACAATCAAATTCTCACGACGTTTCGACTGCAACACAAGCAATCATCATCAGGTGTGGATTTCATTATCAGGTGTGGATTTCACACCTGATGATTGCTTGTGTTGCAGTTGAAAGGTGAGAATTTTTATTGTTTAACATTTTTATTATTTCCCTTCTACGTGACTTTACCGAAAGAACCAAGAATGTCAAACGTAGTTGTTATGCAAGTGCCATTTGTTTTGTAATTGGTTGAAAGACGTGTCTTGCATTTCGGAGAAACATCCACGCAACGGAGCCAAAGCGGACAAGAACAATGTCAGCTTACACATAGTGTTCCATTGCTTGAGACGGGGTTATCTCCCCAGGTGCATATCCCAAATAAAGACAAATTAAAGTACCCCATGCAACCCCAGCATTGCCTGTTTGGCAGTCTCAACATGGGTGTATTTGCACCCTGCTAGATGAGTAATTTTACTTCCTGCAATTCAGCCTCCCACTGCCGTTCATTCTTCCCTTTTGGAAACGGGAACACAATCAGATCGCCTCTAACTTTAGTGGTTAACACAGATGCTGTTTAACGCTTTAAAAAAATATTTCCTAAGCTCACCAGGTGCCTCCAAGAGTTTAAAACGCCGAACTGGCACTGCTGAGACCATGGCTTTGAATCCACGCAGCCAACTGGAATGAAAGCGGGTGCTCGAGTGGATTTAGTTGATGGTCTCGGTTCCGGAGACCAATTACTGCAACCCCCACCCCCACATCACACACAATTTGGTTGTACACTGAATTTGGCTAAATTCCAGCACCGAGAATAAAAACAGAATTATGTTTGACCATCATGTGAAAAACATGACCCAGTGGCCGAGTAGGTGTTAAAGTCCAGCTCCCTATGGAGAACACAGATCGCCTTGAAGGGATCTCAGATACCTTTGATACGTGGGATGTTCTCTAATACGGTTGTACTGCCCTGCCAGGGATACAAATGAATACTTCATCTCATAACATGACACTGACAGCAAAATCTAGATAACATGGGGGGGATGGGGTGGGAAGATGATAAAAAAAAAGTATTTCCTTCCTTGTAAAGCAAACAGGTAATTAGTAATGTAATAACAAAAATGGAACCAACCCAATGCGAGGGAGGAGCCTTTTCCAGCATGAAAGGCTCTCAATGTAGCGGCAAGGAATGAAGCACGATGCACGACCTGGTGGGGGACCTCTTTGAGGCCCCACAATATGCCGAATCGTGCACGGGTGTTTATTGTTTCCCTGGGCAACCACTTGCAAGTGCCCGTGCGAGAATATCTAATTTCCTCCTCCTCGTCCGAGCGCTCCCTTTTTAAATAAAAGTACTCCTCGTGCCCCGGGGTAAATGAGCGCGCTCGCATGAATAATTAAGCGCATTAGGCAAGTGGCCTTCTAACGCTTGTTATTGATATTTATCAACGGGCCTTGTGAAACCGACCCACTATAAACGCTGGAGCACAAAAGCCGAAAACATTTACTTGGCCCGCGGGTTGTTTAAAATATCAATAAACATCACGGGAGGTTGCTCAACAGTGTCCAGATAATCATTAAATGCGTTTACTTGAAAACTGGACCTGGAATGGCTATTTACGCGTTGGCGATGGATACAGGCCGTGTCACGTATTGTGTTTCAGAGAGGGCTTGCGGTAACAATGATACACGTTGTCATGGCAAGTGGTTCGAGATAATCTTTTACGCATACACTTTGGTGAGTAATAGTCAATTAGTCTCGCACCCACGCAGCGGCCCTTTCAATTTCACGTGGCCAGATCTCAGTTGTCGAGGGCTGGCGTGCGTGTCCACTAGGACGCCACAAGCCAGTTCTAAAGGTTTTCCTTCCACGAGTACGTTGGGCAGGCCAATAAAAACAAAATATGTAGAATCGTGTTAAAGCCCCTTTTGTCAATGCACTGCCAAATAAGGGCCATCATCCGTGCCACCAGATTGATGGCGATTGTTTGAACAGAGGTCTCGCCGGTCAGAGTGTGGAGTGGTGAGGGAGGAGGCCACGAGCAGGTCCGATATCGTCACTTGTTAGCCGTGGCCGGGAATTGAACAGAGATGGAGAGAGGGAGACATGTTGGGTTGGGTGGGGGGGTCATAGCAACGTGTGCTAACAACTTTTGTGTATTTTATAAATCGACACAGTTTGTACGATGGAACCGTGGGGCGCTGTGGGTTAACGCGCCGTGTCCCGCCACCTTGGTTCGCGATTCCCGACATCGGCTCAGAGTGATATCTGAACCGGTCCTGATCCCCACCACCCCTTCATCAACCTGAACTGCTCCAGTGAGGTGGTGAAGTATGGTCAAACAACCCCCCACAACTGACAACATGGGGAGGCCCTTCAAGGCCTTCGGCCACTAGTGAAATATTGAAATGCGAAATCTCCATAAATGATGCTATTTTTAAATGACACAATCGTACGTACACCATAATAGATCATCAATAGTATTGTGAGAAAGAAACCCCAGTATGGTGGTAGAATATACGATGTTATATCATATCTGTATACGCTAAATAATACTCAAAACACATGCGTACCACAGGCGACATTCCATTAATCACCTAAAGGCACTTTGCTGGTATATGCACCTGCTAGTATCCAGGATAGTCCACGTGCACTGTAAATGCAAAGCATTTATTCCATATCAGAGCCAGGAAGCTTATCTCTTTCTCACAGCTGTGTGAGCAAGCGAGGAGGGGTTCCCTGCCCAATCAGACACAAACACAACGCAGTCGCGATTGTTACTGTGGCTTCCTGGAAATCGTTGAATACTCAACATTTTTTTTTAGCACCCAACATACGTAAGGGAGCTGAGAGAAGTTGATTTTTTTTGTACGCAGCACAGACAGGAATGACAATATTTACAATTCTTTCCGAAGCTATAGTGCGTCAACTTGGCACGTAAAGGCAGGCAAGGGTGTGATTTGAGATGACAAAATTGTTTCGGGGCAATATACAGCGTGCATTTGTGGGTGCAATAATTATAACATCATAGATCTTTGTCAAGTCGCTGCTGCGTTTAAGGCCACGCCATGTCGATCAGGGGGCCGGTTTTTTTTGTCCATACTTCACCACGCTGGTCGGTGAGAACTGGTAAGAGGGGGGTATCACTCGCCACTGATGTGAGCCGTGGCCGGTAATTTAATCCAGATAGTTTAGCTCAATACAGTGTGCTAACCATTGTGCCGCCCCCCCCCCACCAATTCTGGAATACAGTACAATAATGCACTCATGCTCTTTGGTTCTTTCGGTAAATGCACTCATGTTTTATAGTGAAAGCAAACAGTTGGGGGCATGAGTTACATCTGTGTTTTGCACATAGTCAAACAACATAATCTGCACCAATTACTGTACGGGCAAACTGCTCGACTAACCCAGGCTTTGTAGCAGCTGCAAAACTTAAGCACGAAAAAAACTCACGGCAATTTATTTCGATAAAAAAAAACATAGTAGCAAGTCTCGTTTTTTTTTGTATTTTAGTCCTGACGGCGTGTTCATTTAGAACTAACCTCACGAGTTGTCAGGAAACATCAACGCATAACATATCACTGGAATTACAGATGCACTGAAATCTTTACTTCTGTAATTAAATCCACGAGGGCGGCAGGCAGTTATCAACCCTCTTTATTTATCTTCGTGGATTTCATTACACGTCTTTGACAACGCCCTTTCTTTTTGGCACCCGGTCCTTTGAAAGAAAAACTGCGACCCATTGGGTGACAACAACACCCCGTGGTCATACAATGAACCCCCATATGATCACAAAATCAACGTTGCGCGAACGAGCAACCTTAATGCACAACGCACCGGGGATGTTTGCATCTCCAATGTCGTGAACATGTTTTTGGGGAATGCATATCCAGGCATGCATATTGGTATGTGTCGTGACTGCCACGCCTATCTGAGGCCATGACAGGATTTTCTTCATTTTTTTCTTTGAAAGAATGAATCTGGGGTAAAGACTCACCACAAAAAGCATCTTTGTCACAGTGAAATGTCACTCGGAGTAATGTTAAGACACCCGCAATGCTGATCAGTCGTTACAATAAAAATGTAGGCTGAGCGACTATTCATCCCACAACCAGGCAGTTTGAAGGTTCTCCCAAAGGCTCAGTCAGCATCATCATCATCGTCGCTGCCACCGTCATCCACGTCGCATACAAAACCCGCACGCAGCGAGCTGCAAACAGTATTTCATAAACACAAGGCGCACAGGCTAAAGATAGTCTGAGAGCATTACAAGCCTCCCCTGAGAAAGGGATCGGCAGGAAGGTGGGATGCTGTTGACTCATCATTCCCCCAAGCACACAAGTCATTGTTGCTGCCACTTGTGCACGTATAACATCCATCCACGATGGAGACGCTGAATCTTAACAGAGGGCTTCCATCGGCCACGATCAATCTTTTGCGCTAAACAGTGCGTCAACTCCAATGGCCAAACATACCTGATGCATTTATTTACTGCGTTCGCAAAACGTTCGGGTAACGGAGGCTTGCTACTCGGAGCGCCCCGTGCATTTAAGAAATATGTCACCGACAATTTAATGAATGTTTCATACATGCAATCGTTGAACAAAATATTGTGATACGTGATAAACATGCCACGCCGAAGCAAGCCGTACCGATTTACTGGACAATTTATATTTTAGTAGCTTTTAAACATGTTTTAATTATGTCAAGAGCTATTGGATAAAATGTGTCATGATCACGAGTCACCTTCGATTAGCACGGTTGGCTATGTACGGTGCGAAAGAAGTTCAACATACATACATAGTCAATCCACTGCTTTGACATGTTTAAGATATTTATTTTTTGAAAGTTCAAAATGTTTCTCTCTCTCTCGGGACTGTACTGTACATTTAGGCAAGGGCTTAATCACTACATTCCAAACTGCAACAGAAGCATGAAAAAAAAATAACCGCAGCATAACAACATAAAATTCCACACCGGCCAACTCACTGCCCCCCCCAGTTTCCAGAGCACAAAAAACCCCACGCCGGTGCCAGACCGCGGTGAATAATCACAGTGGTGGCTCGACGGGCTGTACAGCCAGGGCATCAGCAGAATGACAAATATATAACAAATATATATCTACAGTATCTTAGGCGAAAGCGGCAAGCTGCACTTACAGCCAGTACATGAGCATCACCGGGGGCACTGGGGAAAAAAATCCCTCGCACTGTTGAGGAACCCCTCCAGCTGGATGCCACTGCAGCAAAGCGAGGGCTTGAGCTGACCTCTCAGGTAAAGGTCAGCTGAGTCCATCATCATCATCATCAGTGAGCCATGATCAATCCACTGCTGGATAAAGGCTTTCCCAACCCGTCACCATTTCTCACAGTCCCATCATAATGCAACAATCCACCGAGCAAATACACACGAGCCGATTTCACAGCTCCATCTGTCGTAGTGAACGGTAAAGTAAAAACGGATTTGCGGGAAAGCCGAGAATAGTTTTGCACAGGATAGGCCGACGTTTGGCAAAAGAATGTAGCATTTTTAATAGCGGTTCGTGGCCATACATTGAGGTGAAAACCTACCCCCCTCCCACTCTATTCTAAGGGAGACACGGCACACACGCACACAGGCAAGGTCGGTGGATCACGTGGAGATTCATGAAACTCTCAAACCGGCTGCAGGTCTGCGAGAAGGCCAGCAAAGGGTGATACGGCGAATTGGGGGACTTTGGTGACATTGCAAAGGACTCCAACATTCAAACTGAATACCGACCAGCCGGCAGGACTGAATGAACGCCTCACCTTCACTTAAAACATGGTTTAATTGTTGAGTGCTAGACAAAACCTCGTCCCTTTGTGGACGCATATATTGTGTACCTCCCATTGGGACGCACGTTTGTTTATGCGACGCATCTGATGTCTCAGTAAAATTGGGCAGCGAGGGCTAAAAATAAACTAAAATAAAAAAAGGCACTCAAATTAAACTATTTTTTAAAAGTGTCGTAAAAGGTTCATGAAATGGTCTAATCATACTAGCTGTACCCAGCATAACGTACGCCGATCCAACAGATCTTAAATAAAGAATCACACTTTTTTTGTAAACTTATATTTTCCAATCGAAGATATATCGAAAGATAAACAAGACAGATAGAAGATGGATACAACACAAAGAAGATATCAATGAAAAGATTTATATAAAAGATAAGAATAAAATGTCACTATTAAATTAAATGTACACAAATATATACATCGTCTTCGAAGCTGAAACAGACGTGTTGCAGACATCGCCTTTTTATAATAAATGAAGATTTAAATGGAAGTTGAAACCTGGCTTATGTTCATGACGCTTCCATCAACCCCACGAACCCAAAATTCAATGGCCAACAACACTGTACTGTAACTTATCTTTTGACACAAATTAGTTGATTTCGAAATACCTGTTGATCGTTGCAGCGTTTGTCCGTTACTCGATAGCTACTGGCAGGCTATTGTTTATATGCAAATTGAAGCAAATGTTCACCAGTATTTTGTTTTACATTTAAATGTTATCTAGCGCCACGGTGTAAAGTTCAGTCTCTTATCCACTATCTGTTTTTTTTCCTCTCTCGGTTATGAGGAAGCGTGATTGCACACAAGGTCACCTATTGTGCATTTTTCCTGTAAAGGCAGCGTTATTGGTGAACATGTTGAATTTTATACTTTTGCACCATTGCCAATGCAGTTTGACCAAATAATGTCCTTAAAAATTAATTGGCTTAACATCCCAAAGGAAGATCCAAACTGAAAAAATATCACGAGATGGATTTCCCTAAAAAAACCAAATGTACCACAGTGCAATTTGGATTTTTATCACGTATAAATGCGACTGCAATCTCTCCATACGCTACATAAACACAAATAAAAAAAAGCATTACGATTGTTAATGTTCCGATGTAGCGAACGGAAACCTCACTCTTCCTCGCCAATTCACGAGACCGTTCCACGTTCGGACAAAAAATGCAAATAAATAATTATAATGAGAGCAGTGAGGTAACGTGAATAACCTCAGAAGTATCTTGAGAAATTATCTCAAGTTTGCAGAATGTGTGCGTTCACGGGCGCTATTACGCGGCCGTGCATCGAAGGTACTCGAAGGTTTGTGGTGTGAGACACTGGAGGTGTGAATGTGAAGGACTGCCTTTAAATTGTTGTTTTAGAGGCTTAAGCCAATTCTTTAATATTTCCCTTCGGTATTTACGCAGGACAACACTGCATGTCTATATAGTCAATTTGCAGAAAGTGTAGTGAATTTCTATTATGGAGCACTTGTTATCACAACTGTCGGGTATTTGTGGATGTGAAATACGCTTATATTTCCAGCTTAGCGACACGTGATGCAATAAGGAATGCCAGATTTACACTGGCGCAATAGAGATTGTGAAACTGGCACATCAACGCCTGTCTGCTTGTGTGCAACACAATTTTCATTGGCAAATTTTTTTTTTTAATCAAAAGAACGTTTGCTCCCCATACGTACGAACTTTGTTTATTTAGTGGAAACCGGTTCTAACCAGACGATGACGTTCATATTGTACCACGAACCACGAGCTCAAGGTACATGAAGAGTGTCAAAGGGCCCAAACGGTCACACACCCAACGGCGATAAATGTTATCACAATTGTGGGTTATTTGGAATTTGGACTCTTGACACACGACAATTCACTGTTGCGTAAGATGTCACGAGCTCATTAACCACCACCTAACGCCAAATGGCGTTCTATAATAATGCCCCAGAGTGGAACTCAAAATATCGATCCAATGCCACCACTCTCAGCGGAATTGCGCACGAACTGTACGATCATTCACCTTCCCCCAGATTAGCTCAATCATTGCTTACCCAGTGTTGTGCCTTTCGGACCATCTTTTCATTGGGATATATAACCTCTTTGAAAGCCACCAAGAGTTAAGACTTGTATCGGTTTCCCCATCTTTTTGGACAGACAGGGAAGTACTGTAGCCACTGCGATTTCTGTGCTTGGCTAATCATTTGGGTTGACAGGACAGTGGGGCAGCCCTGAGGTTTTGGCCGCCACCTCTGAGAGAAAGGGGTCATTTGATTCCCAGCACGACACTGAGCTGCGGACACTGCGAGTGATGAGCGGATGTACGTGTGCGGTGCCACATGTGTCACATGTGCCACATGTGCTCAGCAATTGCACCCCATTTGGGTTCTCTCCAGCACGAAGGCATATAGCGGTTAAGTAAATAACCCCGATAAAATAACCTTAATCCGTTGCTGTGCTATCCTCACAAATAGCATCCTTCTCTTGCAGTTTAATTACTTCCAATTGCAGCGTTTGAGCAACGAGGTGCCTGCATGTGTTTATTTGAAATCCAGCCTGCGTGAAGCCACCCATTAGCATTGGAGCTAATTAAATTGAGCACGAGAACATCACGGATTTTTTGAATTTTTTTCCATCGGTGCCTTCAGATGTGAATTGGCGCGCGCGTGCGTGCGGGCGGGGGGAGGGGACAATCCCATCACAAGAAACATCTCGAGTGCACAAATCGGTCACGACAGACGCATCCGCCGACGCAATCCGTTTGCATGCAGCGGCGCACACACAAAAAAACGCAGCCGCGATGACGCCCACCTTCGGCTTGCATCACGACGCGGCCGAGATCGGAAACCCTTTCGCCTCGTTTCAACGAGCACTGGAGACTGATCTCTGCCGGGCCCAGTGATGGTCTCGAAGCAGGAACGTGGTCCAAGTTCTGGGTCCCCCCCTCCCCCCATGTTCTGTTAAGCCATGAATGAGGCTGTGGGCCAAACCCCACCCGGTTCCATCTTCCTACTCCCCTTCCTTACCCTGTGTGGCCTGGTGCTGGGATTAGAAGGTGATGCTCAACAAATGTGTTTCAACAAATGTCGAATGCAGGCAAAGATGAAACAATGGTGCAGGAACTCCCATGACCCAGCATGATTATTGTAAGCTAAAAATATTTTTTGTGTGAATTTCCACCAATTATTTCTCAACACCAACGCCTCTGGGAATTTAAACTATGCGAGTGACATCACGGCATGCGACTTACCTCCGAGTTGATCCCTGTGACTTGGCCCGGATGTATGGATGTGTACGCATATATACCCCTTTTCCACTGGCACACCCGAACTGAGCCAGCGTGGGACACTCATCGTGGTCTGGGTGGTTTTCCCACTGGAAATTTGCCGTGCCGCGTCAATAAACCAAAACGTAATACTCTGCTGGCCTCACAAGACACCGGGAGATCTGGCGTTAGGGCCAAGAAGCGACGAGGCGAATGAAATGATCATTGCATGCGGTGTCAATTGGCACCCAGCAGCGTGGCTCAGTTGAACAATGAAAAAAAGGAAATATTCAAAGACAAAGCTTATTTTGAAAGAGAATACATTATAGATATACACCATCTTGATCATTATCAGCCCGTGATCATTCCCCTGCTAGATAAAAGCCTCAGCTGTTGCACATCTTTCACGGTCATGCAATGTAAGAATGCACCACTTTGCACCTGCACACGAGACAATTTCATTGGACTTTATTTTTCTGGTTTGTTTGCTCCCTCGGTTGCGATCCTGTTAAAGTCTCGACCATCGGCCGTCACCCCTTCGACCCAGCCCCACTTTATCTTGGAAAATATATATTTATGGGTACTTATAATACCGTATGAACATTCAAATATTTAGATACTATATTAACTGAATGAAAAGCATCCCCCTCAGTGAAGTGGTCTAAAAATAAGGCTGATGTGGCAGAGCGAAGTTGGACCATTATAAAGTGTATTTTTTTCTTTATTTCTTACGAAACGCTCTGGAATACAAAATTAGCCTTCCCGACCAACATTTTTAAGTTAATGATTATTAAACGGAATTATTTATCAAAGAATGTTTCACAGTTGGAGGTTAAAAGATCCCATGACGTCATTCACCATTGTGTGCCTGCGTCACGCTCCAAATTTGCCAACCTGCAAATGACTAATTTAGGATTTTACGCAACAATTATCGCCACCTACTAGCAAACTAATGTCTGATTACAAGCCAGGTTGTTGAGTAAAGGGCCCTCTTATTAAAAACGAATTATTAATATTATTGCAAAACACAATGCTGCACAATTAACCAACAGCAGGAAGAACAAGATTCAAAACACTGCATACTGTATTGTGAATATATGCATCAATTTGTAGTGCAAAAATGAGGGGGGGGAAATGAATGATGTAAGCGTCAAGGTATATTTACGCAAATGTACCCTTAGTCTATTTCGCATTCGACTTAACGCTTTGGGGCTTTCCCAGTTGGAAGAGCGACATGATCCGACAAACACCGCTTGTGACGTCTGTGCCATGTCCCACTCGTACAACGAACAAAACACGAGAAGCGATTGCTATTTACAGAGTAAATGAGAACGTCTTCCGTAACATTTGTTAGGTTAAAGTTTATTTTGATCGCAATCAAGAAATTAAATACATTAACTTTTGCTTTCAATTTAAAACACACAGGGATTCTCTTTTCTGTTCAAGGATGGATAATTGTAAGTGTTTTGTAGACTTCACAAATATATAGAACATAAAAGACTACGGAAAGTACAAAAACCCAGTGTGACTATCTCTTTAGCCTCCACTATATACAGGTTCCATAAACTTTAATTTAACAAAATTCAACACGAAACTTTAAAGTTACATTTGCCCACTTGCGGCAGTGCCAAATATACAATTAAATCCTGAAAAGCAAAAACAGGCAATGAGCAATTAGATCTTCAAAAAGCTCATGTCGGATATTCACGACAACGCATGAAGGTTTAGCGCTAGCACAGATCCCTGCTTTATGGAAATAAAAAAACCCGCTTGTGCCGAATCGCCATAGACCACCACCACCACCACAGCAGACGGATGACAGACTTTAAATCATTCAATTTGCACGCGACTCGGCACGTCCAAGCGTCTAACAGCTTTAACACGGTGGAATAAGTGAACCGGACACGTCACACTGGCAGGCAGTCCTTAGCTTGGAGAACACTGAAGTGGTAGACAGAGTGTAACTGATCAGGGTCGGGGTGAGGTTGGGGGGGCAGCAGTGGTGGTGGTGGTGGGTGGGGGGGGTCTGGGCTCGTATAAGGTGAGCCGCCCTTGGGGACGGGCGATTGCGCGAGGAGAGCGCAAGTGCTCGCTTGTGCCGGCGCAGGCGGCGTTCGTAAACGGCACGTGCGTGACCCCCTTCCCCCCCCCCCACCATGCTCACTTTTCACTGTCACAGTAGAAAGCGAAGGAAGCTCACCCTGGAGCGAGACGCCACCGATAGAGAAAGCCAACACCTCCAGGGGCAATTGGACGATTGCCCCCCCACCGCCACCCCCTTCCAACCGTCATTGTGCGGCAATTAGTGCGCCACCGGTCCTAGAAGGGATACGTCAGACTAAAAGCAACAGGTTCAATGAGACGCCTTTGTCATCGCACCATCGTGCGCGCGCACGTGAGTGGCATGTTTATCGTCGAGCATCTTCGAGGTACTTAGCGAAGTGAATTTTCCGAAACTAAGCCTCCGAAACGCTACGATCCCATCTCCAATAGCTTTGAAAGAAGTTGAGAGCAGATCCAAAACAAAGGGCTGGAGGATTAGTAAAGTGAGTCGTATTACGAAGCACGGACTACTTTGGTTGTTCTGTTATCGCAGTCGCTGAACGCAGGGCCAAAAGCCTAGAATACACAGCAGCCAGAAACGAAACAAAAATATATAAAAAAAAACTCTTCACCAGTCAACTACTCCAGCATGATCAATGCCCCAACAGAGAAGACGGTACCTCAAGCTCAGGCGAGGGCAGATAAATGGCTAAACCGTTCTCCAGCACCCTCTCTCAGGTAATGTGGATCCACCTTCTGAGCATCTTTCGTGGCGCTAATTCCTGCCGTCTATTAGGTAGAGCTCGTGCGGGAAATACTGGCGAAGGCTCTCTCCGGCAACGTCAACCAACGGACAACCACACTGGGGTGGAGAGCCCCCTTTGGGTGCCTCGAGCAGGAAGTTACGGTGGCACTGGCCAGGGTGGAATCGAAGACAAATCCCACCTGTCCTTGCCACCTGTGCGTAGGTTTACTGGGCCCAAAAAAATATATACACAATAGCTGAAAGTGATCAGGACTGTATACTCAACCATAAGCCTTCTCCTGCCAAGCCTCCCCACGATTCGAGTATTTGTGTGGTGTATTCAGAACGTTAGCTCACCTGTCGAAACACCGCTTCTATGGTCCATCAGCTATTTTTATAAACAACAAAGAGCTTGGTCGCTACAACGCCTCACCTGCGTTTATTAAAGACACACAGTCTCCCACTGAGAGTGTGTGTCGGAAAGGGCACTCAGCGGGGCACACGAGGGAAATGACTTTGACGTCACAATATTGAAACACAAATTGGTCAACCTTACGTCACCGGGGTCTGTCGCTCCTTCGTCAAGACGAAACTCTGCTAATCCAAGTCCTGTCGAAGGTTGACCGTCTTCTTCTACATTCGTATTTCTTCCCGGCGTAAAAGATCATTTTCAGTGCAACGTTTTTATTTTACTCGAGCGGGAAAAAAACGTAACCAAGCGTGGATGCGCGGAGGCTAAAATCTGCTTTCAAGGATATTACGGGGCAGCAGCCTGGAAGTGGGGAAGATGGGGAGCAGGGGGAGAGCAGGCTGACTTGCTGTGGGCGGGGAGCGTTTGGCGACACAGCCTCTCACAGGCTGCGCGGGATGACCGTGAAGGGCACGGCGGGGCTGGTGGCCTCAAGCTCCAGGGCGGCGAGCAGACACTCGGTGGCGCCCTGGCTGTTGCCTTGCGCCTGCAGCACCTCGCCCAGGCTGTTCCAGGCCTCGTGCGCCGTCGAGTTGACGCGCACGGCGTCGCGCAGCACCTTCTCCGCCAGCCCGCCGCGCCCCAGCCTCTGCAGCACAAGACCCTGCCGCAGACAACGCAGCCAAGAGAAGAAGGGGGGGGTCAACTCAGAGACGAAAGCGGAAAATTTCGAGGACCGTAACCCTTTGGTTAGAATCTATGCCGTTCGTTACCATCGTCGTAACGATGTATCGATTCATCATATTCTGATTGGTTATTCTTCAAACTGTATGCAAATCATATGAGATTTGTACGTCGTTACATTCGCAAAACTGCACAGAGTAGGCGGAGCAAACGAGAGATGACACGAACGAGACGTTATTGGATAGAATGCCTACCGCGAATTGAAACGATTCACCGAATCGCTCGTGTGGATGAATAATTTAAGATCGACTTATGACAAGAAAAAAGGCAGAGAATTAATAAGATATCACCTCCTAGGTATACTTTCTGTTGTAAGACAGCGTCGATGATGATGATGGCGGCGAGTGTCTTTTTGGGAATCGGCTGGCACATCAATGCCAACACAATCCCTGAAGTTGTCTGAATATTTCATGAGCTTCTGGCAGCTTTGGTTAAAGGGGGGAACTCAGCTTGCTCAGCGCCAGGGCTTAATACCCCCACATCAAGCATGCTGAAAAGATGCAGTCGCTGTTAAGTTCTAACTTAACCGTGGCGCCTTTTGCATGCCAGACAAATAACTGGTTCAGTGAAATGTTTTTTTTACCAAACCGTGCATGTACAATGGAATGGAAACAACTTCATGGTCAAAATGCGGAAAAACATAATCTCCCGCAAGGAGAAATTTTACATTTCCGAAACATTTTGCTGACAATGGTTGTAATAAATTAGTTTAATTTACTCTCATTTAAAAGCAGGTACGGTATCGACTTTACAAGTTACAGCAGGCCATCGGCACATGATGGCTCTCTAATCTTGCTAATGATTCATCAATATTTTAAACCAGATTCAGTGGCTCCTTTGCTACGGTCTCACTCCTGCAGTTGATAGATGTCTGTCCCACTCACTCTCTGCATCCTATCCAAACACGTTCTCTTGTGCACTCTCTGGTCTTAAATTAAACTAAACTCGCAGATGGAAATGAGGTGGCATATTTCACTCCGTTCAATGTATTTACTCACCTTCCATTTCAGGTCACATCCTCTCAATAAACTGAACTTGCAATTTGGTAAAGAGGAATTTATGTTTGCCAATTTTTTAGGTGTGATCATCCATCTACTAGTTTGGGTTCTAGAATTACAAGTGAACCACCAGATAAATGAGAATGAACACATTCAAATGGTCTTGAGTTGCTGCCTGCATAACAGGACAAGGTGTTGCCTTTAACAAAGTCTCTCGGCACTACCAGACAACAGTCTTATGCAAACCGCCAAATTTCTTAAGAGGCAAATAGATCAACTCCAGGGCCATCCTGCTGTTATCTAAAAAAATAACACTTATATAATCCGTGCCATTTGGGCGGCATGCGGACCACGGTAAATTGCCATCATCACGCCAGGAGCCAAAAACAAGGAGGAAGGGACGAGGCTTGAAAGCGGGACGAGACACTGGGGCAATCACGGGCCTGAAAAATGGTTCCATGCGTGGCAGGTGGCAGGATGTGCCACGGCGCAGCAGACGGCGCTTAAACTAGGACGACTCGCAGCCAGGCACGCAGATGCGCGGAGGGGTCAGACGTGGCTGGACAGGGGGCAGGTGGCACCACAAGCCAATGGCTGCCTTTTAAAGGTGACTTTCTGCCGTTTTGTTTCCATGTAAATCTCTTCCCACCAGACCGCACGAGGACTGTCGGTGTGTGTGTGTGTGTTTGTTTTTTACGTGGACAACAAAATGAGCTTCATGCCAGTGCTACGCAGTTCATGCGAAACTGGCTCTGCGACAACCACGCTCTCCCCTAATCTACCACACCTTACAGCCCATCCACGCTAAAAATTAACGACTCGGCAAGGCAATGACACGAGGACGATTACGTGCATCAGATATTGCAACGTGGTTGCAGGTCCAATTATCAATGAAGTAACTCTAGCCCTGACCCTCATCCAGTGTCGTGTTCGGTGGTGGGCTTAGAATCAGACAATTAACAAGTTTCCATGATCAACAGACCCAAGCAGCTGTGCCAGGCTGCTCTTGGTTCAGCTCCTATCTTGCTCCAACGCTTCCGAGAGCTGTGAGCCTCCGTGACCTCAGCCACTCCATTGCCCCCACCTGCTGCTGCTGCCCCTTTCCCTTCATGGCAGAGGGGGGGGACCTATCATAGGTGATCTTTTTTCGTCTCACAGACAGGAAAAAAAACTGTTTTTCAAAATAAAAAAAAACAATGTTCCGCTGTGTCCTGAATTTGACCTCCGTGAGAGATGCCATTGACCACGTGTCTGTTTCTGTGTTGACACCATGACGTCACCAGTGTTTGTGAGGGTGGCTTTATACAGGCTGCTGTGGGAATCTTGCAGCAAGCCTACTACTACATGCCTGCTTTGTGATCTCGGGCCAGCACGCTGCCCCGTTGGTGGTGCGGACGTGGCAAAAGCTTTTCCTTCGGAAAAAAATCGAAAAAATCTACTCCTGCTCCTATTTGCTCTCGCACATTGGAGATGCTGAGATTTTCTGCGGAATCCACAAAGTGTGGCAGTGGCCGTGGCCAACTTGACCGAGCACAAATAGATTGTCTCAAAGTTAAATAAAAAGAATGTTACCCTGGTAAACAATCCGTGTGAAGCTTTTCTAAAATAAATAACTTAGATAAATAAACACAGGAAAATAAACTGCAGCCTTAAGCAGCTCATCTGCTCAGTTGACTAACCAGCCAACAGGAAGATGGCCACCGTTTTTATCGCGCGTCCTTCCTCCTGCTACTCCTCTCCCCTCGGGGTGAGGGAGTCAAGTGATGAATGTTTCCTCAGCCTCAACGTACCTTTAGTTCCGGATCCCCACCACAAATTGTTCTACTTTACATTGTACGTGTCATTTTAATGTTGACCCTGTTGCTGGCCTGGTCCTTGGCATCGCCTCCTGGCCCTTGCCTGGCCTCCCTTGAGGGCTCTCCCTGGGTCTGCCTTGAAGGGATATTTATTTTGTCCCTCCAGTGGAAATGTGCGCATTGTTCTTAATTTTTGAAGCAAGGCACTTTGATGGCGCTACGGCGTTCGTTGAAGCACCATGTATAAATGTACATGCTTATATCCTCAACGCTTACATAGTAAATAGTTAAATAAAGGAACACAAACTATCTGACGTAGATACACGGAAATTAACGTCACAAAATTAGCTTACGAAAATTAATGACAATACGCTAGTGAACGAATGTGAACAGAAAAACTTAGCCGTGATTAGTTCAACCAAGATATTTGGCTTGAACGTGGCAATTTGCAATTTGCGCATACACCAGCGCATGCAGAACTAATCACATTATTTCCTAAGTAACTAAGGGGACGCTAAACTGCAGTCTTAAATAACACGCATGCGAAACAGCAGCCATACCGCTCAGGGTCAAGTGTCCCCCCCCCTCCCACGTAAGCAAATACGAACTTTGCGTCCCTGGCAACCACTCAGGATGCCCCAGATAATGGGGCAGAGGTTCCTAAGAAGCGGTCGACAAAGCCGCCTAGAGATTCCTTCTCCCCTCCTACCGTCGGAATAAACCTCGCATCGATCTATCTGGACAGGTGTGTGTGTGTGCGCGTGTGTGGGGAGTCGTATCAGGGTTTATCTTTGTAGCAGCCAGTAATCTCTCTGGCATGCACCTAGCAACTTTCAGAATGTTGACTTACCTTGAAGTACTGTTTGTGTTAGGGGCTTTATTTTCCAAGAGTCACAAACAGCCTCGACTTTTACCAACCCGGGTATGCAGCTCAGAAACCATAGGTTTAACATTAAGGGAACATCAGCACATTTATATATGCATATATACACACACACTGAACATATACATGCCCTAGTTATATGTTACACTATATAAAGTATGAGTGGAAATAGCACTGTATATCCCACCCTCCCGAGAGGTAGAAGCTAAAATTGAAATCCTATCCTTTACGCCCCAGCGCTGTTCACCTGTTGGAATAATGCAGTCACTGGGCAACCAATGCCAACCCGTCACCAACCCGTGGAAGCTGAGATACAACAGCATTCCATTCAAGGCGATTGTTAAAGGTTTTCAACAAAACTAATGAATTATTCAGCGCATCCCACCCGAAGGTCACCCTGCCATGCCAACCGCTTCATTGTTCAAGAGCTGCTGCGACTGGAAGTCCGCGTAGAAGACACATTTGAATTTCACTTAAAATTCAGCAATTCTCCCGTCTGTGGGCTGCGCGAGTGCGCGTGTGTGCGGAGGAGGCTCGTGAAGGACGCGACTGGGCAGTTGGACGCGGTCGCCCACAACGACAGCGAAGGCCAGGGGAGCGACGCTCACAACAACGAGCGTAGCGCTGGGCGGATAAAACGCGGCTATTTGGAACAGTAGGGAGCACATGTGGTGCATCTGCCAGCTATCTCAGTCAGTCAACCCATGGCACCTGGGTGTGTCACGTAAACTGTCAGCAAGCCTTCGACACTTCACGTGGCATCAAAGCGCACCTAGCCAGGCACAAGCGCTGTGGTGACATCACCGCCACTTGGTGGCGAATGGCGGCTGTTGCATTCAAAATACGCAGCAAGCAAAAACACTTCACTGCACCCTACCCTCCCTCAACCTGTTCCCAAAACACTACACGTGACTTTGGCGCCAGGTACACGAACGCTGAATTGTATGACTAATAGGTTTCAGTTGTTAAAGTTTACTTTAGTCGTGCAGACCTGACGTAATAATCCAGAACAAAACCAACGGCCCTATCTGATTGAGCCGTGGAGACCTCAGAAATTTTAAAACTTGTTCAAGAGTGGCTTGAATTAAAGCACTCGTGGGGTAGCGGATGTGTCATGGTACGAGCACTGTAAATGTAGTCCTAAAACCAGACAACACTTTTCCGTGCGTAAAACTCGGCATTCTACCTTATGCACACACATGTGTCCTTGCGGGCGCGTGAGCACATACCTGTGGGGAGTTGTTTGCGCACTGCTCTTACGGCGCGAAAGAAGTTCAACATACATACATACTGCGATCCAAGTTTCATACCTGGCCATGGCTAACATCGGTGGTGAATTCTATCTGAAACGGTCCTGGCAGCTGCGCTCGGTTGACTCAGCTTCAAATTAGTCCCCTTGTGTGGCGTGTGCCCAAGTAAGTACTGGAGATGAAGCTGAATAGGTGTGGTATGTGCCAGCCTTCATAGGTGATCACTAAGAGAACTTGCACTAGCAGCCTCAAAGACTATGCTGGGGATATATGTCTTTGTTTTGTGTTTATGTGAATGTGTGTGAAATTGATTTCTGATCTAAAGCGCGATCACTTTCCACTCCCATTCATACAAATCAGAAAACACGACACCCTCTCCTAAGGTTCTACAAATCATAGACGTTCTTCAAGATTGCATATTACATAACAGCATCTATATTGTAGAAAAACGGAGCAAGTAAACAAAAGGAATTACAGAAGCAGAGCTTAACATAAATTATATACAAGGGCCTTGAATATACTTTTTTGACTTCTAAATATGATACACAGCGGCGAACGGCACGATGAATTAATGCGTACTCAAACGGGTAGTAAGTAATGCTTCGTGGCAGGCTGGTAAAAATTAAGAAGGCTTTGGTGAACGAGCTCACATGCAGTGTCTGGTTTCCAAAGCACATTGTGACTGTACGCCTGATCAAATTCCACACTCTAATAACTCTGTAACTGCATACATTTAAGCAGAACATCTGTTCCAGTATTACGTTACTGTTTGCATTGGAGAAGGGGGGCCCCTCTTGTTGTGCAACATCCTCATAAAGGCCACCCTCACTTGCTTTCCTCCGTCTGATCCCATTAGTGGTAGCTATGATCCGCTATGGTCCGGGGCCTGCTTGATTAACTATTGCAGACTGTGTGCATTCTCATACCACACAATAACAACAACAACAACAAACCAACCACGACTGCGGTTAGTCCAGCTTACGTCGCTTGACTAACCGCAATTTTGTCATTCATGTCAAGGGCCATGTGAAGATAAAAAAAATACAAATGACCTTTGGGCTGGACACACTGCTTTAAAAGGGGTGAAGGACGCTGGTCTGCGCTAACGATCGTGGGCATGCCCAAGAGAACGTCCAATGCGGAGAGGCAGTGATGAAATCAGCTCGCGTATAGGCGTTAAGATGGATTATGGAAGGCTTTCATTTGGTAGCGATGGACCATTGATGATGATGATGAGTTAGAACCATAACTAAGAGTGAAAAAGCTGCCTCCATTTTGCTTGCGATGAGACCTCTGCGGCCTAACAACCAACAGCCTTAGCACCTCCGTCATTCTCACCAAAAACCCATTCTCAAAGACTAAGGACCCCCCCCCCCCACTTTCTGGCCCAAATGCACCCCCGCCCCCGCCCTGTCTGCCCAGCTTCTTCTTTTACAGCACTGCAGCACGAATGAGGGGAGAAAAAGGGACCACCGTAAACCCATTAATCCTTTTCAGTGTCACGGGCAGCTGCTGCTACAATTTGGTAGAGGTGTCGCCATTCCAAAAATAGCGCTCCTGGTGTGAAACCGCAGGTAGGTTCTATCTTGCTATCCCCGTAAGCATAAACGTTGATTAATTTAATTTAACAGATCCTGACATTCTCGTCAGCGCCTCGCTTAATCTTCCTGCGCGACCGCTGTCACGCTAGCCCCAGCCGTGCTTTTGTTTGGCTCCGTGAGCCTCGGGCAGGTGTGCGCAGAGAGCCAACACTGACATACACCTGCCATCAGAATCGCCATCAGCTTGCATATCGTTTGCGTAGAAGGGATGTGTGTCCAGACTAGCCAGCAGAAGTTAGGTCTCAAGATTGGGTCAGGGTTTATTATTAGCTCGGCAACGGTACAAGACAAGGAAATGTTCAACAAAAAATGACCGAGAACTAAAGGCCGGGGCTTGAAACCCTCACTGAGCTGGCCGGATTGCATTTTCATTTATCCCAAGACGTGGTCTTATTTTTGTTATTATTTGATGTTCCGTGCGGTTGTGATTTTTCCACTCAAACAAAAAAAATCAACGAAACAAAGACCTGCGTTTTGTTATTTCACCAAATGTATCCTCCACAGGTGAGATTGCCCTTTTTAAAAACATCCCACAGCCACACGCCCGCCACTTTGGCCGTTCTGCACGCACACATACACAGCAGGTCTTGCAAAAACATCCACCTTTTAAAGACTTCCAAGCGAATTTCGTCATCTGAAAGTTTAGATATTGTTTGTGTAACCAGCTTGGGTGGTGGAGTGCTTCAGACTTAAAATAAATACAGCAGCACTTGACAGTGTGGTCCACAAAGTAAACTTTCAGGTCTGGACAAGCCATAAATGCCCCGCGCGCCTAGCTTCACCACATTTCTGCGTGACACAGACGGAGTTTTAAAACTGTGCCGCAAGCAAGCCTATGTATAAGACGAACGTTCTTTTAGGTGTCCAGCCTGCAAGCAGTGCTCTTCCATGGAATAATGACAATGCCAACCTTTTGTGACAATCTACCCTCTGGATGACCACCTCATCACCATGCAAGGTTGTTTGCCAGACTTAACCACGCCGGACAAAGACAGGAGGATAATGGTCGTGGTCACGGACCCGGGTTCATAGTGCAGTGTGCAACTGCTGCCCCACTGCTCCGCTTATCTTTAAAAAAATTACGGAAAATATCAAGCTAATCAGGTGTGTTTTGGATGTCAGCTGCCTCCAACATTCCGCGGTCACCACATTTTGAGCAGTTGCCAATGCCCAAATGGCCAAACAGTGGGAATTAATGAGAGCGACAATGCAAAACAACGACACGATGCAGAATCTTAGCATGCCCGTCGAATGACTCTGATTATTAGTCACCGTGCAATAATTACCAGCTCCGTAGGATTAATGAATTCATTATTTTTATAATTATTAATTTGCTATCCACGTGGCTTTACCGAAAGACCCAAAGAAAATTAATAAAGAGGTCGATTAATTTGAATCTAATTAGACGTGAAATGTGTTCTTTGTTTGCTACTATTATTTTTCCACGTGGTGTTCTCATAAAATTAATCCGTTCAGTTTGTTCGACATCCAGCCACGAACACACTGAGATCAAGTCTCCGTTTCATCGGGGACCTGGGTTACAGATATTTACGTAGCCATTGGGTGTGCAGGGGTGGAATTGCACCGCGGCCCAGTGGAGGGGGGCTGGGAGGCAGACGTGGGGAACCATTTTGCCGAGAATGCTGCGCCACGGACTACAATACGGACGCAGAGGCATTGGAAAAAAAGAGATTTTTTTTTTTAAGCGAGTCCCAAACTTTCGAAACGGAACTCGTACACAAAACAGCCTGACAAAGTTCTTGCCTCCCAGTACCCAGTGGAAGGAGAACCATTTGTGCTTGCTGGGTGAGATAGCTGCTGGGGTGGTCGTTAACACCGAGGCGGAGTTATTTTTAACCCGCGAGATGGGACACGCTTACTGGAGGCAGAATCTCCACGCACCTGAGAGATATGAGAGCGATGAGAGCGATGAAGGAAGCAGTAAAGAGAGGGGAGTGGTGAGTGTGACAACACTGGGAGGATGATGGAAGGTGTGACAGGGAGAGAGGCTGAGGTGTGGAGGACGGGGGGGGGGGGGGTGCGGGGGGTGTGATCAGGCTGGGGAGGGAGCAATGACAACGCGTGAGGGCTGGGTTTCGGCTAAATGGACGTGTACCACTGGGAAATTGGTACGACGTTAATCAATAACGAGCAGGCAACCACCTCTCGGTTAATGCCATGGCTGCCATGGCGGTGGTGATGGTGGTGGTGTGAAGCGAGCGGTTAATCTTTAATGAGCCACACCTGTGATTAACAGCCCCCCCCCCCCTCCACATAACAATTTTAATTGAGGCAATCAAACCAACAATATGCTGTTTGGTTGAAATAGAACAAGCGGACATATGTTCCGTCAACCCTTGTGGTGCAAGGAGAGGAGAGAAAGAGCGTGCGAGTCGATCACCGTCACTTCCGATTACCGAGGTTGGATACGTGCGGTGCGAAAGAAGTTCAACGCGCATTCGTACATCCGGCAAACGCGCGAAGCATCTGCCTCGGCAGAAAAAGAACGCAGCTACGCAAGGTTGCGTTGGGACATAATTATCCCAAGATGCCCGTGGCTTGAGCTCTCCGAAATGACCTGGAAATGCCTCTCAGTTGTCTTGAAATGGGCGACGGATGAAGGCGCTCAATCAGTATTCATGAAATGGTAACAAGTCTCCACTTAACGAAGATCAGAGCGAGGGAGGACGGGACGCAGCACTGCTGCGCAATTTATACCGCCGTGCCGAAAAGACCAATTCCACACCCAGCAGAGAACGAGCCTCGCAGAGCGATAAGAAACGCTCATCGCACTGCGACGCGTAAAACGCGCATCTCATGGCGGCGGTTACCAGACTACACAGCAAGTGGATTTAAATGGCAGGCGAGAGAACATTCTAATTCTCCGGGAGTGACTTCACGCTGAACCCACTGTTCGGCTGAGGCACGCGCATCCCTCTCACTATATGCTCTCGACTGATTGGGGTGTCAATGCGTGCAAAACTCAGCTCCTAGCAGCAACAGCGAGGGGAAAGGAGGAGGGGGGGCGGGCATGCAAGCAAGGAAGAGACACCGGCTGAAGGGAAAGCGTGCGCGCATACGTGCGAGCGGGGTGGGCGCACAGGCAAGCAGGGGAGTGACGGTGCCGAGAGGCTAATTGGTTTGGAGCGTACAGTCAGCGGCGCAGACGTGGCGAGACGGGAGACGGAGAGACGATGTCTCAAGCCAAAGGGAGGAAAGGCGAGGGTCGGGAGAGGAGGGGGGGGGGACGGCTTTCCGCTGATCGTGGGCGAGCGTGGCAAGTGGCATCCGCAGCCCCCCGGAGTGTTTTTATTGATCGCATGCCGCCAGAGCAGCCAGTGGCAACTCCGCAGGGCCTCCCAATCAACCCGGGAGAAGGCCGCCACCGTTTGAAAATGGGCTGCGTTAACGAGACGCATTGGGTCGTACCACTCGAAAAAATGAAAGCGGGGTGGTAATTAATCATTAAAATGGATGGCACAACCCACGGTATGCTCGAGATGGAGGGGGCGGTCTCCCACAAGTCGGCGGATAATTCGTTGTGCATCCCCCGGTCTGTCGCGCACATCGTTCCCCCCCCCTCCCCACATGTTGGAAGAATGGAATGAGCCGGCGTTCCCAGTTATTTTAATCCTTGAAGGGAACCGCAGAGCCAGGCGCAGACTCAGGTGTCACTTCTGCTCATTCACAATTAGGCCAATTCATTGTCCCTCGACTGAATTCTTTTTGACGGAGGCGAGAGGCCGTCTTCATGCAATTGCGTCTCGTGCGCTCGCGTGAGCCTCGAAACGCTGGGAAATGCGAGACTCGTTTTACGTGTGCGCTTTCACGTGGTCTGCGGGGAGTTGGGGTTTTTATTTAGAGCAATTGCCTATCAACTGGAATTCATGTGCCAAGCGATGTCAACGAAATGAGCCGTTCGTGGTTTGCATTACTGAAAACACATCGTGAGCCACGGATGTTATTTCATTATGATTTCGTAGACAAACGCCCACAACCTTAAAGTGAAACATGACTTCACCCACCTATGAAGTGATTCGCACACTGATGTGTGTTGCGCACACACTTATTAATATTAGTACTCACTGCCTTGCCTTTCCCAGGGAAATCTCACCCGAGTCAAGATGGTCCTCGCTGTGGACGTGAAACGTACATGAGAGGAATACGTGCAGACTAAACAGACTGGATGTTGTCTCCAAACCAACGTCTGTTTCTTCCTGTCCTCTGGGGAAAGGAACTGCTGGCTGGTCTTAAATCCTCCAAAAAAAATCGTATTTTCTTTGTCCTCTCAAATTTGCATCGAGGCGGTGATTATCTCCCGCTTACAGCTATGAGCTCGTGGTGGAAATTCTGCATTCCTATGGCAAGGGCGAGTCTATCATTTGGAAGAAACAGCCCCCAAGCAGGATTCAAACTCGCAACCTTCCGACTGAGAGCCACTCACACGACCGCTGAGCCACTCGGCCAGCAATTTTTTCCATGTAGAGTTTCTTAATGAGATGGGGGGAGGAACGCGGGAGAGAGATGTACCCAAATTATTCATATTACTTCGTGTGCTTCTAACACTGCTGCCAAGTCCATCCATGATATTTTATTTGAACTTTCCAAGGAGCGCCCTGGCTTTTAAACAAAATGCGAACAACAACAAAAAGGCACCGCCGGTGTTTACATCAGGAAGCGGCGGTGCAGGATTAACGCAGCGAGACGGGCATTATAGTGGCATCACGGCGAGCGAACGGAGGCACCCCGGAATCCATTAGCTTTTTCAAGCTGCCCCCAAAGTCCCTTGCCTCGACATCCGGCACAGGCTGTCCTTGCGGCGACGGATGAGAACGACGAATTATTGTGCGCGTTTCGTTTTGAGTTATGCCACTCCTCGGCATTAATGGCCATTCGCACGGAAACTCCAGGCGAGCATGGGGACCGTGATTCCACTGACGAGTGGGAAGGCGAACAAACCTGTCTCTACATTTGCATTCGTATTGTCCGTCAAACTGCTGCTTCTACTAATTGGATAACTTTTATTACACGGTATATGAAATAGTGAATTAGCTCATGTTTTTTATGTCTTGACAACCGTTTAGTGCTTTTTTTGTTAAGGTGGCTGGATGGCCAACTGCTGCAATTAGTGCTGCTGAGCCAAAATACAACAGTTCAAAATCATACATCTGACATCGGATGAATTACCAAGGTGTTCCATCTGCTATGAGGTGGCTGCAAGAACTTCGTAATTTGACAAGAGACGACAATGTTTACTATTGTCAAGGGCCAAACCCAACGTGTGAAAGTTCACATCTCAGCCACTCCCCCCCCTCCCCGTCGTTCCTCTTTTCCTAAACCGATTATGGAAACATAATTAAGGGCAAGGAATAGACCAACCGAGGGGAGCACCATGCTTGCTGTCTTGCTCAGACATGACAAAACCTCCCATGATACTTTTTCCAGCAAGGATACAACAGATATACCAAAAGCATACGATTCAGCACTCTGCGGGCAAGGAATGGTGGGGTCACAGATTTATGAAATATCCAAACCTCCTTGGCCTGCGAGTGGACCAGGATATGGCAGTAGGGCAGTCCGGGTTCTTTGAACCCATTTGCATCGACCTTGCAATGTTTTTGTCCACGTATGTAGAGAGTTGCTCTTGGGTAGTCCAGTTTGCTCCGACACACAAACCGCTCAATTAAACGGAACTGGCAAACACCCAAATGCAACATCCTCTTTAAGAAAAAACGCAAGAGCCTTGAGACTCTGTGAGGCTTTCAAAACGACTCGCATTCTCAATTCAGCACAAGCATTCGTGGGGTTGAGGGTTAGCGATGGGGGGTTGAGGGTTAAGCTTTTTGGGAACGTAAACTCTCCGTTAATGAGGCAAACCAAACGGTGGTTAAAATAGCAGGCTTTGCACGCAACCGCTAAGGCTGACACCAGAGCTCCCCCCAGAGTCGCTGTCAACGGAGGGGACCCGCAAACACAGCAACGCGCAACGGTGGGAGACGCAAGTGACGGCAACGATGGAACCCGCTCACACTGAGCAACGCACACCGGGGAACGCCGCGGGAGGATAAGTGGTGGCGCACCACACACACACACAGATGCTCCCAATGCCTCCCTACATTCAGCTGTGTAGGTAGTGCCCAACACCGCTCCCTAACGCATTCCACGCTATTGTTAGCAATTGCCGGCGCAACCTGGCGCGTGGGCACCTTGAGAGCACGGGAGTTTGTTTATTTAACCACGAGTGCCTTACCTACGGTGGAAAGACCATGATTTTTTTTTCTCTCCAAAGGGACCTAGGTTAAATAATCATTGCCATCAGCCATGACCTATCCTTTGCTAGATGAAGGCCTCAACACGCAGGATGAAGGCCTCTCCAAGCTGCCCCCACCCCTCGTGGCATTGTGATGATACAATCAGCATGGTTCTTGCACACAGGGTGATTTCATTATTTCACCCCTTTGATGGACCTCCCATCGTGTGCATTCCTCCCTCCATTGGCTGCAACGCCATCGTAGGTCTTGACCACCGGCAATCGTCCCCTCCAATGGTGCCTCCTGCCCAAACCCACTTGCTTTTCTTCACAGTCAACACAATGTCTCTCTGTAACGTGCGCACGTTACGTGAACGTAAGAAATGGTTTCAATTGATCAATCGATGAATGCATCGTTGTTGCATGCCTAGTGCATTACATAACAGTTTCCCAAACACTCATCGCTTACAGTCAAATTTAATCAAATTAAATGCATCATCACAACGCGCGTTCGAAACATCTATTAAGCAATGTTAAAAAAATGTACAATAATGGTTACAAATAAGCATATGTTAAACACTGGCCCTGGCATTCATCTTCAGTAATTTCCTGTGTTGCTTTGTCACTGTGTGGCTTTTTTGTGGTGCGGCTGGCTGGCTGCCTCGCAAGCTGCCACGAGTAAACAATGCGCTCAAGGGAAGCGCGGCAAGAGATGGTCAAGAGGATCAGTTTCTGATGGTTTTTTTTGGGGTTGGCATGTCTTGATGTTTTGCCCCACGTGTTTGGGAGATTCGGGCTCCCTGATATTTCTCGCAGCGCGTGGAGGGAAACGTCAAGACGTCACGCCGTAGAATAAACGGTACGACCCAAAAAATGCATCAGACTGAGAGCGAAAACAGCACAACGGCGAGAAGCTACACCGTAGTATGCTAATAAGTGGACGCGAGAAAAATCCAACCCAAATCCCGCTTGACTGAACGTAAATTAAGAGAGATAAAACCAACTGCATAATTTATAGCGCAGGGCCACTTAAGTTGTATATTATCCAGTGCAAATGGTTGTTGAATGAGCAGGGTTTATGTGAAATATGAGGCAATATATATTTTATATTTATAACCACGTTTGGAAAACAAATAACGTGGACACTTACAGATTGCCCCAGAAAGCAACCCTTCATGGCTGCGCGACTTGTGAGTTAAGGAGGCTTATGTAACACGGGCCCAACACGCCGACAAAACGCACCGCGTTGCGTCATGGGCATGCAGAGTACCAATGACATCTTGAATCGGGAGGGGGGGGGGCGGAAACGGAGAGCAATTGAGTTCCACCCTGAGTGAAAACACCTCGCAAGGTCTCCTTAAACATCTCCGGGCAGGCAATGAAAAGCAGCAGTGCTTTTGCATGTCATTTTCTACATTATTTGATAGAGTACAGTGCGAGATATGACACGGTCGGCTCCGCTTCAAGAGAGGATGGGAATCGGGAGAGAGGAGGCAAGCACGGATCACTTGGCAGGATAATACGAGACAATCAGCAGGGACAGTCCATTTGAGGATGCTGAACGATGGAAAGCGCCTGTCCACGGAAACCAGCCCTCGGTTATGATGCTAGACAGGGAGGAGATGCAATGAGGAGTGCACAAGCTGCACAGGTCTCTGGCTGGCAGATGTTAACATGATTGTGCGGCGGGCATAGCGCAAGCTATATCGAGACTGGTGGGTGTGCAAAGTCAACACATTTATTTATGAAGCGGTGGCAAGGCCGTTAGTGTTTTCAAAGTGACTCGTAATGCCTCGTGTGTGTGTGCCCGATAAGCTCTTAAACGGCTGAGCACCAGCACATTGCTCTGTTCATGTGTCATATTGTGGTTTGGCGGCTCACAGCGTTAAGTCTGCATGCATGCAAGTATACATTCACTGAAATAGATTCTGAAACGGATATTGGCGTATATGCATGCGATGTATTACCCTATGCATGCAGGACGTCCGTTAAGGCATCACTCGTTACCAAATAAGCGTAATTAGAGAGCAGTTTGAACTTATTGGTTGAAATTTTGGCAAAGTATTCCTCATTTTTCCAGTCATTCTCTATCTCAATACAAATCAATGAGATGATACACCATATCAGTTTTTTTTCAACCATGCATCGCCACACTGGTTTAGTATTGACTGGTAAAATGGAGGGGACAGGGTAGCCCTAGTTCTTATATCACTACCTTATATGCTCATGTTCGTATAATATGAAAAGCTTGAATGAACTTCAACAGCACTCAACAAGTTACATTCGAAACAATCGCTGCTGAGATGTTGGTTGGGGATCACTCAGGGCTCTCTCAAACAATGATAATGCCATAACCGAGACACATGGCAGTTTACAGAGACTAAATGCATACGATAAAATATTCACGTGGTTTTATTTGCCTACCTAAAAACTGTTGTAAAATTATATCGCCTTCATAATGGTCAATTCTTGTATAGGCTCCCTGTATATTGTGGCACTGTGGTAGTTGCGGCATTCACTGACCGACAATCCTCTGTGACTCACTGCCAATTCCCAGCCGTGCGTGGCGGAGGTGACTAATGTCTGGATCTGGCCGGCTCTTCACTGGATCAATTCAGCTAAACACGAGCGAGGTCTGTGCAATGTTCAATGGCAGTAATGGAAGGAAAGCCAAGGTGGATGGGTGAACCTGGCGCTAGTACCGCAAACTCTCATGCAATACGTGGATTTGTATAACGCTGACATGTGACTGCATCTGAAGATGCTCCACCAACATGGTGGGGAAAATGTTGTTTTGTACATAGAAGAAGGTCTTGAAGCCTGGACTTGGACAGGGGCGAGGAGTCGACAGCCCGGGTGGCTGGGGGAAGGGAGTTCTAGAATATAGGGGCAGCCGAGGAGAATAAGCGCCGTTTATTCATACAGATACATCGCAACCGAGCCGAGTTTAATTTGGCGGCTTAAACAGCGTTGGGCTGCAATAGGTGCTCACAAACAGGACTTGTTTAAAGTCTACCCTGGCTAAGAGTTAATAATAGTAACAAAAATTGGTGTGGAGAA
This sequence comes from Entosphenus tridentatus, assembly GCA_014621495.2. Taxonomy (NCBI): domain Eukaryota; kingdom Metazoa; phylum Chordata; class Hyperoartia; order Petromyzontiformes; family Petromyzontidae; genus Entosphenus; species Entosphenus tridentatus. Next base: position 3,749,813 of record CM025636.2, on the reverse strand, counting down.
AATCACGTTGCAAATTTATTTAAGCATGTATTAGAAATAATTTGGCACTGCCAAGCATTTCCTTGAATCATGCAACCTGCTTGCGCAACGAGATTAATGGCCACAGTTCGCTTGCTAATTTTGCCGCGCGGCATCAGCACGAGTGGATCACTGTCGCGACGCGGCATTCACTCTCCACGTGCTCTCTGCCGCTGGGATAGATGTGTCCTTAAGAATATTTTCAGCTGTCACGATGACGTACAATTGCTGAACACATACATACCATCCGCGCTCGTAGGACACACGTGCCGTGACAACAGCTGACTTGGGAGGCACCAAACTTCTCTGTCAGACTCGCCATTCGTTGGGGCGTGTTCGATAAGAATGCCGGGAATGTTCAAAAACAACTTGTGTGCATAACGTTTTTTTAAAAATGTTTTATTTTCGAAATATTAAATAAACTTTTGGAACTTAATACTGCTCGTAAACCATGAAACCCTTGCTAAAACGATTCTAAAGGTTGAAATTCCTTGGCTGGTGATATTATGCAATTTATTGGTTCGGTAACAAATCATTTTGACACGAGGTTTTCGAACGTATTTATTGTGATTGTTATTACGCAAGCGTAGAGGACGAATGAAACTCCAGCTTTAACATCATAGCTGCATGAAAGAGATAAAAACAATTTTTTCCAGGAAAAAAAGCTAACGAATGTCAATGTCACGTGGGATCTGCCAGAAGGAAGGAGGTGATGGGTGGGGGCTTTAAAAGATGACCTCGTGATCACGATAATATGTCCAAGTGGTTAACAAAACAAACTATAAACTATTTTTATTTTACCAGGTAAGGCCCACTGAGCTATATGGCTCTTTTTCAGAAGTGACCTGGCCACAAATCATAGCTCAGCAAGGTCGCTTATACTGTGGAAATGTATAGCAGCCAAATACTCTAAACACATTCCTAAATGTGGAGGGAAAAACCGGAGGACCCGGAGAAAAATCTACGCGACCACAGCAAGAACATGCAGACTCCAAATATACAGGCATCAGGGTCAGGGTGGCACCCACGACCTCCTGACTACCAGGCGAGGTAAATAACATCTCGCTATCATGTCCCATGCAGCAAGCTGTGCCAAGACGAGACCTGTGGAAGCTACATCAGAGCAAGCAGATGTTTCCAGCTTCAACTCGACTCGGGGATAATAAACAGAAACATTTGCGTCCACCCCAAAAATGGAACAGGAAACCCACCCAGCTCATTACCATGAACCATTTGCGTCCCCATTTTAGGCAAGGCTACACCTCCACTGTCGCTCACAGGAAACACAAATGCAAACCCGTATTGCCACTTTCAAGGGGCAATTTTGAAGGACGCAAAACACTGCAAATTGACACTTGTAGTGTGTTACAGGAGAAACGATTGTCCTGGCCGATAAGACCTCGCGCATTACAATGAACAAAAGGGTGAATGGACGTGTGAAGATGTTCCTTTTGGAAGGTGAACCCTGACCAGGTGTAACACCTTTATAAGTCAATTATAATCGACGAGCAACTGCCCAAAGCCCAAGCACACCACGGCAGTGTCTTGTGTCGTGTAACTACAACACAGAGCCGTCACCTGTTACCAGACACAATGTCAACGACAGTGTACACAGCCACCGTCACTCCAGAGATAAACAGTGATGTTTACGGAAAGATACCAAAAAACCATCACGGTGCCATTCAAGTCGCCAGCAAACTTCAGCCACAGAACATGACAGAAATTAAGCTAATTGAAGAAGTCAAGCATGTTTAAAAGGTCACATCCATTTTAAGGGATACGGTTAATCAAAACGGATGTGTTCCTGAAGAGACTAATGGCGAAATCTTAACAAAATGAACAATCACAAAAATATGCACGACAAATGTTTTTACAGTTTTATATTATAATTTCTTTGTATTTTTTCACCTACGTGACTTTACCGAAAACTTCAAATTTAGAATTTATATAATTTACTTAGTTTATTTCCAATTCTTATCCCAAATGTGCTATCGGGATCATGTCTTGAGGCGAGGTATCCATGACATGTCACGAGACTATTAATCCGCTAATATCTTTCGCGCAGCAGTAAATACGTTTGTGTAAGAGAATGGCCTGTGAAAGTTGATATCACACGGTTACCTCTTGAGATCGCTTAATCTGACCTCTGGTTCACAAAATGGGTGTGTGGGGGGCGGGTAACTAGCCCACCCATCCCCGCCATAGAGGGTAATGTGTTATCTTAGGCACATGACAGCCAAACTGATGTATTTAATTGTCAGTGCTGAAATTTTGCCCAAAACAAGTGCACAACCAAATTTCTTGTGATAGTTTTGTTGTTGTTGTGCGATCATTGGTGATCGGGTTAAGAGCATCAACCCACGGTGCTGGAGAACCTGCTTTAATCACTGGCACAATTCTGGGAGAAAAAAAATCGCCCGATGATGCTGGATGGAATTACCAGCGAAACGTCGTACTCCTCAAATTGTAACTGTTGTGGATTTACTCTCCAACACGCCGAAAGGCTGAAGCCGTAACTAATTTCCACGTTTTGGTTACGTGACAAACCTTACTAATTGGGCGTGTCGGATGGTGGCGGGTTAACGACACAATGATACTTACGCGATCTAATCCAGAAAAACCTTTATGATGCATTATGTTGGTCGCGAAAGCCTACTTCGTGTTAAACTCACAGACCTGGATTCGAACCCAGGGTATTGCCAGTGCCAGCTCAGCACTCTAACCTCTGAGTCACCCAGTTTTAAAGAGGGGGAGGGGGGGCTTTCTACTGAAAGGATTTAAAGGTACACTGGAAGCAATGTCAATTCCTTTTTTGGTACTCAATAAACATTCGGTTATTTTTTTGCTATAACCTTTGCATAGCCTCTAAAGCATATACACGTACAGTGTCTAAATATACAGGGGTAGTCAAAAGTAGTGATACTGGTAGGAACCTCCTGGTTACACCAGCCCACAGGGGATTATTGTGTCCGTCCGTCGTGCAGGGAGGGGCTGGGTGGGGAGAGATGGGCTGGGTGCGGAGGGGAGGGTGGGGAGGGGCTGGGTGGGGAGGGTGAGGAGGGGCTGGGTGGGGAGGGTGGGGAGGGGCTGGGTGGGGAGGGTGGGGCTGGGTGGGGGGTAGGAGGGTGGGGCTGGGTGGGGAGGGGCTGGTCACCCCGTGGTGCCCTTATAAAACTCAACGTTTCACCTACTCACGCCGGCTTGTGCCCGCCCTCACAGTCGGGCATATTTGCGGAATACACCACGCCGCCGTTGACCCTGGCCATTGACCGAGCAACCCAACGTTCCTACCAGCTCCCTTCGCAGGAATGTGTTATTGACAGAGCAAAAAAAAAAGTTACATCAGTTAACAGGGATTATTTCAAAGACCCTTGTTTTTAATTTTGTTTCACAGTTCCATTTATCTTCAAGTTTCACAGTGTCATGACCAGGCCTAAATGTTTTACTCTATATTTCCCGTAATGCTGCTAATCTAGCTTGAAGTAGGGATTATCAGCGTAAGGCACTAACACTAGTGTACAAGGCACGCCTATCCACAATAGCTTTATCTATAGTATTGCACCCTATATTCCTGTAATTCTATGAACAGGCTTGTATATATAAACAAACACGAGGACAAAATAAGGCAAGATGGATGTGGCGTGGTCAAAATGATTCCCAGAACGATGTTCCGGACTGTTCCGGCTGAAGTTAACAACTCTCCATGCTGATTGTGTGTGACAAATGCCAAGTATGTGCGTGTCTTTGATAAAAATGGACAGGGCTGGGGTCAGGATACTTCCCAAAATGAACATCAGACCACAATAGACAGGTGGTACAAAGCCCAACATCCAGCTCATAGAAAGCAGAGGGCGTTGCCAAAGGACACCATGACTGTACTTGACTGCGGAGTGGATTTTGAGCATCTTGTGATATGGTTAACAAAAGGCAAGCCAATGGTGTCTCGAGCGTCGTGGCCCAAACTTGACAATTATCCACAATTCTTACCGTGCATGAACTATGAGAATAATAACTCTACTTTTCTTGCTCCTGGCAAAAAGTACCGTACTTATGTTCGGCCATTAAACGTTCCACTTGAACCAAACGACAGTCGTAGTGATATAGAAATGAGATACCGAGTCATACGGAGTATTCTAAAAGCTATTCTAGATAGACCCAGAGAAAACCTACCACACATGCGAGGAGGTGCCACCACGTGTGGCCACACACCTACAACACCTGGCAAGCCCTGGTGGCAACCCAACCAAAGTGCTAAGCCTCCTGAAACGTGACAAGATTGTGCTCCTTTTCTGGTCATTTGTTTGTAGGCAAAAAAGATTCGGGCTATTGACCCAGTATACACTGCGTAGCGAAATATACTGTGGTGCGTAAACACTGCGACTGTTGACACAATAACGGTTACATATATTAAAACATGTAACCGTCAATGTCGTGGTCAATGTTGAGGTAGAGCTATGGAATTCCTTTGCTCACACCCCTGCTGGGAGAAGGGTCTCTACTATATAAGGAGCGCTAGAAAACCCTTCAAACGGGTATTTGTCCAATGCTTCCAAGCTAGCCAGTCGTCTGGGAAGGTGTGGGGGAGCATCCACACTTTACCCCAAAATACGTGATCACGGACTGTGGTTTAAACATTTCAAGAAACTTGCACCATTGTGGCAACTGCCGTGCCGAAGCACTGAATCGAACCGGCCATGTCTGGGTTGCTAACCGCTCCACCACTGTGGCAGCCTCCAATGTGGTTGCGTACCATGGAAACGGAGCCATATCATAAACTTCATTGAATTTTCTGGCAGCGAGAAGCCCAATAATGATGACGAAGCCAGCAACTCCTTCGACCCTTTTGAAATCGTTTGGTAATGTGAACTGTTGATATTTTAAGATGTGACGCATGAATCTGCATAATTTTCATAGCTCATTGAACGCATTCATACACCGGACAAAAACAGAGCAGAGCGCGAGGAGGTGGTGTGGAATAGAGAGCTAAGAGGGGAAAAAAACCACCATGAGATTCCAAAATCTCAGACAAAGCCTCACTCTGTCCACGCAACATATTTAGCAGAGAAACATATTGTACCAATTAACGCTTTTTTCTCTCCCGTTTGTCTGCTGACTCAAAATGTACAAGCCAAACCATGCTGCACACGATCCACTCCACATTACGATTCTCCAGCACGAAGCCACATTTTAACTAGTAAGTTGATCCAATTCAATCTATTTATTGAGAGTTACACGTAATACCGAACACACCAGTAATATGACTTTTATGTCACAACCACTTTTTATGCCCGTCTACCGCTCCCCTCTAATTTAACTCCACTCCCCTCCACACACACAGTCAATGCTCCAGCAACCAACCAAGGCTCTCAGCCGCAACCTCCAGTCAACCTTCGCTCAATGAGAGTTTGCTAATTCTCATCTGTTGCCTCCACCACGTGGGTACTCCCCTTCCCTAAGCCTTCCATGCTGTGGGCTTCCCTGCCCCTATTCAAGTCCAGGCTTCAAGACCTTTTCTCCTCTGCCTTGCTCTCTCTGCAAAACATCAAAAAAACAATGCTCCAACTGCTTCTGCACAGCGTCTTGAGATGGCGGGCCCCACTTAAGACGCCGCGTAAATCCACAATCGTACCGCGCTGTATTCTCGTCCGGCGCTGCGACTGTGAGAAAAACCCAGATTCAACATTTTTTTTTTAACCGCTTGCTTGAAGAAGCGAGGACCGCGGGATTAAATGGCGCGCGCATTAAATGAGAGCGCGATGCCCGCGGCGAGAAATAAATGATGTGCGCCAGTGCATGCTCGCGCGTGGTTCAGTGTGCATCTTGCGGCGCCGCTCCCAGCAAGATCCGCACGCCCAGGACCACTACCTCGATGCCATGGGAACCGCGGAATTAGGTCACGGGCCTTGCAGCATCGCCGACGGCTCGCCCCCTATTCCACAAGCCCCCCCCCCCCCCCCCCCCTCCCTTTTTTTTGTTTAGTCCTCTCAGCCACACCACCCTGTGACCCCCGTAGGTCTTCGCGGTTGTGGTTCTGTACGGCTCTCGGACGAGTCGCCTTCGCGTTGTGCCGCCTGCTGTTCGGCATGGTGGCCGATGTTTCGCACCATGCGCCGTCATACCTTCTTTAGGAATTGAAAGAATGGAAGCACTAGATTCGAGACGCTCCCGGCACACAGAGCGAAAGGTTGGACGCCAGGAACTGAAGCGAAGCGGCTTCCAAGACATGCGCAAGCAAAACGTCGGACGTTGAGCTGACACAACCAGAAATCACATCAGACGGCTTGTAATTTACTAATGAAATGGGCAACGGTTCAATTCCATTTTCCAGCGCATTTAAAATTACATTGAATTACTTATTTACAACACAGTGTGGCTTTAAATAGCGCTTAAATGTGAATGGATCTCACAAGGCCCTGCAAAAGAAACGATGCACACATTAATTGTGTAGCTAGTCAAAGGGAAACAGGGAAGGTCTTGAGATCTTGAGCACTGTATACCGAAAGAACCAAAGAGTATGTAGAATACTGTTATATGCATTTGGCAACGGAGCACTCATTGCATCAGAGAGGCCCTGATGTCCTGGGAAGAAATGGAAAGATTTACTATCTCTGTGCTGCATCTGTGACATTTACGGGAAGCTTAAAATTGCAGTGAGCACTGGTACATAATGGCCAGATCTTGCCAAAAGTCTCATTGGATATAATACCAAAAGGGGTTTACATAACGTTGAAATGTGCCTGTTTGTAAAGCTACCACAAGTATCAGCCTGGTTTATTATGTAATTTCGAGCAGTCAACTTCTTCTTGCTTTAAAATATAATCATAATATTTAACCCGTTGCCAATATAATGCTGGATGAAGGTCTCCACACAACAGAGTCGGTCATCAGAATTGTTAGACCATACTTCACCATCCTGGTCAAAGCCGGTTTGGCAAATAGGGAGAGAGGTGCCCGGACCAAACGAGGTACCGCTCGCCACTGTTAGACATTGGCTGAGAATCGAACAAAGGTTACCGGGGATTCACATTGTGGTACGCTAACCACTGCACCACCGCTCCACCCCCTGTTTGAAAACGTATGCATTTTTTATGCTGCAAAATGCCCTACATTGTTTTCTGCCCACTCACTAATGGTGGGAGCTCTATTAAAATTGATGTCGATATATCTGCTTGCCATGTCCAGCGTGGAAATCGATACCTTTCTTAGCATCGAAGTGAAAAGGAAAGCGAATTAGCCGAGCGTTGACAGCGAGCACCCCCTCCCCCCACTACCAACTCTTAATCATTTATATGCTAATTCGAATGTACTCTCATCTCTCCGCCTTGCGTGCTCTGTGCAGGAAATTAATTAGAGCACATTATGAAGAGGTGGTGTCTGCTCACAGCTCGCGTACGATGTTAGAAACACGGCGCGGAGAGCCGCGCCATTTGTGCAATCTTACGACGCCCGCATATAAATATTTACACGCATTACACATCCATAACGGATATTGCGTGCTATAATGCGCCGATGATAATTGAGGCATCGTTGCAATAGTGACGTGAGAAAAACCGGCACGCATACAAGTAGCACGTGCAACACGGACACAGCTACGTGTTTAGGTATGCATCGATTCGCCGATTAAAATAGCTTGTTGCGATCGTGATACGGGCGCCAAAGTGTGCACCCCGTGAGTATCATTTATGATTGATTCTTGAATCAAAGAGCTGGGGCAGGATTGTGACAACCCATCAAATCACTGCGTGTGTGAACCGTTACATGCCTAGTTAGAGCGCTCTGCTCCCAATCAGAAGCTCATAACTCATCCGATCAATCCCTCCAGGGGTCAGTAAAATTAGTTCAATTTTGTGGAAGCCAACAGTGGTTGCCTTATTAATTGTTACACGCCTTCCGTTCACGCACGCTGCGTAGACGTTGCACATTGCTGGCACGTTAATGTCCATTGGCTAACACGTATGCACACACGTGCAACACACTCGACGCTGCACGGACATCGCATACATACATACATTCATGTAGCGTACACCAAGACAGCACTGATGTCATGCTCACAGCCCCAGGGCAAGTGGGTGGGTCCTGTTGTTGCTGCTCTGCATCAGCTGCTCTGCATCAGCAGCTCGTGGGCGGCTGCTTGCCGGAGAGCGGAGGGAGCCAGCTCCAAGGAGGATTAAACCTCCTGCGGCCGGACTAAGTGGTGGCGCTGGTGCTAGCCGATTCGTAGTGGTGGGGCCCGAAGTAGAACAATATTTTGTGTGTGTTTTTTTCTCGACAGGGCTATGTTGTCAGCAGATGGAGGTGCAGGGGAATGAATTGCTGCACTGTACTTGCATGCTCCAACATCTACACTCCCTTCCTTCATCAACATGCACTGACCAGCGTGGTGAAGTATGATCGAATAAAGCACGAGACACGCACGATGTGGAAAGGCCGTCATCCAGCCGTGGTTTGACAAAAAGGACTGGACTGTACACGTACCAAAAAAAAACTCATTCGGGTAAAAGGGAGGTGTACGGGTAAGGGTGGCCAGGGCAAGTAAACAGTACAGAGAAGGCAGAAACTGAGACACACCAAGCATCTGGGGCCCAGCACCAACGAAGAGCCCTAAGGGGACAGCACCAACAAGTCCCAGTGCACTCACAACAAGAACTCAGGCTCGCCAAGGACTCAGGGTTCTGGCCAAATTGTTCACATTCCTTGGGCTTATAGGCCAATTAGTGGCTCGCCATGAAAGGGGAGACAAAAAAACCTGTTTGTAGTAAAAGAAACAGGTTTTTAGAAATGTAATTAATAATCCGAATTGAGGGGTGTGCCCATCCATCGATTTTTGGTTTGACATCAGACACTTAGGCCAAGGACGGATATTTGCAATCAAGTGAGAATCAATTTTTTTTTATCTATTGGCGGAAGTTGTACATACTTTTGGTTTGCATGGATCCTCCAGCCACTAGAAGCTGCTACATTCACCACAACGTTAAAAAGGAAATCGATTATTGAATCGAATCATGCCCCTGAATCACATCAATTGATTACATCATGAAAGGAGAGGGGGTGATTACACTACTAATTATTATTTTTCATCATCATCAGCCATGGTTTATCCACTGCTTGGCAAAGACTGACCTTAAGCCATTGGCATCTGTCACGCTTCTGAAATGCGACAATCAATCTAGCGCATGCACACGAGCCACCGTCACTCAAATTAGTGTCGCCAAGTCTTTATCCACCACTGCAATTGTACAGCTTGATGTAGAGAGAAACTGTCGTGACACGGACACACCGCGCTGCATAACACACTAAATCCCTCAAGTTGACAAGGGTACCAAACTCAATGTGCTCATTTCCAAAGTTTTTCTTTTACACAAATCTATTAAGGATGCTGGCAAGCCACGAAGATGAACTTGAGACCCATTTCAATCAACGATAAGGGTCTACGGCTTGCCAGCAGTGCAATCCACCCAGCACGTAGGGACTGGCAATGAAATATGAAAATACGAGATTCGAAGTTGGACTAACGAGAAATTTGCACGGCTGCATCGCAATGCTTCATTAGTTTTCGTCCCTCCCCCAAGCCTCCAATTATTTGACCGCCTTTGTGCAAGGAAAATAAGAATAATAGAATCTGATCGTGATGCATGGCCAGAGTCGGTGGTTTTTTTCTTCCAAATACTTTCTCACCAAGCGCGGCTACATCTATGCAGGAAAAATGTACGACGATAAAGCTTCTGCACCAGTAAAAGCAACAGCACAAGCGTCATAGTCCGCCTGTAGAATGTCACTGTTGTATGGGTTATTATTCGTGGCATTGAAGTGGCAATTATTTTGCCGAAAGTTCAACATTTTTCAGTTTTTTTCGGGTTTGTTATTAAAAGTGCACAAACCCTTAAAAACCGTTGTGATTTTGTGTGCAAAACTAAATGTCGACAACAGTGAATGGTTGGGACTTCAGACTTTCAATTATCCCTCAAAATTACTATTGGCAATAAATCTGAATTATGTTTCCTGCATTCTGCTTGTGAGTGGGCATGCGTTTATGCAACAGGCATACCAACCACGGCAAAAATAGAAATGCGCTCTGTTAATGTCGACATCTCGTTGAAGTTACAATAAAATACTAACTTTAAAAAAACGTATCTGAATCTGTCCTGCATAAGCCAGAAGCTCACCTCCAAAGCTTTTTCCTGGATTCAATGCAATAGTGAGTTTGATTAAAAAACAACATGGCGGAATGACATTTTTTGTTCATCAGTTCTCTATCTTGACATTCAACGGGCGATTACAGCTGTCCGCACTGCCATGTACTTACACACAGTGGTAAAATCAGACCATGATCAACTGAGGGAAAACATTCCAGGCAAAGGGGGTGCCGAAGGACAGTTTTAGCCCCCTTCACGAGCAAAAAAATAACCGTCAAGTATTTGTGTACAAGGTAGTAACACTTACCGCATACGTATACCACAACAATAACACGTGTTTGATGGTTTACGGAGATATACTAATACACTATTTGATTGGTATGCCACGGGGAAACTAGTTCGCCCGCGTTCCTCACTCGCTTTAATCATTGCTCGCATAACACAACAGAATGTACACTTTTCGATTTAAAGCTTTCGTGACTGCAGGGATTCATCTTCTTGGTTCTTTCGGTAAAGTCACTTCTACGTGACTTTACCGAAAGAACCAAGAAGAAGAATGTACACTTCTCCCGAATTTGACGTTACTAGCTGTGCAACCGAAGATGTGTGGCATTTCATATATATTTTCAAGAACTTTACCATTCGAAAGATCTGGTACGGTTTATCAAACCAAGTCCGTAACAATGCAGATAAACAAACTCTGGCGGTTGCTTGTGTCCCATTGAACATTTCAAATCACATTAGTTTCGAAGGCAGATGTTGCAACCACCATCAACATATGCCGAAGTCCATGATAAAAAAAAAACAGGCTCTCTACTGCTGGTGCATGCTGCATGTCCCGGGTTACAGACAATTATATATTTTTTATTCTGTGTGAATATCATTATGTATTAAACGGAACAGCGTGGCGCGATGTGTAGCGTTGGAACGCGTGTTTATACTGAGGCACAGATCGAATATAAGGTGCGGTCACAAATAATTACGATTGTACACGATGACTTCATTCCTCTTTTCGTCGTTTTGGCTTCGGTTTTTCTTTTTGTCTGCCATATGATAAGCTCAGCAGCTGCACTATGTTATACCAAGCCGGTAACAATTCACCTCGATGGTTCACTGAATTGCTACAATTGTGTGATTGTTTTTATATTCCTTCGTTTGTATTGTTTAACATTTGCTTTGTCTCATTTGTTCTGTCTCGTTGGTTTTTTTTACCCTTTTAATCTGGCAACAAAACTGACACCTTTTTTTACAAGGAGTCATGTTTGCATTAACCACAATACCTGCGGTCGGAATGCAAAAAAAACACAACTCTGATGATGTATGCACTGTCCTTGAAATTGATTGGTTCACACCCGAGACAGCTTTTCTTAGAGCCTCGTCTCACATGGTGTTGGACCAGATGACGCCAAAAGGTGCACTCTTTCGATTCATTATCCGAAATGTACTGTAATTTGAATGAATCCCAAATAATTGACTGGTATGTGGAAATGCCGGTGGGATGAATCACAAGCATAAATAGCTGATTCTAATAAATCGATTTTCACACACCTACATCAAACAACAACATTTTGAAACAATTATTATTTACCGCCCTTTGTAAAACAGCTGCTGCACAAAAGTCTTTCGACACAGTGTCGGTCATGGTGGCTAGCTACTTGACTTTAAAACAACACCTTTGGTCGTAGCTGGCGAAGAAGGGATCGAGGACTGGCTCAGACATGGCTCGCCACTGATGTTAGCCGTGGCCGGGAATCCAACCACGGTCACCGCATTCATAGCGCGATTGCGTTAACCACTGCGTCACTTGCTCCCCCCCTGTCCATGTTTGATATACAGTATTTGTTAGTGTGAGTGCATGTGTGGGCACGTAGTGCATTACTCAGAATGAATATATGATTTATTCTGCCCAAATTCTCGAAGCAATCTGAATTGGGTTTGCACAAGGCAATGCAGATGAACCATATCAATGGATGAAAATTCAATATTGCATCAACCGCCTATTGACTTAATGATCAACAACAACAAAATATGCTGGTCGAATGCTGGAAGGGTAACTAGTTGATATGCATTGGTTTCCTGACAGGTCCTTGAAGAAGGCATCTCCTGGTCGAGTTCAAGTGCACGTCCAACTTATGAAGATGCACGCAGGACCAAGATAATATAAAAGCAATGATGGCACTAAAATAAACAAACGTTGTTCTGCAACAATACAAACATATCGTAGAATTAACTATTTCAAATGAAGCTCGCAGAAGTTTTAAGCTATCCATAAACACATCACCATGGCAACTATGACAATTTTTTTTTAAAAATCCCCCATATGGCCTGAACAGACTGTTGGGACAAGTGCTGTTAGCGAGCACCTACGAAGGCCGGCACGGCACACGACGGGGTGGGTGGCAAACACCACGCCCGACCGCCTTTGTCTCCCCAGTGGTGATGTTTACACACCAGACCCGCTACTCATTTGAGGCCGAGTCGACCTAGAGGAGGACCGATTCAGATAATCGTCACTGGTGTTGCCTGTGAGCGGGAATCAAACTCGGTTTTCCACGTTCGTAGTGCAGCACGCTAACCGCTATGCCACCGCTCCCCTATGACAACTTTGACACACACAGACGTTAGATGGGCACGTGTGTTCGGGGGGGGGAGTCGTCACAGCAAAGAGAGGTGCACACACAGACAGACACCTTCAAACGCACGCGCATTTATTTAATCCGCGACATCGAATTGACCACCGGGGCCGCCTTGGTGGAGACTGGCCGGCGTTGCGGTTGCTCGCTTCCAAAATTGAAAGCCAGCGCCAACTTCAAAGGGATCGAGTTGGGCAGTGGAGGGGGGGTGTAAGGATGTGACCAAATCGTCCGTTTAACACGATGGCATTAGCTATGTTTATTGTTTATTTTATTAACACCCGACCATCTCCAGCTAGTGCTTGCCGAGCTGTATTTTTGTTTCCGGTTGCCAAACGAATAGATTATAAACTCGCACTCATTACACACAAAGTGCTTGCCACAATCCTTTCTGATCTCGTCAAGGAGCATAAACCATCAAGCGAACTCCGGTCATCCTCGCAGCAGCTTTTGGCTAGCAATAAAATAAAGACGGTCACTGCATTGCGCGCTTTCAGATGCGCTTCTACAGGCTCCTGGAACGCTCTTCCTTCCGATATTAGGAAGCCACTGGAACTGTGAACTATTAAATCTAAATTGAAAACTAATTTCTTTTTAACTGATTTTTGCGTTCAGGTTGTTGTCCTTCCCCCACACCTCTGATTAGCACAGTTGGCTTCGTGCGGTGGCGAAATAAGTTCAACATACATACATTATTCCATCCGCTTTTCGAACCCCTCGCTTATGTCACACATAATTTAGGCGGAAAGGCGTGCGCGCTGCCACCCGGGCCGGGTGAGGCATGGCTGCGTGGAGCGATGGTGTGCAGAGGGTTTTAACGCGAAGCAACAGAGGCTGGGGACGTGAATCCAGCCAAGTCTGGCTTCCCTTTACTTTGTCCCACAGCTTGACCGTGGGTTGTTTTTAACAGCGATATAGTTCTCTCTCTCTCAATTTTCATTTAACATAGATTGGAAGAAAAAAAACACATCTGTAAATAGGCATGCAAACAACACGTTGGTTAATCAATTAGAATAGATTGTTACGTTCCCCATTGCACGCGTCAAGTCTTGCGCGTGACGCGCGGTTATTTACAATGTACCGAAATTACATGCAAATGACAAGGGTGTAAAAATAAAACGAAAAAAAAAGCAAGAAAGTGAATTACGAGCCCAAATCATAACAATGTGTCCAATCTGTATGGGTCCGGTGAGGGGGGTGAATTGTTTATGTCTACTAGGTTCCAGCATTTATTTTGCCAACCCGACCATATCAAACATAAGTTAATTAAATGTCCTTTTTGGCAGAAACTCACGAGCCATCAAGACAGTGCCCAGCTGCCAAGACAGGTTCCGGTCACGGAGTTTCGCTGCATTTGGGAACTGGCAGCATGGGGACGATCTTGTGGTTACGGGCAACTATCTCATCCCAAGAGCGCGGTGCACGAGTCCGCTGCCGGCACAGATAATTTACGGTCGGCACAAAGCTCTTTACTAAATAAAACTAATACTCATGAATTAAAATCGCACCAATGAGCACGAAGGAGTAAAATTACTGTCTAATCTTGGAAATGCATTTGGAACGGGCGCGCGTGTGGGCGCGCGTGTGCACGCGCGTGTGCGGTGGAAGTGGGGGAGGGGGAGGAAGGCAGGCAGAGGCAGGAGAAGCAGAGTGGGGTAAGCAGGTGGGGAATGCGGGCTGCCAGCTGATGCGGTTCTACGCGATGCAGACACGGGCAAAAGTATCGGGAGGACGAGATGCGGGGGGGGTACTGCTCGTGTGGGTCTGCCCATCGTGTACGTGTCTGGGAGGCCGGTTGGCGAGGGGCGGGGAAAAATGGAGAGGAGTGTGGCTGGGGATGATGGGAGGGCGCGATGCGGGAGGCGCAAACCTTCCAGATGGACAGCGGAGCATGTGCTCATACGCTAGCTGCACGCGCGAGCAAAGCGGCGAGGGAGACCCGTGGAATGCAACTTTCGTACGGCCGGCGATAGTAAGTCGGGGGAGGCAAAAGGGTGTTTGGGTGGGAAGGTGAAACGGCCTCATTCATGTGCAGTCAGGTTGGGTGGTGTGTGCGTTTCGGGAGGACAGAGGGATGGGCAACTGGCTCAAGAGGCAGAGCGGCTTACATGGATTAAATCATCGTACAAGCAACTCATGAATAGTGTGCATACACGTAGGTGGACAGATGGGTATTAGAGGATATTTATTATTGAAAGAACACATTTCTCGCTAAGCATAAAGCCGAAATAAATATAATTGGAAAATACTGCATAATACGTACAACTAGGAAAATTATTGGAGGCTGACCAGGATCAAAATTGCGAGATAAAGAGACAATCCAGACAAGATGTAACCAGAGATGACAAACGGGTCAAAAATAAAGAAAATGTAATTGGAGATGCTAAGTACAGAAAGCATCAGAATCAGAATAATCTTTATTTGTACTGGAGGAATCCGATGAGCTATAATGATATTCTTCACAGATGTCTAGTAGGTGAAACATAAGAGATGTGTCCTTGGAATTATGCCGAGACAAAAGGAGGCTCCGAGAGCAAATTCAAATCAGACATCGTCGTGAATGTTAAGGAAATTGAGCAGGATTGGGCGGGACACATTGCACGATGGGTTAATGGCCAATAAACAAGACTCGTGCGCGAGTGGGAACAGTCTTAAGAGAAACAATGGAGAGATAGATCTGCCCACATGTGGGAACAAGAGAGATTTGCGGCATCACATTACCACGAGTGATGGTAACGGCCTAATTCCAACAGCGGATATAATATGGCTGATGATGATGGTTTGACAGCAGATTGGCACGTGGCAGTATGTTAGGTATATAGATGGTAACAATGAGGATGGTTTTATTCAACCGTGAAATCCTCTTTGTCAGGATCGTGCATTTCGATATTTGGCCATTTCTTCTTTGACGAAGCATTTCCGATGTGAGAAGAAACCGGCCGTACCCAGGGAAAACCTCACACAAAAGGGGATATGTATGAACATTGGACGTATTTCGCACAGTATGTAGCCAACCCTGATAATCGGAGGTGCAATGGGGTGGGGGGGGGGGACAAGACTCCAAGGACCACACGGGTAGGTTAAAAAACCCATTTTCCTGGCTTCCTTGCAGCCTGGGGAGTTTGTGAGTTTTAGCAATGTACGTGGTGAGTTTTAGCAATGTACGTGGTGAGTTTAAGCAAAGTTCGTGGTGAGTTTAAGCAAAGTTCGTGGTGAGTTTCAGCAATGTGGTGAGTTTCAGCAATGTGGTGAGTTTCTGCAATGTACGTGGTGAGTTTTAGCAATGTGGTGAGTTTCAGCAATGTACGTGGTGAGTTTCAGCAATGTACGTG
>CM025636.2:3686737-3730814 GCA_014621495.2 Entosphenus tridentatus | reverse complement strand
TATTTTACTTTTATTAATTTAATTTTAATTTTTTACCTACGTGACTTTACCGAAAAAACCTAAGAATAGGCTTACACAAGCCTGTCACAAAGCCCGAGAGTTAAGATTTTATTTGTTTTTTGGAATCTCTCCAACATGGCAGCCAATTCATGCGAATAATTTCAGCTGTGTCACACCGAGCTGCAAACACTGTGCACAGAGTTCCATCCAGGAGCACGCAACTCTAAAAGCCACGGCTAAACACGTCTTGGGGCCACAGTCCCAGGCAACTACAACAAATGCGTTGATGACTAGGGCATTGGTATGAAACTGAGAGGTATCGGCTGATAATGAAATTGTGTCCGCAAACATCATGTGGCAATGCTGTCGAAACTGTGCACATCTTGTAATTTACCGCATTAAAACACAGGGCTCTGCCAGATTATTTAATGACAGATAAGTATGACAAAGTAACATCAAGCATTACAAGAGATGCTGCGGCGAGTGTAACTCCGCAGACTGGCAAACATGAAGCTTTGCATCTTGACAGCGTGTCACATTGCATCGTAAGTGAGCCCCATTTCATAGAGCCTAGAATGCATAACGATTTTATTTTTTTTAAAATGAATGAAGCCGTACACGTGCATGAAACGAACATAAAAACGTTGGGATTCAAGACAGGAAAGTCAATTTGTTGCTTTTGCAGGTTTTGCTTTGCAGCCAAAATGACATGACGCCGCTTGCTTGTTGCGATTTCAATTGTTAAAGTGGTGTATTATCATTATTTTCCCTCTTTTGCTCTGACTGTTTATCATTTGTTGAATTCTGTATGCTATCAATCCAAACTTATTCCATTACCCAGAACACACCCGCATCCAGTAGAGAGCCCTACCACAGCGAACAATGCCAATCAGATGCTCACACTGCCCTGATTGGCTATTCAGTAAGTTTCTGCCCCCAGTATTATTGCCTTCTGTATGCAGTCTTGGCCTGGGAAAATGTGATTTTTCTAACATCTCTGCATATGTATTTACACGATCAGAGTTGACTACAAGTGAATATAATACACTTGGCTAATGTTAGGAAGTTTTTTTTTCCCTGTGGTGCCACTTTTGACAAGGCTGAGATCCATCAAGCTACATGTATGTGAGAAACTATTTAGCTCGGACTGAAACCTAGGTTTCTAGAGGTGGCCAGGTAAAATGTGTGTAATGATCTGCCACCCACCAGCGTGTACATTAGTTGTCAAGAGTCAGGGTCATGATTTAATTAAAAAACGGTATTCATTTTGTAGCCAATCCCATTTGCATTTCGTTTATACAGTAATGTTTGCTCCATTAGCCTAAATGTAATGATGACATCTCATTTTCATATAACTGGCATAAATGGTTAACGATCGATTCTCACACGCACACGTGCATTTTTTAGCACAATCAATTTCACCAGATTGAATCGATGCATCGTGATATACCTATGGGCTAAGTAGGGCTTAGGAGCCTTAAAACTCACGGCAAAGTGGCCGATACAAGTCGGTTGGGGAGAGTGCGAGCACTCCCAGTTCTCCCAACGAAGTCTGCCCCCGCGTTGAGCAGTGGGCTAAACAGGCGAGAGCCCTCTACATGGCCGACCTTTGCCCACTTCACGCATTTACCGCCGTGCAACAACTGCAGCTTAACACAGCACGTTTTTTAACAGTGGTGCGTTTTCTTCGAACGGACACAGCAAGAAGTCCGTTAGACCCACATTAAAATTCAGAGCACGCTGGGGTTTACTGTAAAGTATTTCTTTTTTTTCCCCTCCTGCTCATCCAGTGAGCTGCGAGACAGCCGATAACACTTAACCTGCAGCGTACATTCGCTGGGGTCTGTGGCGGTGGCGGTGGTGGTGGCGGCCTATCAGTGGCGGTTCTGTTGATGCCCCGGCACAGCGACGAGCAGTGCCGACAGGCAGGCGGCCGCGCGGAGCGCCGATAACCTGATCCGCGTTCAGCATTCTTAACCCTTGCACCCATTAAAAGTGGGCAACCGCCGATCCCTGACCCCAATGAATACCGCTAGTTTCGTCGTGGTGAAAAATTTGACAGACACAGCTATGAATGGGGATTTGGGAATCCCGGATGCATTTTGTTGTTGTTGTTATTATTGTATCAACGTTCGATGTGTTTTTAGAAAGCGGGGAATCGTCACCCCGAAGGCAAGCAACCTCTAATAGAACCCTGGCTCGCTGGGAACAGCGCGTACGCATGAAGCATCACACGCGCACGTGGTTGAAAACAATAACTGTGATTCGGGTGAACTCGTGAAACGCAAAGCAAGGCACACACTATGATACGTAGTGTGGCCACCCATTCTGTCCACGCAACTCTTACGAGCTGATAAGAGCGTGCAGACAACGCAAACTCACAAATTACAAACCGCAGTGCATTCACGAGCCGCGCCTGCTAAGCAGTTTTCCATGCTGCTGGTGCAAAACTTATTTTTCAATTTACATTATATATTAGCACGGCACTGCAGTTTTAATGAAATTTGCCTTTAGTCTTGTTGATGGTTCTTAATTACCATGACCCAACCCCATTCTCCTCTCTCAGGCCACGAGGCCTGGCAATGGGGGGGGAGAAGCTGAAGTCTGTTTTATTGCCACTCGGAGGATAGGGTGTAACTCCATCTCAAACCCTTTACAGTGCCACGCGCAAATCCCGGGACGCGCAAAACCCAATTCCCAGGCCTGTGATTGCCAAAAACAGCACGCTCTTCGACAGCGACTTGAGGCAGTAAACCCCGGAATGACCCCTTTAAGGAAGCGCAAAGTCGAATAGCTTTCTCTGCCGGCAATGCAAGTGTAGCGTGCACTTAACTGCCCATTCTGAATGACATTTCCACAAAATACGCTTTTAATATCCGTCGGGAGGCAGCACAGAGGCCTGACGAATTCCGATTCCCTCCTGGGGGTTAACGACATCTTAGGAAGATATTTCCAGATGGGCCAAGGCAGCCTGCCTGGTGTGATTCAAGCGATGGGGCGTGCCACGGTTGTTGGCAGGTTCTTGCTAAAACATTGCTGTTAAAGGCTGCCACATGCCCTCTCCCCGCGTATGCCATCGGGTAATAAATGTAATCTCTCTCTCCCCAAGGAATTCTTGTTTTTGCCAGGCGATGGTCTTAAGTTCTCCCCGTCTCGGTAAAACCCCGTCTTTAATTAATCAGTGGTGAGCGAAGAGGGCACGGCCCAGGGAAGCTACGCCGGAGGCAATCGCGGGAGATGCATTAATTATCGAAATAAAACTCGCAGTGCCACTTACATAGGAGAGGCCACGGTGGATGAGTGCCTTAGGAGTTGGAGGACTGAGCTGATACTGCTGAGAGATCCTGGGTTTGAATCTGAGCAAACTTGTGATGAGTACCAAGTTGCAAAAAAAGTTGATGGTTTCAGCCTATTTATCAAGGACTGCTCGAACAAAACTATACTGCATGTTGTTGTTCAACTAAATTTGTTCAAATTCCAGCCGTTGAGAATTGAGGAATGCAATTTCGGTTTGAATGCCATGCAATGAACATCTCCTAAGCAGGGCGTGTATGAAACTGCAGTGCCCCCTAATGAGTATCACATTCTGCAGGTCATTCTCTAACATGGGGATATGTACTGCTCTGGTACAGTTCACAATGGACACCTTCATCTCATAGCATGACAGCAAGCGCATAATTGCAATAAAATAAGAACAAAAGATAAAAATATGAATTCATAAACAAGGGACCTGCTAAAAGATTCACCTCTGGATTGGCTCATGCGTGCATTTTAATGCCATTATAGAAGAATCGTCATTATAAAGAGTGTATAAGACACTCAGCATTACCATGCCAAATAAGCACTGGGAGGCAATTTGTTGGAATTCCTAAAATTGTGGAAATTCCACATGTGTATGGCAGAGAGCGGTTGATGCATAAAAAAACACCATTGGCCACCAAAATAATAATTATAATATTTATAATAATACAAATGGTCCTTTGTTCAGCCAGAAAGCCCTGAAAAGTCTCAATACTCTCTTTCACAACAGTCCTGCATTGGAATGTTTGAGCAATCCCATTAACGAGTAGGATGCGAGAGGAAACCGCAGTACCCGGAGGAATCCCACGCATTGCAAGGAGAACCTTCTTAAAACTCCTCTCAGATAGATTCAAGAATCCATTGTTGTCCTGCCATCTCATGGTATTGCCAGGCAGTCTCTCCCATCCAAGTATGAACAGGCTCTAACCCGCTTGGCTTCTGGATTCAGGCTAACTTGGTTGCAGCCTCATTAGGCCATGCTCACTTTGCAGATCGTAATGTAACGGGAGATTGAGACTTTCACCTGAATTCACTGTCATCGTCATGGGGCATGATCTAGTCACAGCTGGATGAGGGGGCTTCCCACGCGGCCGTCCTCCTCTCTTGCTTCTTCAATGCAACTTGTCATCTAGCACCTGCACACGTGCTCATTTCCTCGCTCCACCTCAACTGACTATAATCGTCATCATCATCAGCCATGGTCAATGCACTGCTGGATGAAGGTCTTCCCAAGTCGCAAACAGCTCTCAATGTCCCGTGATTTCACAATGGACTTTCACCTGGTCGTATATGATGGCCACTGAAACAATGCTCGAGTTAGTCATAAATTTAAAGCACAAACTGTGCAACTTAGAAATCATTAACGGTTTATCTGATAATTTGACAGCTTTGAAGCCTCAACCCCAACAGCTTTGTGTTTTTTTTTTACGATGGAAACGGCCGGTTCGACCACATAAACGAAGAAAAAAATAGGTCCCCCTTAAGATGCAACGTGAACATTTCACCTCAGTTTCTCCAACCGACCTTTGAAAGAGTGTGATAACGCACGCCGCATGTGTCCGCGTGGCAACCGTACAGGGGTCCGTGCCACACGCAGCCATGGGGCAGGGATCATAAAAGCAGCCACATAGCGCCAGCCATGCTCAGTTGGGGTGCAGTTCATCAACTCCAGCACACACGGGAAACGCACGTCCCCACAATTGCACAAGCAAACTCCAATCATCCACAGCCACCACCCAGCCCGCCCACCGCCCCCACCCACCCACCCGACCTGACCACCTCCAGCTCCTCCCACAGTCAATACCCTACACACAGGGGGGGGGCACCGACCAGCCAGGGAGCCATGCTGCACACTGAGCCAAGGGGGAGGGAGGGAGGGAGAAGCGGAGGAGTGGCCACGCTTCCTGTCTCGTTAGACAGCGAGAGAGTGCCGCAGTCATTTGTGACGACAGCAGGCTGCCAGGCAGTGAGCTCGACAAAGAGGGGAGGCCAAAGGTTAGTGGGTGTGTGCTTAGGAGTAACAAAGCGTACGGGCAAAGAAACAAACAAGGGTGGGACTCCAGAAGCTTTAAAACAAAAGCAACGAGCTTCGGGTGTTTTTTTTCACTCCCGTTTGGCCTTTTGCAGTAAGTCATACGAATTCAACAGAACGTGCTTAAGAAGCTAAATTAAAAGAGGGTTGCAGGGGGTGGTGGTGGAAATAGGAAAGGTGATTTAAAAACAAAAGAAAAACAAGATCGTGGCTTGTCGGGCTCACTCAAAACAGGACGGACAGACAAACAGTGATGTGGGGGTGCAATGAATGGCCTGTAAACAAAAGCTACTTACAAACCGAAAACAGGGAGAGAAAACCATGAGAGTAAGCGTCTGGCAGGGTGCCTTAAAACAACACATGAAAACGGTCGTTAGAAGTCGCGTCACAAAGGAAATATATAATTTAAAAAAAGCAAACCAAGCCAACGTCACGAGTCTGCCACCTCATTCCACCTCATCAGTTGTTTTCGTGCTCATCGTATTTTTTTTTACCCTGCAGCAAAACGTCCTCTTTGTTCTCTCGTGACATTGCCTTCCACGAGTTGCAACTGTTGCAACAATAGGACCTTCTGTTAGGATGATATGAAGGGACGATAAGCAACACCGCTTCTACGCGGTGGAATCTCCGCGATTACAATCGGCCGTTTATGAAATATGGAAACCCATTAGCGTGCAGAGCAACACAGTCATGGAAGCCTGGAATTGAGCGCGGTGGCGGGGGACGGCGAGACCGCGAAGGGGGTTTACGCGCCGTAGACTTTTCGGATCGTTCACCGGTCATTCGGGGCGCTCGAAGCTCCACTGTGTAAGGCACGCAGGGACGAAAAAAGAAGGCCCCATCTGCCCCTAGCGAGTGGCGCAGCGTGGTTGGCATGGGCCGTTTTGCAGTTTACAAAATGGAGCCCTCCTCCTCCTGTTCAATTTACCCCTCTTCTTCAAAGCCCTGTGTCTGCTTCCCTCCCCCCACCGGTCCCCCCGATCCGTGAGCTCCAGTTCCGTAGGCACCGCATGCGCGCTCGATACCGATGCCACCCGTCACTAAATGGGTGGACAGCGCCAGGAATTAACGGGCCCAAATGTTGGCAGGGCTGCTGCCTACCCTACCCAATCCATTTTCCCCTCTGGCCACAAAGCACAATGCCACCGAGGTCCTCTGGCTCTGACTAAGTATGCAGACAAAACCTGAACCAAGGTGAACCGATAACAACAGATGGCGATGCCTGAGTAATGAAAAAATAAATATGGACTTGAGCAGAAAGTAAACGATGGGAGAGAATATGGTGGCAATTAATGTCACACTAGACTCGACAGGATACAATAATAATCACTCTGGTTTATTCTCGTTCCTGTGCTATGCACAAGGGCCGTTGCTCTAAACTTCACCGATTATATATTATTACTTTAAAGCAACAGAGTTATTGATAGACGTGTTGAGTTTTTGTTTAAGCCATTCCCTAATGGAGATGCTTTAAAATAAAACACTCAATATTTACAGACATCGAGTATTCGTGTCACGGGGGTTTAAACTTTTTGTTAAATTACATTTGCAAAATGAAATATGGACAGCATTTTTATTACGAATTATTAAAAATATGATGGAAGATTACAGCAAAACTTTCACTAAATATAAATCTCACAGCCTTGGAACATAATTTAGGAATTCACAGCTTCATCTCTTACATCAAACCCAATGTCAAACCCCAAAAAAGCAACATCATCGCATTAAAACAATATTTTTACTACAGACGGGAAACACTTTTCCATAACGCAAGAACTCATAACAACCCCAAAATAGCCAGATATAAAATAAGCAAATAAAAGTAAGATAAAAATAACCTTTAAATTCGTTTTTTTTTTCCCCCTTCCCCTGAGCAAGCCTTGTTTGGCCTGAGAAGGACGAAGTCAAGGAAGCTGAATCTCTGCCAATGTGTACGTGCATTGGGTCATTTTGTCTTACCGGTCTCCGGGTCGCTGAAGTCTGGGAGATTCATATACTGAAGGTGTCGCTTGTCAGCCATCGTTCTGTCCAGCAAGCTGCTTCCTCTCCCAGAATCACTGTCAGAGCAAGAAACATGAAATTGGGACATTTTCATATGAAGAACTTTATTTTTACTTCTATGATATTTCAATACATTTAATATTAAAAAACTGCGACTGGTTTTGAACAAAGAAAGCACGGTTTTGCCTAACTACCCCCCCCCTCACCCCACCCCAATATAACATTAGGTTCTTTACTTGATTTGGGGAAACAGTTCCAGCTCTGAGATTGCCATTTTCAGCTCAATAATGACTTGACAAAACAAGTCGACATCAATAATCATAGAACAAAACATGGCGTCACACCTCCGCCCCCCCCCCCCCATACAGCGCAAATGCATAGGCGGTGCTCGTTAGAAATAAAGTTGTCATTATTTTTACGAATTTATTGTTAATAGGTGCAAATAATTTTGCTGTCTTAATTGGGTGGACGTGATTTGTACCTGCTGCTGAATGAACAGTGTGCTAACAGCACTGTCTCCAACAGTCTGTTAAAGGCTATACGGGAGATCTTTGTGTTTTTGATTTCTAGCGCACTGCACTACGAAGCTGGCAGCCCACGTTTGAGTCCCACTCAGTGACGATTATATGAACTGGTCCTGTGCCTCCCCGAGGTTGACTCAGCCTGAAGTGAGTACCTACTACAGTATGTAAACATCAGCACTGGGAGACAAACACGGCCGGGCAGGATGCTGGCAACCCCACCCCCCCCCTGTATCGCGCCGGTCTTCATAGGTGCTCGCTAACAGCACTTGCCCAAACAGCCTGATAAAGGCTATACAAGGAATCTGCATCTTCCTCTGAACGTCGCATTGGTTATCCCGCACCACCGATTCGCAATTGGCTACGTACGGTGTGAAAGAAGTTCAACATACATACGTACATGGCAAACTCCACAATCTCGCTGCAGAACTTACCGGGGTGGCCACAGTAGCTGTCGGCTCAGCCTCGGTAAGACGTCAGTGCGCTCAACCGAGAGGCTACCCGGCCGAGCACAACCTGCTGCCTGTGTTTGCCACGTTTCAAAGTGTGACCTTGGCAAAACCTCTTAGCCGGCACTTGGGATGCAACACAACTGACCCAGAGTCTTCCACACGAATAATTGCAGTGGAACCCCTCACGGAACACTGATGATTAATGTGAAATGCATCATAAAGGCTGCCGATATATATTTAGCTCAAAATTAAGCCTCGTGTATTTGAGCGATCAGTGTGCTTCGTTAGCAGTTGCGAAGGCCTTCCCATGAAATGCAGGGTTTCCCCGCCCCCCCCGCCCCTCCCCATATTGGCAGTTTTACTAACAATTAATATTATTGATGTGGAGGTTTTGTTACGATGATGGACAATGTATGTTCCGCCTCTGACCAAATCACTTGGAATGCACCCGACCTTAATGGTTCTTGGAAGCTAAGTCTGGATAGTGCCCGCATGGGTGACCACCGTGCACAGAACAGGCGTTGTGAATCGCAAGCCAGTGCATGCGTTCGGCAACAAATCGTGTCACGCACTGGAGCCCCGCGCCGAGTAACAGAGAGCCTGATGATGACGATGGTGGAAGTGCATTGTACTTCTATTGCACTGGCGGTCGGGGGGGGCGGGTGATTAGGGCGCACCTGGGGTTGGTGAGGCTGTAGCAAGCCTTCCATATCTGCAGCATGTGCTTGCAGGTCAGCAGCGCCTCGTCCGGTCCCTTGCACAGGGTCTCCAGCTTCACCTTGGTGAACAGCAAGCTGCAGGGAGACACGGGGGCGGAGGGGGTGGCACAGCACCACGGCGTCACGCTCGGTGATGCCGCAAGCTACTTCGGAGGTCGCAATACCGGCGGAGGGGATAACCTACAGAGGTGACTTCTCCATCATGCCTTTCGGCCATGAGGAATATTCGACCATACTTCACCACATTGACCATGAAGTAGGGTGCCAGGACCAGTTTGGATATCACTCGCCACTGCTTGTTAGCCGTGGCCAGGAATCAAACTCAAGTCACCTGATTCAGAGAGCAGTTAAATAATCAGTCACCACCACTCCCTGCAACAATGGTATTTATTTTTTCGGATCATTTGCTTAAAAAAAATGTTTTACACACTTCAATGCATTTTTATCTCTAAGGTAGCCATCGATTTTCATTTATGAATCGATGCATTGTTTCTAGACGTGCAACGAATTGTGCACACGAGAATCGATGTTTTTCTAAGGGCTTTTCTTTTATTCAATGGGTTCACGTGACCCCTGCAGCCACGACAGCCACGAACATTGATTCTGGAATCTAATCGCAAACCTGAATTGGGACAATTCGTCGTATCACGAGGGTGAGACGAATCGTTACGAGGCGCCCAAGCCAAAACACACCGCTGACAATTAAATCAAGAACCATAAGTGCTGTTAGGGTATAACTTTGTGATGTCATAGTGCGGTATT
The DNA here is from genome assembly GCA_014621495.2 of Entosphenus tridentatus. Lineage (NCBI taxonomy): Eukaryota > Metazoa > Chordata > Hyperoartia > Petromyzontiformes > Petromyzontidae > Entosphenus > Entosphenus tridentatus. The sequence goes on along the minus strand of CM025636.2, from coordinate 3,721,027 downwards.
TCATATTGAAATAAGATCATTCATTAGCCGGTGGGTCTTTACTAGGGCCAGGTTAATAAGTTGTGTCCAGTATATCAAATGAAGTGAATTGCTATTACCCCAGAAACACAAATTGTACGTGTTAAGTTCCTTGGCAACGTATGTATTAATAATGAACGTGTTTCCAGGGGAACTGCATTACAGCCTTATTAAAGAGGATACAAAAAACGTGCTTAATTCACTCGAGAAGCAACGCCCTCTTTTCACTTCACCATCTCGTGCCGTGGTACAGGAGGCATCGCAAAGCAGTCGAGCGCCGACCGGGCCGAGTCCCCGTAGAGCCAAAGCACAAAGGATGACTCCTCATCCTCATCAGCCCTATCGGAACGATTATCGCACGGCTCAACTCTGCATTGGGTGGGCACGCGGTAGGCAGCGCGCTCGCCAGCATGCCGCAGTATGGAGGGGGGCCGCGAGGTGGGCTGGGGTTGGTGGGGGTTGGGGCAAGTACAGCGGGGGGGGGGGGCGTGGGGATTAAGTGAGCGGGAGCTTCGGTTAGGGCTGGAATGGCAACCAGGACACGCCTGCTTGGCCTCGGCATTAATCAACCACAGAAAATCACACCGCGTGCGCCAGACGTGGGCCGCGCCGGGGGGGGGGCTTCGTCCGGGAGACGCCGGTGGGTTTTTCAGTGGCCGCGTGCCGCCAACAATTTTCAGAACGGGTAATGCGAGCGCTACGGGCCCGCGACGGAGTGCATCGCCGCGCCGGCACGATCGCTGTAATTGGCCTTATTTTAAGCGGCGATGCTCGCGGTGAGCGTAAACTAATTTGTGCCCAGGCAGTAAACGAGGTATGGGGGTGGAGGAAATGATTTGTAACGGAATACTAAAAAGTGACAAGTGGCAGTCCAACATAGAAAACATAGTATGAATATAAATGTTTTTTTTTAATAGCCTCTTTGTCAATCCACTGATGGGTAAAGGTCATGTATTCGATGTGGGTTGTTTGACAATACTTCAACCACACTTGCCACAACTACAGATAGTATATTTTTATCATTGTATGGCATTTGAAACATCTTACATTTACAAGTACGAATGCGATGGCGCTTTGAGTGGCAGACCTGTGCCAGAAAGGCACCACAAGTGTGTTCAACCAAAAAAATAACTGACTTGACAGTGCAGATTGGTTAACGAGGTGACCTGTTCAGATATCACTCAGCACTGGTGACAGCAGTGGCCGGGAATTTAACTTAAGATTATTTGGGTTTGTATAGCGGACCATAGATTCAAATATTTAACATTTAACGTTAATAACTAGTATTGTGCCACCAACATGTACATTTTAACAATGAGATGGGTGATTATACGGTAAATCATTCAAGGCAGGCAAAGCAGCCGCTTACTTACAACCCAGATAACAACTATGGAAGTGTACCTCTCTTTATCAATGGGATTGAGCAATGAAAATAACATTCATCAAGGGCCTTACACAGCCATCGCACGTGAAGTCACATCGAGTGTAAATATGCTGCTCTCACCGCAGTGCAAACGGTGTCCTGTTACTTTTCAGAGGGGGGGTGGGGGGCACTGCGAGTATACCGAGGGATGATGGGCAGGGCAGGCGTGTCCTGTCACACGTCAAACCATAAACCATCGCGAAATGACTGCGTGACAGCACGATGTTGCATCATTTTTTTGTTTCGTTTACAAGCGCACTTTTTTTTCTAGATTTGAAAGTGCACTTTTGCCAAGAAGGATGAACGGCATTCGTGCAATGGGGGGTGGGGGGGGCGAGCGCGTGCCAGCTCGCTGTAGACCGCACGTGAAGACGATCACAGGCGGCGCTTAATAATAACGACAACGGGAAGATGATTCAACAGCCGTTTCCTGCACATTTATTAACGCCGTGCAAAACACCACCGCACACAAGGGGGGGACGGGGGGGCTGGGGTGGAACACATGGGGAGGACGGGGGGGGCTGGGGTGGAACATACGGGGGGGACGGGGTGCTGGGGGACACACGAACGCCAACACGTGTGCGTGCCTCCACCACCACCGCGTGTGTGACAGCGCGAGACGCGGGGGCGGCGGCTCTGACGCCAACTCGCTACCGTGACCGTCGCCATCGCGATGGGGAAACGCTGTGACGAGGCGGACGATGTGTTCCCCCCACCCCCGTTCTCATGAACTCGAATGGCACGTGTGTGTGGGCTGCGTGCGCGCATGTGGGGAGCGACGGGCTAGCGGTTAGCGAGCGCGCTGCGCTTCGAACCTGGCGACACGAGTTTGATTCCCGATCACGGCCAACAAACAGTGATGATTTATTTGAATGGGTCCTGGGTCTGCCCTAGGTCGGCTCGGCCTCGAATGTGTACCTGGTGCGGTGTGTAAACATCGCCACTCGGGAGACAAAGGCGGCCCCGGGTGTGGTGCTGGCCATGCACCCGATTCAAGAGCCGAATGGCTCACAGGGCTATACCTAATAAATGAACTTGAAATGAACTTAAATGAACTTGATGCCCGGCCTTTATAGGTGCTCGCAAACAGCACTTGCTCCAATAGCCTGCCAAAGGCTATACGGGGGGATAATTGTGTTTAGTGTGTGCGCACGTGCGTGGGCGCGGTGCATAAACAAAAGCCGGTTGGGCGTGGTGTTGCCCACCCACGCCTCTGTGTGTCATTTCGATTTCGGCCTTCGTAGGTGCTCACGAACAACAGTGCACTTGCTCCCAAGTCTGTTAAAGTCTTTGTGTGTGCGGGGCGTGGGTGAGTGGCTGGCTTGGTGCCGTTTGCGCACTCCGCGGCGACCTGAGATGGATTCCCAGCCACCGGTGGGGGAGGGATATTTGAACCGGATCTGGCCCCTTCCATAGGTTTAAACAGGTACCTGGTGTGGTGTGTAAACATCAGCAACGGGGACACAAACGTGGATAGGTGCGGCGCTGTTCCCCACCCCATCTCGTGCACCATTCTGACCACAACAGCCCACTTGTGCGCCATGCTGGCTTTCAGAGGCGCTCGCTAAAGAGCACTTGGGCCAACAGTCTGTGAAAGGTCTTTATCCTTGCGTGTGCCTGTGCTCGCATGCGTGTGTGTGCGTGTGTAATTTGCACCACAAATTCACAGCGTGTATTCTAGATTCGAAGCTTTCGTGGCTGCAAGGATTCATACTCTTTGTTTTTTTTCGGACAACGTAGCGAAAGCGCCCCACCTGAAGAAGGATGCTTGTGTTGCGCCCGAAACGTCGTGATTTAATTTAGTTGTTTTCAATTATTTTATTTTTTACCTACGTGACTTTACCGAAAAAAAACCCAAAGAGTATCATAGCGTGTACGTTGGGCTCCGTAGCACGCAGACACCAACACATGCATTATTCTGCAGTTCTGGCAAGAACCCTGACAAACATTCGGCCTGATGCAGTTTTCATATCTTGGCTGAATTCCCAACGTGCCTCGACTAAACCACCCATATACCCCAAGAAACTTTGCCGCTGGTCCCAACGTTGGCGTGCCATCGACCTCCACGCGGAGGGGAGTTAACTCCGTCTATTCTACTTAGACCTATACTCTCCCTCCCTTTGTCGACGATAACCTAAATACTCACCGCTTTATACATTTATATTGCTGAATACGAAAGCTAACCATCCGACAACAGTCTGCTTAAATCATATTTTATACATTATTTGTATTTCTGGGTTTATGGTCCGCTTACTCCTTCCGCGCCTCATTATGTTGCACAGTTAACGCATCATATGCCGCCAATTGTGATTTTGCGATGAGATATCTATCTATTATTTTCATGCTAACTGCATTGCGTTTTTAACAAAGTGCTGTCCCAATTTAACCCATGCACAGGGCTGCGACGCTGCTGCTGCTGCTGCGATTATACACAACTCTGCCTAACGACCGCGGTCGGTGGGGTGGTAAACGTTATAGATCGACTGCGCCTTGTTTCCTGCTCGGGAACAAAGCAAAGTATCGGTTTAATGCTTAAAGTGTTATGCCAGTGTCGATTCCAGCACAATCTAAATTCAGGCACGCGTGTCTGGGCACACGGACGCCGTGCCGCAGCGTGCAAGCTCAGCCCAAACCTTTGCTCTGTGTGCCCGCTTCACGTGAATCGAGAGGACACACGCCCACCAACAACAACACTTGGGGTATTGTAAAAACGCAAGCTAAAGCACCCGCACACGCGGGCGCTCACCCACATGCACACAGAAACACTGCCATGCTCTGTGTACATTTCCACGGCCGTCCGTCCGTCCACTGGTTTGGAAAATCGGACTGGCCGCCTATTTGCTCGTGCTGCCTATAATCTCCTTAATTGGTTAGCGGGATAGAGAGGCTCGTGGCTTTTAGGCGTTTCACATTACATGCTTGTTACTAAAATCAATACCGTGGCATGCAAACTGCATGGTCCGACTTGCGCGATCAATACAATTTAATACCCGCCGTTATTTGGTTAGCCTTGTGCTGGGAACCACGAATGCATCACGGCCGATATGGAATCATTCATGCTTTCACTATGATCGCTACAAGTGTAACGCTGCTTGGCACTTGATCACTATTAATGAATGCAGGGATCCACTGAAGCTCACATTTGTTTAGCGTTTTCTCAGAGCAGGACAACGCGACTTGGAATGTAAAGTTTCCGCGTTAGCATCTGTGTCGTTGGCACTGTGCATCAACAATTGCACCTTATTTTGCGCTTGCATTAAAAAAAACACAACTTGAAAAACGTAATTCTAAAACTGAAAATGTATTAATGGTGTTTCGCGAGCATTTTATTTCCTGCACAGACTTCGTTCGGGGGGGGGGGGGGCATGGCTTTACACGACGGTGTTTCCTTGACAGTGTCGCAAAGCGCAGCCAAGTTAATTTCAAAAAAGTGACGCCCCCTATTACCTCCAAAGTACTTGTGCCCGGGACCCCATTTCGCAAAAGAATGGCCTCCACCATCAATGAATAACTATCCTGTGCCACCACCACACGAAAGCCATTAAGGCCGCCCAGGCCAGGCAGTGCCAACGATGTGAAACGCACAGCGGCTGACGACACAGTCACGGGTAAGCGGTCCCCGCAGGGGCACTGTCGGGAGGAAGCGGCGATCTGAAAACCCACGGAGTTGAGTCGATCTGCCGTAATTCACTCCAAAGCAGCGACCTCAACAGCATTGCGATCCGAGTTCGCGGCTTCATCGCCAACTCAGACACTCTGCCGCCGCTTCGTCGAGGGCGCAACAATATTTTTTATTTTTATCTCTCTCAAAAAAATAAGAGTTCTCTGTTGAAGCCCCAGTCAACCTTTGCTTAGCGGGAGGTCATTCTCCTCTACTGCCCACAGAGTATTGGAAGTACTTTCCGCCAGGCGTAGGGGCGCTATCAACTCCCTGCCCCGATTTCAGTCTCGATTTAAGACGTTCCTCTCCTCCTCTGCCTCTTCTGACTGACAGCCTCCCTCGCTCTCTGAAATATTCCCAATTACTGTACAAGAGCTTGAGATGCGACTGCATTTCAACACCGCAGTCTCCACGGTGGCGAGATGTTATCTCCCTCGCCTGGTATGCCACAAGTCGTGGGTTTTATCCCTAACCTCGACACCCCTATATTTGGAGTTTGCATGTTTTCTCTCCTCGTGGTGTGTGTAGTTTTTTTTTCTCCGGGTCCTCCGTTTTTTTTCCTCCACATTTAGAATCAACATGCATTTAGATATTCGGCTGCCATTGATTTCCACATAAGCCACTTCGTTGAGCCATCATTTGTGGCCAGGTCGCTTATGAAAAGGAGCTAATAGCTCAGTGGGCCTTACCTAGTAAATAAACTAGTTAAAAGTAGTTTATTTAGACACTATATAAACCTAAATTGTTGTTAATCCAGTAATCTCGAACAGTACCTTGTAAATATTCATCCTCCCCACCCCCATGGGAAGTTCTTATCAATTGTCAGAATTTGTGGTCACGATTCAAGAGCATATTATTATTTTTCATGGTTTTACGGCTGTTTGTTCAGTAGCTTCTTTTCCATATGTTCACTTTTGCTCAATACTATTTGCCTGAATGCAATATTGGAATATAACTCGCATACACTTTTTAAAATCAATTGTTAAAAGCATGATTTAATACACACACCATGCGTGTTAGAATCTATTTCAATCAGCGCATGGTTACGTGTCTATCAAACCTAACATTAACCTAATGACAGAGAAAGTTGCATAAGCGTGTTTGGCATAAGCCCTGATGTTAAGGAATTCGATGGGGGAGTCCGCTTTCAAATTTTCCACCTAATTTTCCATAGCTCAGTGCCTCGGTCCCTCCAAACCGTGAGCCCCTGTGCAATTGCACCGCCTGCACACTCGATAGATACGTCACGGGGCAGAGGGAGCAGATTCGCTGCGGAGATACCCTCATGGTAACGCAATTCCATAGCGATCACTTACATTCGAGGAAATAAACGCCAGCTAAAGTGAACAGTGGTCATGTTAAAGGACTTGTTTGGAAATTAATAGTGGTGGGATAAAGCAGTACATTTCGTAGATTTTAAAACGATCTCCTCCTTGCGGTGCACTCCTGCTCGGGTCCCATGCCTCAATAATTGGTTATCGCAGGACGCAACATCATAACAGCGTCAACCGTTTTCGAGAGCAATTTTAATTTAAAAAAATGTTCTCCGTCTCCCCCGGAGAATTGGCGTCTTCAACAACAAGAGGCTAAGTGGGTGTCCCATGTCCATGCGTGGCCGTTTCAGTCGCTGTATTTTAGTGGGAGGATTTTAGCTTTGGACTCATCAAAACGTAGTGCTCTGCTTTGACGCTTCGAGTTATAAAACCAAGGGTTAGGGTTGACCGAGTGGCTGAGTTGGCTAATTGTCCAGAGGCAGGCAGCAGTGTGATTTGGGGTTTTAATTCTGACTCTGCCAGCATGATTAAAACGGGTTCATGGTGTCAGCTCAGTTACCAATAGTTGCACCAAGGCACATGTTATAACTTTGGATTTCCACGTAATTTTGCACAAATATTCCAGCTCTGAAGACAAAATAATTGTCGTTTGTCATGCAACGCAAATTATTTGCAGTGATAGAAAAAACAGTGAGTCGTTCTGTGACATCACCTTCCATGGCCATACCCTAACGCAATGTGAAGCAGCTTGCCAGGGGTGCAATGATGCATACATTTATCAAAATTGATTCTTAATGTCACGATGCACGTGTGTAAGAATCCAGGTTTTTGGATACATATGTTCGATTGCATGCAATGTGTTTACATCACCCCTACAGCTAACAGAGGTATTTCCATTCACCATTGAATTGACTCTTGAAATCAAGACCATGAATCTTGAAAATTTCATGGAATCGCTCATTGCACGATACTAATGGCATAATTTTAATATTATATCCTACAATCCAACAGGCCATTGTCAATCCACTGCAGAATGACGGCCACTCGACACATCGCGTCAGTCGTCAGGGTTGTTGGACCGTACTTTATCAGTCAGTCAGTTCACTTTGGGTAAGGCTCACTGAGCTAAGGAAGCTCTTTGTCAAGGGTGATCCGGTCGAAGTAGCTGAGCACGTTACATTTGAAGGGCAGGGTTTACAAGTACAACACAAAAAAATTAACCCGTAAAAACAAAGTTTTTCACTATAAATCCTTTATATGCGTGGCGGCTAGAGTCCTCTCGTCCTCTGGCTTGAGATGGCTGCCACCTATGGGTCAGATGATTGCATGCCAGCATTAAGCAATTGGTAATTAAATATAATATTTTTGTCCTAAAAAGTGTAAAATTTAGGAAAAAAAATTTTCACGAACATTAATTGTCACGCACGACGAGTCTGTGTGGAAAATGTCAGCTCGATTGGATCACGGGAAGTGGGTTAAAAAACGACCGAAAGATTTGCACGGTCGTAAGCAAGCAAGCAAGCGCGCAAGTGAACTTAATATATAGGATTTAAAAATAAAGGAAATTTGATAAAAATTACGAATAAACAATTCGAAATAACATCAATACCGAAAGAACAAAAAAGTTATATCATGCTGGTCAATGTGGGTTGGAAGGGGAGGCCAGAAATTGAACTGATATTAACAGGTTCGTTGTGCAGTGCACAAATCACGGCGACAAAGCAAGTTGTGTCAGGGGAAGAAAAAAAACGTTAATTAGTCGCGCTGTGATTTCAAATCCAAGTTGCACTGCAAAGCAGGTTGCCAGTCAAGGGGAAGGCCTTGGGATGGCACCACACTCTGGTGAGGCCCCACACGAGACGTGCGCGACATCCAGCCAGGGACAAACCACAAGAGGGTGACAGACGGACACAGACAGACTCCGAGGAGTCTTAAGTCAGAAAGCGACGCCTGCCATCGCTTACCATCGCACTCCAATCCATCCGCATCGCGAGTAATGATGATGTCTCTTCCTCCACGACCCGATCCACCCCGCGCCGCTCAAAAAGCCGTTTGTCATAACGCATCCGTTATTCACCCGTGCCTCAGTTGCTGTGGCGCGCTAAGATTGTATGCTCTCGCTGGAAAGTCGCCCACACAGAGCACGAGCCAGGCTCAAAGCCGCCTTAGCTTCCGAGGTCTGACGAGATCGGGCGCATTCCGAGTGACACGGCCATAGGCGTTCTGCATAATTGGAAGCTAAAATTGCGCAAGTGGAACGCACCGATGGGCTTTTAGTTATCTCTGCTTGGAAGTCCCTCAGCATGCTAAGCACGTTAGCTCACAGTTTATATTGCTATACAAGTACAGTAAAACCTTGGATTGCGAGTAACTTGGTCTGCGAGTGTTTTGCAAGACGAGCTAAATTTTTAAGTAAATATTAATTTGATAAACGAGCGAGGTCTTGCAATACGAGTAGTACGTGTATACGCTTTGTCTGCCGAACATCACGTGATCACAGCTGATAAACGAGTGCTTTGGATTGCAAACACGTTTCCGGTACTTGTTAATTCAGTCAGGTGGTACTTGTTAATCTAGTCCAGTGACACAGGCCTTGAGTAAATAGCTCCCATTCGAAAGGCTGTGTTTAAATCCTGGCCTGCGGTTGACTCAACCCATCATCCTTCCGCGGTAGATAAAATCATTACCAGTTTGTGGGGAGGTTAAACAGTGCTTGCCCTACGGATTAATTTTCCGCTGCAATAGGAATGAGGCAGTTCTAGTCAATGCTCATTTGAGCAGGAAGCCATTGACTTACAAAATAAATATATTAATAGGGGTGGAATGATATATCGGCTGACAGATTTTTATCAATTGCTAAGCGTCCGATATAAATATGGAATCGCATGTTTTTTTGGTTCGTACATGTTGTAGTAATGAGTTCACGTCACCCTTGAAGCCACTAAGAGCGCTACACATCAACGCAATGTTGAGTCTAAACTATGAGTCAAATCAGAGCCCTGACTTTTGACAATTCATCGAATCGCCGGTGAATCGTTCCGCCAAAGTTACCCACGAACGGTGAGGGTAGCACAGTATCTATCAGCTGGCACAAGCGGAATATTGTTTTTGTTTACTTGCTTACTTTTAACAAATAATGTCAAGCACGGAAGTTAAGTGAGCACGCTACACGCCTAACGCAATGTGCACGCAGCGAGCGCCTGTTAACGTGCAAATCTCTCCGCCAAACTGGACTTCTAAGGACATGAAGCTGACCGAGGCCCACTTATCATCGCTCAGCTATAACACCAAAAAGGTCGAGACTTAAGAGAATCACAACAAACCTTACTCTGCCTTACTCTACCTTCAAACGGTTAATCAATGATTTATGCTCCTTTTTGGCTTTGGACCAAGAAAAACCATCAAAGGCGACTCACCCCACGCTCCGTGTGCATTTTCTTTTGGCGGTTTGATACAGCGGCTTTTCAAAAAGAAAGTGGACGAAAAAGGATGAAGCGTTTTATCCGTTAAGGGCAGGGCAATATGGCTAATGGACAGAAGGGTTCATGTGTTTACAAATTGCATCTACACAGCTATTATTGGGCAGTTAATTCTTTTTAACAGCTGCGCATCCATCACTGGGCACGCAAAGTTGGGTCGGCTGCCATTTGACCGAGTCCACTCGGACCCTACAGGAAGCTTCAACGGTCGAGAATGTTTTCTGGATACATTTTAAGTCGTTTCAGGTGTAGGAGACTTGTGTACAAGATGCTGAACATCTGAACGCAGGAATATGCTAAGATCTTGAAAGATATCATTGTTAATATTTAATGAACTGCCTGAGCATTGTCAAACATGCATAAAAATTTTTTTTAAGACATGTATAGCATGAGGTGTCCAAGAAAAACTTGTTAACCCACACGTATAAATATATATACAAGATTTCCCCTGCTGGCTTCAACAATTCATCATCTCTCCATAGACGGTCAGACAAAGAATTTAATCATTTACATGTTTCATCCATTCAATCTGCCTACTGTCAACCAAAAAAAGTCTATTTTCTGAACAATGAGATTGTGTGAGTGTTATCAAGTTTTTCATTTGTAAACGCGAATATATTAAAAGGTGCCTTAAAGCTGCCAGACTTCAAAAAAACCTCTCGTTTTGCTTGCATTGCCTTCTACGGGCATCTCACGGTAGGACACGACAAGAGGTGTGGAGAAGGGGCGAGGCGAGGGAGGGCTCGAGGAGGGGTGGGGCAGGAGGGAGGGAGGGAGGGAGTGGCACAGTGTGAGGTCACCTGAAGCTCTCGGGGTATTCGCTGAGGGCCATGTCGAGGATGTTGAGCGCATCCTGGTGGTGCTTCTGCGCCGACAGGAGCAGGGACAGCAGGTGCAGCGAGTTGAGGTCGTCGCCCTGCAGCTGCAGTGCCTGCCGGACGTAGCCCAGCGCTTCGGGGATCTGCGGCACGGATGACGCACGCGCGGGTCACGGCGCGTCCGACCGCGCTAGCCACCTGCGGCGTTGCCCGTCCGCGGGGGGGGGGGGGGGGCTATCTATTTCGCCACGATCCATCAAGTGTGGGTGGGCAAGCAGCGGGTCATGTCAGTTAACGGTGCCCAAACAGGTAGGGTGATGCGGACGTGGTCATAATGCTTAGCACACTGGATTCGTAATCCCTAGGGGGGCAGCTGCCGTGGTATAATGGTTAGCACAGGGGACTTGTTATCCAAAGGGAATGATTGGGACAAGTTGTAATGATAAGCATACTGGACTTGTAATCCAGGTGGTCGGTTCCATCTCCTGGGGGTTGGGGTAATGGTTAGATGCCTTGTGAACCCATATGCGGCCACATTCTTGATCTTTTTGCTGACTTTCCTATTCCTGCTTGACACCAAGCTTTGTTACCATGTGCAAGAATGACAGAGTAAGATAAAAATAGGGTCGCTTTAGGGCTTAACGTGTAAAATGCTACCACATTGGCAAACATCTTGATATTCAGAAAGTGATTTTTCAAAGCTTTGTGAAAAAAATTACAACAGAGCTACTACTCCCCTCGGGAAGAGCAAATCTTTGCTGTGGTAAGCAGGAAAGAGCGAGCATACATAGTCAAGTCCAAGTGATTTCCTGCTCAAATGAGTATTAAGGTCATGCTCAGATCCAGTTCACACCACTGAGCCAGTGATGTAAGTGCCACATTATTATGACAGGGGCTAGTCGATCCGTCGGACAACCATTATGGACTTTCCCACAAAGCGGTGCTTATTTTATAGAGCCCAGAGAAACGATGGGCTGAGTTGACACCCCAACCTGGATTTGAATCCGCAACATTTTCAACTGCGAGCCGCTCGCTCTTCGACTGAGCCAATTGGCCGCTTGCATTAATGTGTCGAGGTGAATGCAGCACGAAGCCCCCTAGTTACCTGTCTGGAAATGGCCAGCTGGAGAGCCAGGTAGAAGGACGTCTGATGGTCATCAGGGGCCAGGTTATAGGCCCTGCACACCACAGCACCCAGAGAAACAAAGACAAAGATCCACCCCGTAGTGCATTTACAGACTGTTGGAACAAGGGCTGTTCTCGCAAGCACCTATGAAAGTCGGCACGGCACATGAGGGTGTAGGTAGCCAGCACCACGCCCGTGGTCTCCCCAGGAGCGATGTTTGCACACACCGCACCAGGTACTCATTTAAGGCCGAGTCGATTTAGGGGAGGCCCAGGACCGTTTCAGATATTCGTCAACAATGTTGGCCGTGAGCAGGAATCGAACTCGGGTTGCCTGCTAACCGCTACACCGCCACTCCCCACCAAGAGATGTAACATGCAAATGCACACACATATACACACACACACGTGGAGAATGAGTAAAACAAGGATGAAAACGAAGAGGGAAAGAGATTGCAATGGGTTACGTGGGACAAGGGGGGGACATAGTGGGGGGGGGAGAAGTGCACAGAGAGGAGAAACAAGAAGAGCAGATGCAGACGGTTGAGATAGAAAATCAGGAGAGCAGCCAAAGAACATCAAAAAGAGTGCAGAGATGTGCAGATTGAGGGATCAATTACACGTTCTTTTTAGAAATGCTTTCTGATTGAAACCACATTACTAATGCATGGACTTCCAAGCTAAGATGCCCTTTTTCAATACTTTTTTTAATGCATTTCTTTTTAGACCAGCGTAGTTCAAAATCAGCAGAACGGAGCAGAAATTAGGAAATAAGTATTTTTTCATCGGCTGTGGTGGTGGAATACACCTGTGATCCAGCGCTTCGGAGGCAGGGTTTGTGAGCGACACCGATGTAAACAGATTGATGAGACACTCAACAAATCTCACCGTTACCACCATGAGCTTCATCCGAGCCCAATGAGACTCCAAAACAAATTTTTATAAGAGAGGCCTGGTATGCATAAAGAATATGAGGTGGCCTGTAACAGGCAGTACAGCAAGTAGGTCAACTGGTCTACAAATTGATGCCTGCTCCCGACAGCTGCTCATTCATTCATATGATACCTCCTCAGAGGTTCTCTCAAGATTAGAAGCTAATTTAAATTAGAGTAAACAATACCCAAGGTAAAAAAGTAAAAAGTACATGTAAACACAAAAGTTTCAACTATGTTACCAGTAAAAAAAAGCAGTACCGAATTAGGAAATGTTCCAGTAAAATGTAACTGAATCGGGTCTGAATTGCTTTACTACATTTTAATCATTGTAATGCATTAAAGCCAGGCATTAACAAAACGCAGCACACATTTACATGAACGCCTTTATGGGAGAAAGTAATTTCTCGCTTAAAACTGTGAAGAACTGACCCGATTTTACGAGTGCCTTCACCGTTATTAAACCACGGACGCTTGGCCAAACACACGAGGAATTAATAGAGGGGCGATCGGCCAGCTTCGTATGAAATGCATAGCAGCAATTACTGAGATTTTCCCGCAATGCTCTGAGGCCCAGACCAATTTCCTTCAAATACAGTGAACACTTGCCCTGCCACGGAAGCCATCCCTAAAGCCCCATTATTTCAGCGATCGCTCAAAGAGGCACGGAGCTCGTGGTGGCAGACGCCCCCGACTTTGTCTTCAGCGGCCGTGTCGTAGAAATGGCTTTGTGCCACGCGGGCAACCAACCCACAATCGGGCGCAAAGGCAAAGTTCCCCCGTGTAGCCTTAACCGACCGTCGGGGTCAAGTGCTGTCAGCGAACACCTATGAAGGCCGGAACGGTACAACACGAGGGAGTGTGAAGGCAGCACCACGCCCGACCGCCTTTGTCTCCCGAGTAGCGATGTTTACACACCGCACCGGGCACTCGTTCGTGGCCGAGTCGACCTAGTGGAGGCCCAGGACCGGTTCAGGTAATCGTCACCGGTGTTGGCCGTGAGCGGGACTCGAACCCGCGCTAACCGCCGCGCCACCGCTCCACAACCGTGGCGCATCCACCTGGTCACCAGCGCGACGCGGCGCGATCGAGCGGTCCTGCTCGTCCACGACGGTGCATTCACCGCGTCCCACTGCGGCGCTCCGCGCTTCGCGGCGCAGGAGGACAGGATAACCGGAATTAATTTCGAGAAATAAATTAAATGCTCTTCCAACCCACTACTGGCCGCTCTTTTATCCTTCAACGGAGCGTGGGTCGCACCGTGAATAGTTTATGAGCAATGCCGTGGCGCAAACAAGTGCGCGCACTTCCACTTGGTGTAAACCGTCCAGCCAGTGCGGCGGGGTGAGCTTAATGCCCCGCGGGAACGGAAAGCCCTCCAGCCGCAATGACATGAACTGACCTCTGCCAACCTTTACTTTGACCTCATTTCACAGCTTTGACAAACCGCGGTGAACACCGCCAATGTAAACCCTTTCAAGGGTGTTGCTTGACAATGCACATTGTGTAGTTGCAGTCAGACCCCCCAGTGCCGACACAAAAACGTGTTTCAATTACTCCACCCATGTTGAGAGCTCGGCCTAGCAGATTGACAGTTTCATCTCATCCATACCGTGGTGCTTGGCTATGTAGGGTGTGAAAGAAGTTCAACATACATACTGTCTGTAGGTACAAGTGCTTCCAATTTGGCTTCTTTACTCACACCGCTTGACTCTGGAAATCCCTCCCATCGTGTCTCTTCCAAAATTCTCATGACCTTGCTCAATTCAAGAAAGGCGTTAACTTTGACCTCTTACACCTTCAACAGTGCTGTGTGCTACAGGCCACTTAGCATTGAGTGCCATTGGGCCTGTGTTCAGCAGTCGTGATAAAAAAAAATCTAACTCCTCCAAGGGCTCGCTGCAGTCTATAAGGCCATTCCCGCAGACGTCTGCATCAATGATTTCGTTTCAATGTCTCACCAAGTACTACAGCACCCAGGGCATATCACCTGAAACGTGCGTGCACTGCGCATCGTGTGTGCGGCGGGGGGTGGGGAGCGCGAGACGGGGTGGGGGGGCCCTTGGGACAGGAAGGACAGCAGAAGATGAAATGGAACGCGCAACGATTTTGAGTGGCCCATTCTTTTCGGGAATGGTCAATTTTTTACAAGCAAAAGCAGCCATGCCTCATCGGTGTGCCGTGAGGGTAATTGCGCTCATCTGTCTGTGGCTCAGCTCCTAGACGAAATGGGGACGTCCCTTATTAAATGCGTACCTTTTCTGGAATTAACTGTGCTGCGGAAGCTCTCGGGATGGGTGCGGATATTTGCCGTCTCCCCGGGTTCATTCACGAGCTCCGTGTAAAAGATGTCATTTTTTTTTTACGTCAACAGGCACATGGGAGGAATTTAAAATAAAATGACAATCACGTATGAAAACGGCACGCGCTTTCGTTCCGAATGCATCCGTCTTGCTCAATTTCCGTACGAGATTGCTTTTTTTTACTTCTTTGTCTCGGCAGAATGCACAGCACCATGTCGCAAAAAACACAAAATGCAAGACGAGCATTTAGGGTGCATTTCATGGGCAAAAAAATGCGATTAACACATCGCTCTTTAGGTCTCAGTGTTGATGATGCACTTATCATCATCGCCGTGAGCCCATTGAATCTTTCCCTCTGAATATCCATGCCTTTAGTTCTGAGATATTTAACATCATTATTTACTAGTGGAGGACTGAACTTATTACGATAAAGATTTGCCGTGGAGATGGAGAAATTCATTCGGTTACATGCGCAACTGCTCAGCGGATTGTTCCAGCATGGGACTGTGAGTGATTGCAATGGGAGGCCTTCATTCAGCAGTGGATCAATCAAGACCAATGATGATGATGATGAAAGTGATCTGTAAAACTACATGCACTGTCTGCAGACTTACTCTAACATTCATTACTTTACACATGCTGTGTTACTCCCAGGATCCTATGCACACAATAATGCATTCCTGTACTATCGTAACTGGAAGAGTTTGTTTTGTAATAAGTTTCGTGCATTACCTTTGGAAGGCAGTCAACGCTTTCCTTTGAAGCTCCTCGCGGGTAACTCGCAATGTCGCTGCAAAAAGAACGGGAATATATATTCTTACTTTATCAACCATTTATATAAAACAAAACAATCAACATAAATATATTGCATGAACTCCATGAACCTGCTCCTGCCAACCTCTCCATCTCATCTCGCTCTACTCCCCCCCCGCCTTCCTGTGTTCTCCAGCAATAAAGGCCCTTCTGTCGAAACCCTCGGACAAACTTCGCTCAGTGGAAAGACTCATTTCTCCTCTGGTGCACCTTGAGCCTGGAATTCCCTTTCCACAGCCACCTGTGCCGTTCATATCGAGGCTCAAGACCCGTCTCTTCTCCTCCCTATGATAGCTAGTCTGTCTCTATTTTTATGAAAAAGCATCCTATCCCTGTGATGCGCGACCTGTTGTTTTTTTGTGCAGCACCTTGAGATGCGCTCAATCTTAGGCGCTGTATTATATCCGCACTGCAATGTCCATTCTAAACATGTGGAAGCTGTGCAGCAGGCGAGCAAGAAAAAAAGCCGGGCTACAGAATTCACATTCTGGATGCAACAACAAAGTGATCGACATTTCCATTTTCACCACAAACTGTGCAAATGAAACCTATCTTACGCTCTCTCTCTCTCTCTCTCGCTCTCTAGCCGTAACAACACAGAGCACACTGCAGCGGCGAAAGCCCATCACGACTTGTGAATAAACCTGTAGCAATTTAATATTTTTTCCCACACAAAACCAGTCCGGAAAAATATACTTTTGTGCAACCTTTTGCGTCGCCTAAGAATAGTCGGCTCATGAGAGTGCTCGTGTTGGCAGAGATGTCGCACGTCTTTCAGAGCGAATGGCAACCTCCCCCCTTTGTGATCGCCACCACGCGCCGGGCAGCTGTCCACAATTACAACAGCCGACCGCGGCTATAAAACCTTCGATCACACGGAATCGTTTTTTGTTTCACGTGACCGCTTTTTGAACCGCGGCGCAGTGGAAATAAAATGCTTATTTTTAAACAAACGCGTCTCACGTGCTTCTCCCCCCCCCTCGGCCTTCTCAACGGGAATGGCGACGTTGCGTGCCAGGGGTGCACAATGCAAGCGTGCCCCGCGCATTACCACTGCGGTGCTTCACAGCGGGGGTCAACGGGGCGTTTGTCCGGGGGGATCTCTGGAAGAATGTCCGCCATTGGCTCAGACCCGCCAATGGAGACGCGAACACGAGGACCGCCCAACACTGACATGAGCGTGTGGCATACCTGTCAACCCGTACGGTTTTTGCCTGTATTCTTGTACAGGGAAATTGAATTGGTCTGTAATAAGGTAGGCACTGATAAGGTGTTGATAGGTATGATGTCGGGTCTCACTTGGAATTGCCACCTCAATCAATGACACAAGATAATTAGTCACAAAGACATGGATCAAGGTGGGGGGGAATGCAAATCAGAGACGGGCCCATACCAATCAGTGGGCTTAAGCTGGGCACATCGTCAGAATGGACGAAGGCCGATGGACGATTCGTGGTCAAATTGGATTCAATAATTACATATTTCTTCTAACTTTAACAGTGCTAATCGCATTTTATACTATTTATCATTTGCCCAGTTATGGGTTTTTGAAAAAAAACTTCATAAAACATTTGTTTAGGAAATATTTTGCATAAAACATTATAAGTTTCCACAGTCACGATTTGATATATGAAACTTGAGCTTAAGTAAAACCACATTTTTTAAATTAACGAATCGGCCTAACTACCGCCAACCACGTCCATTTTCTTTGTGAAAACGACGACGTCTGTTCAATTCCCGGCAACCACGGCTACTCACCGTCCGTCGCCTGGAGGCTGTAAATGAGGCCCAGCGCCAGGAAGCCCTTGGCTTGAAACTCGCCCGCCCGCTCCTCCATGTCCACGACTGCTTTCGCAAAAAACTCTCCCTCCTCCAGCTGCCACGCGGCCAGGAGGGGGCACACACGAGGGGGCAAGCAAACGCACGCACATGCATCAGCGAGCATCAGCGATGTGATAGTCCGGCCATCATTGGCCACATTTAAATGTTCCTGCTCCCTCCATTTATTTTTACGAGAAAATTTTCAATAGGAGCGTGGTGTACAGAAACTCCACGAGCCCAGTCAAAATGTTTTCTCGTAACATTTTTTGTTTCGGGTGGCCCGTGATGACAGGCATACGTGTCAATGATGGCACAATTCTCACACGCACATGGCAAATCGTTTTCAAATCGCTGCCCCGCGTTTCTAGACAGGACACGTTGCTGCCGAGGGACTATTAATGTCGCTTGATTTACGCCGCAAGATCGTAAGCGCATGTCCACAAAGTGGCTGTGCAAGGTGAAGGTCTAATATCTCAACCTGAGCGGCAGCGATTGAGAAAATAACTCGGCCGCCTTCCCTCTCACCTCCACCGCCCTCCCTCAAGAGGGCATTGCTAATTGCCCACATTAATCTGTAAAATCAGTATTATTCGGAAGGTAAATACACAGGCCGGCACAACCAGGAGGGATTTCCAACACTGGCAAGACCCTCCCTCCCCACCCCCTGCACAAATGCAACATTCCAAATGAATGATCATGAACGCATGATAGTGCATAAGGCTGGTGTGGATATGCTGGTTTAGAGTTGATCTTCTTGGAACATTCCACGCCACTCAGGGGAGACATAGGGAGACTCCCTGCAAGTTAAAGCGGTCGATGCGCACACCATTAATGTAAAGCCGATAGCAGCAAGAGCATGAGTGAGCACACATAAACGTTGATTAAAGTAGATGTATTGACGTGCCTGGCTGATACACCAATCTTATTAGAATTAATAGCATTAAGGTGTATAAATATTTATAATCCAGTGTCTTAGCGAGCACAGATACCGCAAATCTGCCAAGGAATACCTTTCAATCTTTAATGCAGCGCTGGCAGGGTGGCATTATTAGCTGTCACAGTGTGGCTCCCAGATGGAGCCCTGCCTAAGTAGGGATTACGGGGCATGAAGTTTTACTCATTCCTTAATTCACTAACTCACTCATCCCAATTGAATGAGCATTTTATATAAATGTGAATATTTCTGCACACTTCTGATGAGACAATGAATGGTGTATTTTTGTTTAACTGCAGAAAAACAATTAAGAAAAGTAACGTAATTATTTACTTCTTATTAAAGTCATTTTCAAATTTGGCCCACAACGGCTGGCACACGGTTGACCTACTTTTGTGAATGACGTCACGGAGCCTCTAACGAGCAATTTGTGACAGACGATGGGAGCAGTAACGTCCAACAGACGGCAGCAGATTGGGGCTTTCAACTCACAAACTCTCGCAGTCCTGTCTTCTTCGCGACGAGCATGAACCCGTATTGCCATACCTGGCAGCCTCAATCTAACGCAGCTTTAAAAGGTACGACATAACCTCAAGTCGTGTAGAGACACAAACCCACCATGGTGTAATCTAGCAGAGGTTTGGCAAAGGGCTGCAAATTTTTGTTAATGATTGTTTTTTTGTTACATCGAGGAAAGCCTCGCCGAGTCTTACCACTTTTTTTTCAGAAGGGTCATGGAGTGAGGATATTTGGCCACTTCCATAATGAGCGTTATTTGGCCTTGTAGGAGGATGAAACCAGAGGTCGCAACAAAAAAACCACAACACACACATGAAAGAATAACACGTTTCTGCCAAGTGGGTTTATGAACCCTCTTGCTCTACTGCTATTAACTGGTCACCTCGTACGCCCCAGAGGTTTAGGAGATTCACACCTCTATGCGATCTACCACCCATTGCCTCCTTGTGCAAAACCTTAGAGCCAACGTCATGGGGCACAATGGTCATGAAACACATTCACTCTTGCTCAGTATTTCCACATTGATCCAAAATACTGAGCTCCAGGCTTGGACCAATATGGCCATGAAATTATAATACGTACCACAACAGCAACTCGCGTATCGATGGAAACACGCGTGCATTACTCCCGCCAGATTCACTGCAGTGCGAGAGTTCATCTGGGTTGATACAGGGGTTTCGTATGACGCCTCATTTCCATCACCACTGGGACCTGTCCTCTGCTGGCCTAGGAACAACACTATTGCCCCGGTTCTGTGGGCCTCCACGTGCCATGAGATGACAACCCCATCTCCCAAACTGTCCTCACCCTTCGTGACTGGAGGGTGGGGGATTGGGAAGTGATGTAAAAACGGTTAATTTATTATAAAGCGAAATGTAGCCATGCATTGGGCAACACCAGATCGAGTTCAATTTCATTCGGTTTGTCATTTTATTCCGTGCAATTTCAACCGTACATTTGCCTGGGAGATGAAGCCAGCGAGTGCCATTAGCGACGTGCACGTCTCTACCCCGCGTTGACCCTGTGACACCGCGACTGGGTGTGGGTTCGGCCTCGTTCTAATCCCTGGAACTTCGCGCACCATAAAGAGGCTCTGCCGCGGGAATCGATCGTCATCGGAAGGGCGGGGCAAAAGTCGCTATGGGGACGCGGGCTCTATTGATCCAGCCTGGTGCAAGCAGCATCCCGGAACTTTAAGCAGGCTGGAATCACCGACACATCAAGGCGTAAAATCACCACAACCCAGCCACCTAAATGCTAACAAACATTTTCGGACCCATGTCGCGAAGCTTTTGTCTGCCGGGAGAGACATCGATAGCCTATGGCGGGATATGGGTTCAGCTTGCCATGTCCATTAACACGTTTTTGAAGAACAAAGAAAGGCATTGTGTGGCTTCGCCTGGTCTTGAAGACACTGGACGGCACTTAATCAGGTTAGAACAACGCAAGGGAGGTGCAGCTACGTCTTCCACGGGTGTGGAATTCAACAATAGCATAATTTTGATTGCGGCGAAGTGCGATCCATCCTTCACACATCACCAATCATTGTTCAATACACCTTTTTTTTAAATAGATACAAATGAAATCCATCTGGCAACGTCAACATTTAGTTGAATGGCTTTCCAAATTCAATATACTGTAATAAACCCCGTTTCTTTGTTTTTCATCCACAACCAGAATGAAGGGTGCAGAGTATAGGATTTCATACCGTCCCTATCTCACTACGCACCTGCTTTTTCAAGCTGCCACCACCACCACTGCCACGACTGCTACCTGAACGACCATGCACCTCCGTAAACATCGCGTTTCTGAGCAGAATGGACAGGTTTTGTCCAGCCTCCACACCGGCGCACCGCCACCCCTCACACCGCCCGCCGCCCCCTCTCAACAAAGTCGTCTGCACCGCGCTCACAGGCTGTAACACCCTGGCCCCCTGGTGCACCGTGTCCCACTAATCAGCCACGAGTCCATCCAATTCCCTGCCACGTGGGAAGGTCAACGAGATATACCGGCGGTGCCTCGCAGCCGCTGCCCCTCGCGATGAGACGCATAAATTGGCTTTCTTAGGGACACTCTTTTAACCCGTTTCTAAAGTGGAGTGTCAGCGCCGGGCAGCGAGAGAGCCTTCCACGACGATGACCTCACTGAGCTGCATCCCTAGATAAGGAATGCGTAAAATACGGATGGGAAGTCCGTTTTGAACGTGCAATGAACGGATGGGAAGTGCACGTTGGAACATGAAACGAAAGGAAGCGCCGTCCGTTTAAAATGCATAATGAACGGAAAGGAAAACTGTTTGAAATATTAAATTGACAGGAAGTATATGTCCACTATGCGATGGATAGGATGTCGATACAAAAAATAAACTCAAGTCAGGAAGTGCATTTTCAATGCACATAATTAACAGAATGGATGACTGTTTCAAATATTTAATGAGCGGACTGGAAGTCCGTTTTGAATATTTAATGATAGACAGGAAGTCCGTTTCTTCATTAACCAGCAGCCTGATTCGGCTGATGAGACTGTGGAGCTTGAAACCGATCAAGATGGCTTTCCTGCATGACATTCTAATGGATAAATATTTTATTTTATGCAGAAGAAATGTATTTCCTGTTTGTTCATTATGCATTCGTTAACCATGATCCTCCACCACAGCACAGCGTGTTTCGCATACAGTATATTCATAATCAACGTTTGTGGGTGAGATCGCGCTATTTATAAATGTGTCATAACCCTCCACCACCCGACACGGCCAATCAGCAAAAAAAGTATCACGTTGACAAAAGACAAATAGTTCACTGCTTTAGCCCACCGGTGTGTTGAAGCGTGAAACCACAACATTTACAATTTTTGAGTAGTACGACATCTCGCTGGTAATTGCATCCAGCATCATCGGGCAATTCGACAGAATGGTGAGGCTCTGCTCTTGCTCCCGGTCTTAAATAGAGCAGCAGCAGGGTGACGTCATAATTTAACTCATCAGGTGCAATTATTTGAGGTGGGGGGGGGGTTATTGTAATTATATACTAGATTAGTAATCACGCAATTGTTACGATGTGAGTTGTAGATTAGTAATCAGTTGTACAGTATATGCAGTATATGTCTTGCATCCCTTGACAATACTGTACAGCGTCCGAATAGTGTACGGTACAACCCTTTGACATTCCACTTGTGGATGAAGGCTTCCCAACGCCACAGGTATAACTTGATCATACTTCACCACGCCGGTTGGTGAAGGCAAGGGAGTATAAATATGGGAGCATAATACGACAATAAAACTCAACTATTTTTAATTTCACCAGGTAAGGCCCACTGAGCTATACAGCTCTTTTTCAGAAGCGACCTGCCCACAAATGAGAGCTTAATGAAGTGGCCTATCGTGTGGAAATTTATAGCAGTCAAATAATCTAAACGCATGTTTGCAGATGTGGAGGGGAAAACCAGAGGACCCGAAGAAAAATCCGGAGAGAGGGAGAGTAAGACATGCAAACTCGAAATATACAGTCGGCGTCAGAGTCAGGATCAAACCCATGACCTCCTGTATACCAGGCCACTGTGGCACCCCAAACGTAAAGTACAGAATGTACTCTGATGCACTGCCTTCTGCTGCCCACAAAATAAGCCCCGCAGTCTATAACACCCATCCAAGCACTTTCCACCATCCAGGCTCAACGATACTTAGCGTACGAGATCTGATGAACTCTGAGTGGATTCAGGGTGATTTTTGTCAGTCTCAAGAGCTTTCCGTTACAAGTGAAAAAACTGGTGAGCAACCCCCCACACGCGAGGGTATATAACGCAGCCCAATTCACGTGGGATTCAACAATCCGTTCTTCCAATCTACGGTGAAAATATGGCCACGTCTACAACGACAGCACATGTCGCATGCCATCATCGGCGGCTCATCGGGTACAGGGAGGACACGTCTTCCGCAGATGGTGGAATGATCGGTGTGTCCCGAGATGGCTGAACAGAACCGATCCAAGTTCCGTACGCTCGAGCGCAGACACGGCTGGTGGCTCCCGAGGGAAGGAGTCGGGGGGTCCTGTTGATGTTGTGCCGCTGCTGTGGCCGCTCGTTGTTTTCCATCTCTACCGTTCATCTCATCAAAATCAGAGTCTGTATTTATAAAGCAGGAATCCGACGAGCCATCACGCTCTCTGTCACAGATGTTCCAGTAGGGGCAGTGTCGGAACGTTGCAATCACAAACAATACAAAAACACGATAGGAGTGAAAAGTATAAGAAAGGTAAGCACATGACTAACAATATACAAGTAAAACTAAACTTTTTTTTTTCAGGTAAAGCCCACTGAGCTGCTTTTTCTTCAGAAGCTACCTGGCCACAAATGATAGCTCAACGAAGTGGCTTAACATGTGGAAATTTATATCGCTCAAATATTCGAAATAATCTAAACACATGTTTCTGCTTCCTTGGCGAGGCGGATTTGCTCAGTCATCATTGCTTTGCCAAACAACACAGCGCCACTGATGACGTTTCCAGCATCTCGGCTTCCCAAGCGTCGCTTTTTACGTCACATTTCTTCAGCCTGGCCTTCATCAACAACCACAATGCAGCAAAATCACTCGGGTGATACGCTTCGGACGTTTTGCCACAATTGTGAACCTGGCTCCCGAAGGCCATGATATGTATAGCAATGGAAGGGCAACCATTGCCAGTAATGGTTGTCGTGCCATTTTTTTTTCAGCTGAAGGAATAAAATAAATAATATTTGTCCAAATGTGGACCAATATGACCCCTACTCCCTCTAGAGGGCAACGGGGATAGGCAACGTCCAATCAGATCAAAGAGGTCACATGACCACCGGAGGTTGTGTGCTCTGAAAACCAATCATTCGTCAATATAGCACACTTTTCAGCAGGCTGCTTTGATTGGCTGTACAGAACTCTGTCACTCGAAGCCAATGTCGTACTAAGCTGCCGTAGTTGCAGGTGATGATTGCCGGCATCATGTTCTCTAGCCTCAGCATAGAAAGGTAACTGGCAACCTACTTCTTATAGCGCCTCACGGGTAAACCTTTTGCACGTGATCTTTG
Source organism: Entosphenus tridentatus (assembly GCA_014621495.2). Classification (NCBI taxonomy): domain Eukaryota; kingdom Metazoa; phylum Chordata; class Hyperoartia; order Petromyzontiformes; family Petromyzontidae; genus Entosphenus; species Entosphenus tridentatus. Next base: position 3,696,852 of record CM025636.2, on the reverse strand, counting down.
CTTGATTCAACAAAATTGCCCTCTCGCGTTGCCACACAAGAGACGTGCTTCACCATCGGTCTCTGCTGGAGAGCGCGTGGGCAGGCAGGCACACAACTCCGTCATAACGATGGGGGGGGGTGGGGGTGCAGGTTGGACCTGGGGGTTGGAGGGGGGGCGGTGGGAGCAACCTGTTCCCAGAGAACGAGCAGGTGGTCTCGTTCCAGAGAGAGGGAGAAGGCCTCCTGGTCAAGAACGGGACACGTAACGGGCGGCGTCATAAATAATCGTACTTCTGCATATCATGTCACCGAGCGTGATCTGGTGTCGACCCGGTCGGGCCAAAATAAATGTAATGCTTCCGCTGCACAAGAGAGTAAGGTCCTATTTTATAAGCCCGTCACGGGCGTGACAGAGATAAACATCTTGCAACATGGTCTGCGATCAATCCAGCAGGCTTACCGCGCCGTTATGGAGCGGAAAAAACAAAGCACACTATGTGTGAAGTTCAGCCGAACAACAAGACAATGAGGGTTTTAGCCGGGGGTTAAATTTATGAAACTAGTGCCGTGATACCTCGTGCTTGCATAACGGATATATAAATGTGACTTTTGAGCGCTAACATTTTAAACGAAATCAATAATGGACGATGCTTAAAAGGCGACTATTTGCCATAAATGTTGCACAAATAAACGAGAATCTATCCGTATGCGAAAACATTTTGTATACGTTTCCTATCAGGCAAGGAATGATTGCCCCTGCCTGTCGCTCCAGCGATTGTCACCATTCTGGGTCATCCGTGAATTCATAAATTAGATTTTTTGTCCTCGTGTTTTCCATGTCGCTAGAAGTGTTTTTTTACCGTTTGTTCGGTCTCGTTTGTCCAGTCTCTTTGCGTCATTAGCATGTAATTTGCATTCATCATAAACAACAGATTTATCAAAATGATAATGACTGTTGCAAAACATTGTTAATGTAAATAATTGCTTTCAATCGCTAAAGCAGAGTGTGTCATGACTACATTGAAAATGTATTTCTAAACCAAAATATCCTAAATGATCGCCTCTCATTCTAGCTCAAGGAATTGTTGTCTTGGATTTTTTATTTTCTTCTAGAGAACCCCAAATTTATTTTTGATCATTGGTAAATGTGGGAGAAAAAACAGTTGCCTAGAAAAAAATCCACAAATCCACGAACAAAACTCAAAGCATAATCACTCCAGATAAGACACCAATCTTATTTAATTAACTGTCCTTCTAAAGGTGCCGCGTCGCTATATTGAAACAATATGTGATTAAAGTTTAATGCTACAAATTACCCATGGAATCAAGAAGTATGCAGCGAGTGCGGTAAGGGCCAGAAACCCACTGGATAAAAAAAATAACATTTACTTCCAATTACAGAACGTCTTGAAAACAAACTGGCGCTGGTGGTGCAGTTGGGGCCATCCAAACTGGGAGCACACAGACGCGGTCTCTCCTCGCGGCTTGAGGACTGTAAGGACTCAGGACAAGTTCGCTCATTACCCTGATACAAAGTCACTGTCGCCTCTGAAAGAGAATGCTGCCGGATGAACCTCATAAAAGAGCGGGGAACGTACTGGAAAAACCCCAATAACCACAAAATTAGGAAAATAAAAAGCAAAACACACAGGAAGCGCTAAAGTCACATTTCAAACATTCTAGTTTTAGAACAGTCAATAAATATCCGTCCTATAAAAAAATTAAATACAAGAGGGAGAATGGTGTACATGGAAAACCCTATTATTGGTATTTTTATGGTCAAAATAAACAAAGTGCTTGGCAAACAGGCAGATGGTACAAAAACCGACCTTTGATGTATCTTACACACCGACATCACAACACCACCACTTCATACCTCGCTGGGTGCGTTACGACATGGTGTATTTATTAAACATTTCTTGTTTTCTGGGCTACTTGCATAATGACAGGTAAAATCTGGTTGGGTCTCGTTTATTTCGCATAACCAGATGAGAACTCAATAGACCAAGATGAGTCTGACTTGCAAAAATTACCCGGGTCTCACAGCTGCAAAAACTGTCTAGGCCCACGGTTGCCAAACTGTGTGACTTGACGTTCAGTATTAAGCCTTAAAGGCAACATGAAGATAAGATACGTGCATGCCTCTTTACGCAGTGATAGGATAAAAACATGGAACTCTGTTCACAATCGGTCGCAAAGTAAAACCAGTTGCTGAATCCTCTTATAGCCACGCTGTATGTATATTTTAAGCAATGACAGTAAAAATTTAAGAGGAACTCCACTGACCGTGAAGTGGCTCTTATTCTTTGACAAATAAAATGTGGCTGCAACACATGCAGTAAATTAGCACACTTTCCACTATAACCAATTTGTTAATTATTTACAACCGTTATGCAAGTGTACATTATAAAACATGAGCGTTTTTTATTGCTTTTTATTTTCCATCAACCGGACCGCACGACGGTCGTGCTTGCCATGCAAATACGACGCACGTCCACTCATCTCAAAGGTAAGAGGCAAAGGTGCAGCCTTGCAGCGGCCTGCTCAAGATCCTGCTGGTGAAAGTTCCTTCACTCGAGCAAGCTTAAGGCAGCTCCTCTCTCTCAAGGGTAATTCTGCCCAACTCTTCCAACGATGACCAGACAGACACCTTGCAAGAGGTGGGCGTAAGCACACTTTACCCCACCACACGCAATCTGCCCATCGACTGTCTGCGGTCTACCCATTTATACTGCTGGGTGGGCAGATTTAAGAAACCTATCCACTGTTTTCGCTGCCACGCCAGGAGTTCACATTGAACCGGCGACCTCTGTGGATCGCTGGTCCAGTGTGCCATCCATGCGGGAGAGAAAAGGCTCCCGACTCACCATGAAGGAGCGTTACCCTGCATCCATTTACAACGACCACGTGTGCCCACTAACACGCGCAAGGCATGAAAACCAAAATGCATTTTGAATTCAAGGGAGTCTTCAAATGAGGACATCTATGCCAGTAGACGCCACGGCAAATTACGAAGCATGGCCAGCAGGCATCACAGAATCACTTGCGTAACATTGGCATTCTAGTGCTGGACATGACTGTAGGTTAATATATATTTCTTTAATGAGGTCCAAAATGTAACACGATTTGCATATTCCCTGAAGAACATGACCTTTATGAAACATTTCGCACTCGGGAATGCTGTTGAAGCTGTAAACTCCAGCTCTGCTGACACAACCGCTCCCTCGTTTGCAAGTTGTGCAATATTCCTTAAGGACCGCGTACTCGTTCTCTGTAACGTCAATGTTTTTCTCTTCCGTTTTTGTTGCTCCTGTGCTCACTGCACCACAGATCTCCCTTGTAAAATAGCCGGGCGACTGGCTAAACGGGACTATCCATATAACAAATTAAATTAACTCAAACTCAACAGGATTTGACTGAACCATTCCTGCAATGGCATAAACCATGGCCACAATGAGTAGGGCACAATTGACATGGAACCTATTGCTCGATCTGTCAGTGGCCTCCAAATGGACACTGTGCAGAAGTGGCCGTGCAATGCTGTTGGATCAATTCAGATGGTTTTCGTTTCTTGTCCTGCAATTTTATTTTCGATCTGGCCGAGTGGCTCAGCAGGAGAGCGAGCGGCCCGCAATCGGAAGGATGCGAGTTCAAATCCTGGTCCGAGGTTGACAGCGGTTGTTCGTTATAGGAATTAGGAATTTCCACCACCGGCTCAGAGCTGTTAACTGGGCGTAAGCACCACCCCTCAATGGTCATTTGAGCCGGAAATAACCGTGACTTGTTTTACTATTTTATTCAATTTTACCATTGGTGTTAAGTCATGTGATAAAGAAGTATCCATTCATCAAATCGAGATTATTTGTTCAACGAGATGAGAACCCAAGAGACCAGCAGCGTCATTTTCAAGAGTGATATCACCTCTGGTTAGTGAGCAACCGTCAGAATGATGCATCACAGAACTACGTCTGAGATCCCTTCAAGTGATCTCTTATGCACACACCAGGGGCACTTGACTCTACCACTTGTCTCGATATCGATATGTTTTGTTTCACAGCTGTCAAACAAATATTTCTTATTTTTTCCATTCGGCCCCTGAATTTTTTTCTCCCAAAATCAAGTGACGAAACTAATTCAAACATTGCTTTCGTGTGCATTGACTGCTGACCGGGCTGAGGCCATCAACTCACAGACTTGAGAACCCAACTTAATAATGGGCAGCTGCCAACGATTAAAACCCAGGATTCTCAGCGACACCGGCCCAGTGTGTCCGTGAACCCCAAGCCACCGGGCCCCACCTGGTCGCCGCATTCATGAATCCCGCGCGGCATAGGAATATTGGGGGGGGACGCGCGAACACCTGCGCGCGAGCGGACTTACCCAGTGCAGAGGGCCCATGCACAGCTTTGCAGCCATCAGCGGGATGCTGGGCTCCTCCGGCGACAGCTTCATGCATTCCTTGAGCACCTTCACCGCCCGGGCAGACTGGAACACGCAGAACACGCACAGGGTCACCCGCCCGCTGTCTCGCACCCCCCGCCCTCCTCCACCGCCCACCCATGCCATACACACACAGCTTTGGGGGGCACTGCAGTCACTGCTGTGTTGGGGGAATCATTAGGTCAAAGGAGCTACAACAAATTCCGTATTGTGCAAATTGTAAGACGCACTTTTCCCCCTGTGTAGTCTTCAGCAAAAGGAAGCATCTCTAAGCAAATGGGCGGCACGTGATGTGGTAGGTGCTTGCTAACAGAACTTGCCCCTATAAGGCTATAGGGAGGGATCTTTGTCTTTGGTCTGTTTGTGTGTGTGTGTGACCAGATTTTAAAAACTTTGATTGATGCCGAGCACAATTTTGGGATGCGTCTTACTTTCCGGAGTGTCTTACAATCTGGAGAATATGATTTCAAGTTTCAAGTTTATTTATTACGTCTAGCCCTGTGAGCCATTCGGCTCTTGAATCGGGTGCAACCGCAACAAACAAAAAACAAAAACATGAACAAGAAAACATCTTAACGTGACTATGTGACTATGTGCAAACTGAAAATCCAGGATAAAAAACATCTGACTACTCCCATGTACACAAATATATACGCTGTGTGGCTCCGTGGTGGGGCAGCAGACAGCGGTGCAATAACATCGAACTTTGTACCATGTAAGTATGTACGTTTAACTTATTTCGCACCGTACGTAGCCAACCGTGCTAATCTAAGCTCCTCACTTTCACCAACCGTCAGAGTGACCAGCGCGGTGAAGCGTGGCGAAATAAACCCCAAGACCCTCACGGTGTGGGTAGGCCCTCATCCAGCAGTGGAATGACAAAAAGGGCTGTAAGTGTACACATGTATAAAATGCAACACGAGAGTAGCAGGAGTGGTTGCTGCAGTAATAATATAATAATAATAATGTCCACGTCTTAGGCACCTTTCACAATGTCTCAAGACATGAACCCTTGAAAATGAACATGCGAATAACAAACATAGATATGCATGCATCACGAAACTTGTGAATCGATATCAATCGATGCCTCGATGCATTGTTCCACCAACAGTGAACAATTGCAAGTCTTCTTTGGGTCTTTCGGTAAAGTCACGTAGATAGGTTAAAATAAAATGAAGAATATGAATTCCTGCAATCACGAAAACTTTAAGTCAAGATTTAATTGCAAGTCTCTTCCAAGCTTACAAGTCACGCACACAAACAGGTTGCCTATTATCGCAATTACAACATTAAAACTTCCCCGTATTATCTTACAACTGTAGAAAAACTTGCTTGATGACGATACGATGAGTGAGCAAACAATTTTTACGTAAAATTCAACTGGTTTCCACTACTTTTCTTATTTTTGTTACTTTATTCTTATAATTGCCCTTTGCTAAACTCTCAACATTAGCTCAGTAACTCTTCAAACTGCGCCCCCAGGGATGAAACTTGGGCTGTGCAAACAGACCACTGTTATGCCCCTGCGGTGACCCTCAGGCATTTTCCCGACATCCGAAAGTCCTAATTGAGAGATTCGGATACCACGAGCTACACAAACGCACATGTCCATCCTACAGAGCCTGCGGCAGTGAGGATATGAGCACTGCTAAAAGCCAGTACAACCTCCCCAACAAACTGGCGTAACTGCCAGCAAAAAAAGAAAACAAAATAAACAAAAAAAATCGCCTCCCAGACACAAATTACTCCCGCACACGAATTTTACTCGCTCTTTAAACATGATGTAATGCACATGCTGATGGCATTATTTAAACGCTTGTAACACTTAACCATGCCCAGGTGAACAGCTCCATGCCAGACATGTGGGAATTTTTTTATATCCCCCCCACCTACCTACCACCTAGTGGACCATCAGATTATTTCACTGCTGGGAAGTTATTGAACAATAAAAGTCCACCAGGTCTGTAATGCTGTCATAAATCAAAAGCCGGACTCTGGTGGCTGAGTGTCCTCCTGCTAATAGCCTGCCTGAGACTAATGTTTGCCATGATGCGAACTCTGTCATAGACACCAAGTGAACCCTTCAGTGCTCAGGCAATTGGAAGTGAAAGCCGAAGGGATTAGAGACCTCTTGGCCATCTTTGGAAGGATGGCTTGTTTTTCAGTAGTGGAAATGCGAAAGTTCACATTCCCCATTTCATAATGTAAATATCTGTTTCATTTCAACCCCTTGTCAACGTGCTGTTGGATGAAGGACATCTAGTCATGTCGGGCACGGGATAGTTGTTTGACCATACTTCACTATGCAGGTCAATGTGCGATGGTGAAGAGAGGGGGCGGGATTAGGTGGGGATGGACTGGTTCCGATATCACTCGTCACTAATATTATCCCTTTCCCATTCCGATGACGTACGTGTACGTCATCGGATTCAGCAGTGAACAGAAGGAAAAACTATATCGGTATGTCTTGAGGTCAGAAGATGTACCGAGGCTCCCACAAGGCCATGCAGGAGGGCGTGCGGCACAGTTTGGCGTCAGTTATCATCCGAGTGCGGTCGTGTCGCTACAGGCGGTATGCCTCTCTAAATAAAATTAATGATAACCGCTTGCGCGCTCCAAAACTCAGCGGTGAACGGGACACCTGCAACTTGCAGACGTCTCGGAATGGGAAAATGTTGACAGTGTCCGGGAATCAAACTCTGGCAGCTGGGTTTGTAGTGTGGGAGAGGTTGGGGGGGGTGTTGCACTCACCACTGCACCACCGCTCCTAGCTAATATACGTGTGTATGCATACAGATGCATACTTTAAAACTGGAATGTAGAGGCTTGTAATAGTTATTCTATTAACACTGATCACTGATACTCTTTTGTTCTTTCAGTAAAGTCACGGAGATAGAAGAAAAATTCATAATAAAAAATCTGCCTACGTGACTTTACCGAAAGAACCAAAGAGAATGAATTCCTGCAGTCACGAAAGCTTCAAATCAAGACTGATCATTGACTTAAGGATACCTGCATGGAACTGTGTGTGTGAGAACGATCGCTTTCAATTTCTAAAACTTGCATTCAATTATAATCCTCTCGAGAATATTGGTTGGAAATAGACGCAGAAAAGACGAGACGATACCAATTAGATGTAACGAGAGAAGAGAACCAGTGAGACAAGACCCAGACAAACAGTGAGGACACGTTAAGTACCGGTGCAACGCAGATTCGAGCGGAGGCAATGAAGCAACAATAAACGATACCAATAAAAAACACATTCTTGAATCAGATTGTGACCCGAAATCGTGATAATTCATTGAATCCCAGGAGAGGGTGAATCATCACATGCCTACTAAAAATAAAACGACTCAGAATCTATATATATCCACTTTACGAATAATATATATTTTTAATATATATAACAAGGCATGGGCTCACTGACAGTGCAGCTTGATTGAAAAAAAAACGGCCTGGTAGAAATATATGATTACAAAAATGAAAATGTATTGTTATTATATAATTCTGATAATAGCCGGAGTACTGCACTCCGAACCCAGCGGTACGTTCGATTCTCCGCTCTGGCTAACATCAGTGGCGAGTGATAAATGAAGAAGTCATAGGCCCCTTCCTTCATCAATCGACACTGACCAGTGTGGTGAAGTACAAGTCGAACGACCTCCATCGCCAACATGGGACGTAGGTGAACTTTATATTCTTAGGTTTTTTCGGTAAAGTCACGTAGGTAAAAAATTAAAATTAATTAAAAAAAATCACGACGTTTCGGAGACTTTACCGAAAAAGCCTAAGAATATGAATCCTTGCAGTCACGAAAGCTTCAAATCTAGAAGTAGGTGAACTTTGTCCAACAGCGGACAAAAGGCTGTGAATTGCTCAAAGCGACTCAATTGGGATCACACAGAGCACTCATCATCTCCCCCTGCTGGCTGTCAAATGCCCGTTTTCAGGCCAGGTACGAGGTAACATTGCGCTCACAAGGACATATAAGCCACTGGGGGGGTGTCCTTTAAAATGTATTGAGACAACGTGTGACGTAAAGCCCTCCGATATGCCATGGCATGAATGGTGCTCGATCGAAAACCAAACCGCGATCACTGTTATCATTATTAAACTGCACAATGCAAGGCACAGTTCTGTATGTACATCACAGGCTGGTGATGCCTCTCTTGCAGTCGGGTCAGGGATTGTCCACAGCCGCTCGACTGCACAGGGCTCCACCAGAGCGAGGGCTTGCACGCGGCATGCTTGCACGCGCCTACTTCTCGCGAGACAAAGCGCTCGAAGCGGAGAGATACGGTGTGCAAATGCCCTCCTCCAGAATTCGAGCACGTGAGCTCGCATAGCAACAACGCGGCGCTTCGAGTTCAACTCCAGCAGCTGCCTGCAGCGATGTCTAGCGTCACGCTATGACCAGCTCGTGCCACCTGTAACAATGTCCAGCATCGCGCTATGACCAGCTCGTGCCACCTGTAACAATGTCCAGCATCGCGCTATGACCCGCTTGCAGCTACGCATGAAGAGAATGCGAGGAAGCACATCTGCCTGTGCAGCCTGCACTGGGTCAGCGTGTGAGCGCACAGCATACACCCGCGGCGATGCATAATGCAACACGTGGCGCTGCGGTTTGTGTAATGCGTGACCGTGCGATTAAAGGCAGGCTCGCAACGATGCAGCGGTTAAATAGATTTCTGCACTCCTCATATGTGCATCGATTCTTGCCCATTTGCGAATGTATTATTTACCTTTCATTCAAATTACATGGAAATCAATTGGCGAACATACGCAGGTGAAAGACATTTCTGACTGCGAATAAACATAAGTGGGCTTCGGCCGGACACGCCACTCAGAACAGCTGCTGAGTAACAGCCAAAGAAGGGAAAGCCCCCAAGAGGACGTTCACCACAAACATGGTGATGAGATTGCTCCAACTCTGCAATGGGCGAGCCTCTTGGGCGTGTTCTCTCCTTTGGCTACCATTCCATCAGCAGCCTCATTCATCCATAGTCCACTCCGATCAGTCACGTCCTGCTCAAGCCCACCTATTTTTATATTGAGTCAATACGATGTCTCTACACCTGTCCGATGATCCACGCGTTCGTCTTTCTCTCGGCGTAAGCATGCACCTCTCAGTGATCCTTTGTGTACTTTCCAGCTTTTTTTCCATTTCGTCTGTCAATGACTCAAATTACATTCACGTTATTTACTTGGGCAATGCATAATGTGGCGTGACAACAATCCACACGTGACAGAAGTAATAAGAGGAATGACAACAATAACAACAGAACCAAAGACACCAAACGCACGCTCAGGAGCAGCACGGGTAATGGATCGTAGACACAAAGCCGCTCTCATTAACGGGCACCCGCGGCAAGGCTCCCGGCCTACGTCGCAAGCGTCGGCGAACGCAGCAGTGAGTCACCGCCCTAACGACAATGAAGCGATTGGAAACCTTGCGAGCCGCCACTACATGAGTGGGCCAGGGGACATCAGCGAGTTGCCACTGCCCACAGGTGGGGGCCAGGGGGCATCAGCCAACTGCCACGTGACACAGGTGGGGGCCAGCGGACATCAGCGAGTCCCCACGTGACACAGGTGGGGGCCAGGAGGCAACAGCCAACTGCCACTGGACACAGGTGGGGGCCAAGGGGCATCAGCGAGCTGCCACGTGACACAGGTGGGGGCCAGGGGGCA
>CM025636.2:3635282-3679568 GCA_014621495.2 Entosphenus tridentatus | reverse complement strand
ACGTGAGTAAGTGAATGAGTCACTGGGTGGGTGGCGACGTAAGTGAATGAGTGAATGGGAGGGTGACGTGTGAGTAAGTGAATGAGTGACAGGGTGGGTGACGTGTGCTCACCTTGCCAGCAGCAGCCAGTGACAGAGCAAACTGGTACCAAAGGTGGAACTCCTCGAAGGCAAACTTCATGGCTCGCTCCAGGCACTGCGGGCGACACAAAACCAGCGCCGTGACACATCTCACGTGACACATCTCACGCTCTACATTCATACATAATCACCTGCAGCCCTCTCTCAATCCACTGCTGGATGAAGGCCTCCCCCATGCCGCATCAGGTCATGGGCATCTAAACAAAGGATCTAAATTATTTTACGAAGTAAAACGGTTGGGGAGTTCCAATGCATCGATTCATTAAGTTAATATCGATCCTCTGAGTTCATGCCTCAATGCATATCTGTAACAATCTATGCGTTTTATTCTTACGTGTTATATGGAATCGGTCTGGGTCTCCCTTGCAGCCATGAGAGGTCCTACCATTCACCACAATGTTAAAGAAAATCAATCGATCCTTGAATCTAAAACACAACCCCTGAATCGCAACAATTCATCACCTACATTTGGTTGTAAAATCATCGTGCTCTCGAAGCAGACACTAGTCAGTAAATTAGAATATTATTTTAATCCCCCATAATTCACCGTAGCAGCATATACATCAATAAGACACTTTGAACGATACATTTCACACAACTCAATAAATTGCAGCAGCTCAGGGCTTTCACATGGTTCCTGTTACCCCAAAACCACCTAGCCACCTACGAAAACCATGCCATTGCTTTTACATCTGGGGTAATTGCTATACTACAGCTGCATGCATTATGATATTCAAACTCATTAACATCGCAATTACCAATAAGTGATTTCAATCAGTGTAATGAGATGGGAGGGATAATAAATGTAGCTCAGACAGTGTTTATGTGTATTAATATACCTTCATGTTATAACCAAGAAACAATCACAGGCATGCAGTTTATAATATCCCTGAAAGTGAATATCAACATTTTGCCCATTTAGTCACAAGTGGTTGACATCTTCAGACTCATCCCCTGGCATAGGAATGTGGAATTTCCACCATTGGTTCTGGTCAACCAATGGACAGAACTACCCCTTCAATGTTTGTGGGAGAGTGGACACAATTACTTGACTGAACACAGTTTTCAGCTTTTGTCCCAACTATTATTGTAACCCATCATATTTATTTTAAGATGCCACTACATACGTTATTTAATCAACCAGTCAATATTAGTTTCCTCATCATCTCTGCCTCGTAATTATCATCTTCCCTGAATAACACACCATCAAAGTAGCGTGAGGGAAAACTGAAATGCACAAAAGTAATTTCTTTACTCTTGCATTACTATATTTCTCTTATCCATGGCTAGGAAGTGTTCAGTATAAATAATTTTCAGTGATGTATTATCCATAAAAACACAAAAAATGAGGCTAAAATACAGCCGTGTACAAATCACCACACGGCATATGCGCCAAAAACAGCACTCCCTCATCAGTCAGCCATTATTGCATCACGTTAGTAACCATAACGCGGCTATTTTTACACCGTAACTCACCTTGTGTTCATAAATTACCCACAATTTTGGCCTGCGCCGAAGGACATGCACATGGGCACGAATAGGACTTCACCTCTCGTGTTACGTTTGCCCGCCTTCCGGCAGCCTGTGGCACCACGTTTGAGAGCAGCCGCACCGATGCGTTTGTTGATGTTCTCAACATCACCGGGTAAACAGGCGTGGGCAGGCAAAACGTTTTGAGGGAGGAATATTTAAATTAATTTCCATCCAAAGCAAGTCACTTATTCGATAGATGAGGAGAAGCTCCTCATAACTGAAACATATTTCTGAATAACTTAAGACAAGTTTTTGCATAATGCACAAAGGTGGCGTGCGCTTTTGACGCATTTTCGCGTGTTGATTGAAATGTAGAGGAACGTTAAGAACACTCCGAGACACGTGTGTACATCCAACTTGTAATACATATTTAACGTTAGTAATGGTCACCCCGAGTGCAACAAAACTTAAAATTCAACTAAACATTCAACACACACACAATGGGCTTCAAAAAATTGGTGGGGAGTGGAGGATTGCAGTGATCAGTACCCTCAACCACCAGAAACGCGGTGAACTGAATATTTATCCTGCCCACGGCTCACAAGAATGGTGATATATGAGTCAATCTTGGCTACCCCCTTCTATACCAAACCCGCATTGCCAAACATGTTTGGGTAACGTCAAAGCAACCGCCATTGCTGACATGACATGCGGGAAAGCTTCATCCATCAGTGAACTGACAAGGGGATTCAAGTTATTCATATTACTCTTAATGCATTGTGTGGCTATTTTGGTGGCAGATTCTCACACTTTTTTACTCCACCTTATTTCACACGACTCATTAGTTTTTATTATTTTTTGTACCACGCCTCCCATGCAGTACACCCCTCGAGGCACCAAAGCAAATGGGTATTTGAGATAATTACTCAGGACGAAAGTGATTGCAGACCAAATAAAATGTCCAAAAGGAGCACACAATTCATCCACCGTGGCTTCGCTCTGGTGGCTGAATGCCATTGAGGCCATCACGACAACTTATTGGTTTTATCCGATACAATCCTCAATGCTGCTGCACTGTGGCCAACTTCACAATCATTATTCACAATATATTTGGGTTTTTTTCCAACAGACATTGCCTCTTTGGGTGGCTTCATTAGGTTTAACCAAGGCTAGAGGTTGTGCATTTGCTTGAATACCTGAGCTGGTGTAGAGATCAAACCCACAACACTTTAGCTGTGTGGTGGCCGGGACCTTGCAGTCATGGGATGGATATTTAAATCTGTGCGGTGTGTCGAGTGTTCTCTCCTTACTAGGTCAAGAGAATTTTTAACCAGGGGCTCCAGTTTCATCTCACATACCAAAAACTCATTCATGGAATCGGTACTGGTAGGAACCTCCTGGTTACACCAGCCCACAGGGGATTATTGTGTCCGTCCGTCCGTCGTGCAGGGAGGGGCTGGGTGGGGAGGGAGGGGCTGAGTGGGGAGGGTGGGGAGGGGGAGGGTGGGGAGAGGCTGGGTGGGGAGGGTGGGGAGGGGCTGGGTGGGGAGGGAGGGGCTGGGTGGGGGGTGGGAGGGGTGGGAGGGGTGGGGCTGGGTGGGGAGGGGCTGGTCACCCCGTGGTGCCCTTATAAAACTCAACGTTTAACCTACTCATGCCGACTTGTGCCCAATCTCACAGTCGGGCATATTTGCGGAATACACCACGCCGCCGTTGACCCTGGCCATTGACCGAGCAACCCAACGTTCCTACCAGCTCCCTCCGCAGGAATGTGTTTAAATAATCCAATGCAGGACCCTCATTAATACACATCTTGTGAATCAGTGAGGCATTCCTGAGTAAAAGGGTATTATGTATCATTATTATTTCCTACCATATAAACAAACGCACGTATAGTTGTATTGACGCGTGCATTAATATACACATAGGTGATGAATTCAGTGGACTGACAGCAATCATGCTATCGTATACAAGTTGCAGATGTCCCCTTTGTCGGTGAACGTTTGGCCATACATTCGAATTTCTGCCACAGTGTAAAGTGTGCACATAATACAGGGTGGGATTTCACAAAGCAATGCCGCCAAATCCATTAAAGAGCACGCAGAGGTCAGGTGCGGTAATTGTTTCGCACTTTCAAGTTAATCCTTAACACCGTGAAATCCTGCAGCCAATAATAAGCACCGTAATGCCGAAAGTTCAAAATCCACTTGTGCACCAAAGCTTGCATATATGTATAAAACGTGGTCACGTTATTCAAAAGAGAAAAAAAGTAATCCTTACATTAATACACATTTCACTCTGCACATTTTTATGAACACATTGGACCGAGATGATCATCGTCAACATGAACGATTTACCTATGAGGCTGTGAAGACTAAGAGTAAATTTTCCAAGAAGTACTACCAGGTTAAAAACAGGAATAGCAGAAATGCAACAATAAAATAATGAGATGTCCAAGCACAATACTAATGAGAAGGCAAACATAAGTGCATTCAGTTTTTACTCAGGATTCTAGCAACAGTGATTTTCTTTCATGCTCAAATAATTGAGGGCAGGCCATATAGGCCTTCGAAACAAACTTAGAAAATGATTGCATACGTAAAGAATAATGAATTAAGAGTTTCTGTAAAGTATATTCATATGCATAACAATAGGTTTTACCCTTTCTGGCGATAAAACAGCAGTGTCAAGATGTTAAAATACGAAACAGAATCCTTATTCAAGGAATCCTGCCTGCATTAACCACACGTACCTGTGGTGAGCATGCAAAAAAATAGCTGTCTCTGGTGTAGACCAATCAGTTTCAAAGACAAAGCATATGTTATCAGAGCATGTTTTTGTTTGCATGTTCACCACCAGTAGTGTGGTTAATGCAGACAGGATTCCTTGAATAAGGATTCCGTTTGGTATTTTAACATCTTGACACAGCTGTTTTATTGCCAGAAAGGGTAACACCTATTGTTATATTTTAATACTGCCAAGAAGGGTCCCATATTGTCTTCAGACGCGTTTGTCACAGTTAGACTCCAAACGTAATTCACATTGTATTGTATAGGCAAAGACGCACTTCTCCATGTACAATTAGTTTGGTCCGTCAGCCTATGGCATCTTCTAGACCAGGGGTCGGCAACCTGCGGCTCTTTAAGGACTGCTGCGTGACGTCATTTATTGACCACCGTCTCGTATGAATGTGCATTGCGGCTCTTGAAATATTGAATTTTTTTCCCGAATTCGAAAAAAATGTCTCTTGTTGTTATTTTGTTTGCCGACCCCTGTTCCAGACCAATGCTTTTCAAACAACATTTGTTGAAACAGCGAAACTCTTGACTGGCTTCAACCTCAAGCATCTCGTCCAGTAAACAGAAGTTGACCGCATTAAAGATTGGTCTGGAAAATTCGTAGACTGACGGACGACGAACACATTTGAACATATTCATAGGTTTTTTCGGTAAAGTCACGGAGGTAAAAAATTTAAATGTATAAAAGTGACTGTTCCACCTGAAGACGGAAGCTTGTGTTGCCTCCGAAACGTCGTGATTTCTATTTTATTTCTTATTTTACTTTTATAAATTTGAATTTTTTACCTACGTGACTTTACCGAAAAAACCTAAGAATATTAATCCTTGCAGTCACGAAAGTTTCAAATCTACATTTTAACATAGCATAAAAAACTTCCCTGTGTATTAAATAATTACCCATGATCCTCTGCCACAGCTCACACAGTGTGTTTTACATAAACACACACATGGTGTCTGAATGAAGAAGACTCTAAAAACATATTGAGGACTGATCAATTATAATGTAAGATCACAGTGATAAGTTTATATTTTGATGGCATTTCAAGTGTAAGATGCAAAGGAGGATTTGCAAAAAGCAAAGAGGGCCATGTTTCCGATGTAAAGCAGTGTGCAGAGAGAATACAATCCTGGTGGTTGCACATTGAAATCCGCTTTGTGAATTCCACATTACAGCTGACGACGATGGCGATATAACAACACGGGCATGCTGAGCGTTGCGGCTCGCACACACGTTTACAAATCATACGTAAAGTCTCGACGTACTGTATGTATGTTAAACTTCTTTCGCACCTTACGTAGCCAACCGTGCTAATCTGAGGACCGGCGGTCAGTGCTCGGCAAACACACTTGATCCCGTGCACTTGTAAAACAACAAAAAACCTCTAAAGCAGCAGCATTCCTTCTCATCGTGATAATACAATTATTTTAGGCGAATACCACTTCGCACCCCTCGTCACGATTTGGTAGGTGAGATTCAATAAAAAAACGTACTCTTATTTTTATAATTTTTTTATAATTAAAATTTCTAAAACGCCCTTAAACAATCGTTCTCAGGGCGCTAACAGTGTGGTGAAGGCTCGCTCCCCCCCCCGCCCCAAGTTGCGACAAAGGTCACATCAACCCGTTACACGTGTAGGGATTCAAATTGATTCTGAATCCCAGCACTCACAAGGAGACATTTGTCCAGACACGTTACAAAAGGTAAACGTGTTTCCAGACACATGCTTTTGAACATATTGCCAGGAAACAAACGCATTCAAGCAGCCACATGTAAAAGTGACGTGATAAGATGACGCGGCCTAAAAGTCAGAGCGCGTTCGCCGCTTGATGCAGAGGTTCACGGTTCGAATCCAGCAGGTGTATTCACCTTGATGATACTTCACGCCGTCCGCTCCACAGTGGACTTCATAGATCCCCCTGACAACATTTCGCAAGAGTAGGCCATTGTGTGCCGGCCAAATTCAAACACTACTTTCAAATCATTCAATTTGGATTACACATGGCAATCATCGCCACCTACTGGCAGACTAATGCCCGTTTTGCAGGCTAGGTGCTCAGTAACTTTGTGCCCACAGAGATCGCAACCAATCGGGGAGTGGGGGGGCGCTTTGAAATGTTTGAGATGAGACGCGCGGCGTATCGTCCGCGAGCGCTGTATCCAAAACGAATCACTCTCATGAGGCAGGATGGCACATGAGCAGACACGCCTCAGACGTCGGGAAAGACCAGGGGATTGAAGAAGAGGAAGACCACGAGTGTAAAAAAATTAAATGGATGATCGATGAATCAATGGGATTGCTACGCTCACCTCGGCCAGCATGTCGTACTGGCCGCGTCGGCCGAGGGCGATGGTGAGCAGGTCGTACACCACCGTGGCGTTCTGCAGACTCAGCACCCGGTCGTTGTTGTGCTCTGGCGTGCGGCTCAGCACCCCGTCGCGATTCGCCTGCCAAAGATCGTCATCAACATCACAATGGGTGCCTCATTCATAATAAAAAATAATGGCCTCTATTTACCCAGGAACACCTCAATGATTCAACAATTTTTCAGGAAGGTCCTACGTATGGATGTTGGGTCAAGTCCATGAATGAGTTTCTTTTGGCAGGAGAAAGGAATGCGCAGTACTCGGAGAAAACACACGCGTATGAGTGGGCAACACAAAATGCTCGGCACAGTTTTTTCCTTGCTGTCAGCTCCTGGTCACCTTGTAGCTAACTCCTGCAACACCTGATATTCCAAATCAGTCTTCCATCCGTGGTCTTTATCCCCACCCGCAATATCAGTGTCAGCACCTTCGACTGTAAATGCGCTATCCACCACAGTGATTCTTATTTGATAATTAAACACCGTGTATGACCCGGGGCAAGTAATTACAGCTCAAATCAGCCATCAAGGGGAAGGTGCTAATATTTATGCAGTGACGGAGACAGTGCTGATGCATCTTAATGTTTGACGACGAGTGATAATGGCACGCAGTACAAGCAAACAGTGCTTTGAGATGTCAGCAAGCAGGCAAACTAATACCCATTTTCCACTGTTATACTCAAGCCGTGCAAAAACCGGGCCTTCATAGCACGCGTGGTTTTCCAAATGGCTATTTGCCGAGCCGAAAACTAAACCGTCAAACTCTGGCCTCATGAAGCTGGCTCGGGGCCAAGCAGCGTCAGGTGTAAGGCGAATAATTTTCATTGAATAAAATATGTATTCAGGTTTGCAGCACGGCTCAGGTTATGCGGTGGAAAAACAACCTGGCACCCTCCTCTGCCACGCTTTGCTGGCTCGGCAAGGCCCTGGCATGGCTCGGTTGTACGGTAAAAAAAAGAGGTAAAATGCTCCTGATGAACACAAGTGACATTCCGGACACTCTTACCATAGACTCGCTGATCAGCAGCAGTAGCAGGGCTTCCTCTGTGTTCTCTTGAGGGCAGAAGAGGCTGGAGAAATGAAGCAGACCTTTTAAGAATCCGTGTGTTTGGTAATTAAGTTGCACACAAGTTGTTTACAGAAACACTGCTCTGAGCTCCTTAACGTGTTGCTTATGGGTGGTCAATTTTAAGTCTACGTCCATTGAAGTATCATTGATTTCAAATTCTCAAAAGGAAAGCAGAGCTATTTTTTTAACTAGCTCCTACGTAGGGATTCTCGGTGCTCCGCGCCTCGCCTGTTGCCCCCACAAATGTCCTCTTCTCCCCCCCCCCATGTGTGCAGATATACTACTGACTCTCTTGTATGGAGGGTGTATGCTTACAAAATAAAAAATTAAATAAAAAATTAAATGAAAAATAAAATAAAATAAAAAATTGGGGGGGGGGGGGGGGGGCGATGGTCGACAATTGTTGTAAACCTGTTGGATCAACTTTTTGCCCCCACCAACACAATACCAACACGGTCGATAAAGCTGAACTAAGCGGGTTAATTCACGGTGCGTGAGTTTCCCTTCCTCGTTGACCCCGTGACATCATGACCAATTTACAATTTAAGCGCAGCTAAGCCTATGGATTGGTAAAAGCATTACGAGTTCTGGGAATCTATTGGGATGGGTTCAGACAGGATAGGCTGTTTTTAGGGACACGGGCTCTCTAGCCCGGTTTGGTGGCCAGCGTAGATCCAGTATCGTTCTCACTGCTCATGCAAAAAAGGCATAATTGGGAAAAAAAATTTTTTTGTAAATACACGCAATTGCGGAGCCATGATTTTCAGGTAGGGGGGGCAACCCCTCCAGCAATAAAAAAATTATAGTTGTTAGTAAGTAAGGACTTGTCCCTTGCTTTTTATTCGACGCGTGTGCGGCGATGGCGCAGCCATCGATCGAGGGTCGAATTCGAACCGTTTGTGATCGGCATCGCGCTCGCTGAAGATGAATGCCTTCAGGGAAGTCGTGTACTGTATACGCAACTGCGCACAATTCTGTAAGTTATTTATAACTGCTTTGCCGTTACTTATTGCCAATTATGGACTCAAGACTATTGTCCTATCATTTCCTAGAGTCCCTGGCACATCATAATATGCTACACAGTGGCAGTGGGGGTCGCAAGATGATGCCGACTTATTACTAACAAACCCCAATGATCCAATCGAAATTAGGGATTTCGATCGGATCATTGGGGGGGGCACGTGCCACCCCCCCACCCCCACTGGCTCCGCCAGTGGAAACACGGGAAACTCACTGCAGCGCACGCCCAATGTGACGCGGCGACGAATGATGACACAGTTGAAATCAATTCCATGAAATCCCGCTTTTAAAACACGTCGCGACTCACGTGCGCAAATTATTTAAATGATAAGCAAATTGTATGCAATGTATTTAGCGTAACAATTTAAGTGTACGTCGACACACGACTTATTTAAATACGTGGTAAGACGAAACTCGAGTCGGCGACTACAAGTTCAGATAAAAATGCAAAAGACGCGTCAGCCAGTATAAAAATGTCCCACTGTGGAAGGACCAACAAACACCCGAAGGGCATGTCATTTATTCATAATACACGCAAATAGCCAACAACGACGTTAAAGGCAGCTGCCAAGGCTGATTGCACTTTAACTACTTGAACGGGCATTACATTACGGACATAATGGCTGTTTAAGCCACAGGCTAACCCAATGGTGCTCAACTGTTGGTCTTGGGTCCCGATGCAGAGCGTCTTTCCATGTAGAGCCAATTTCTTCCATTCATATTTCAAGCAAAGTAAACACACTCCATTCATGGGCAGGCGTAAAACGTGGCCGTCGCACGGAGATTACCCGAAGGAGGTTACGCCGCAACACGTCACGCGTGTTGAAACTGGCGGACCTGAAGGACACGGTGAGTTTGACCTGGCAGTCAACACACCGAAGACTGCCAGTCTATCCCATTTAGTGGCTACCCAACCCTCACGACCACCCCGCCCACCTGTCCTCATTCCCTTTCAAAGACTGCCAATTAAAATGTGCTAAATCCTTTGCCCTTCATAACTGCTCCACGTATCTATTACTTCATCTTCATTATCGTTATGAACGATGATCAAGCCACTGCTGGATGAAGGCTAGCCCCAAGCCGTCGTCATCTCTCGTCGCGTACAATCCACCTGGCACCAGCACATGAGCCAAAATCATCGCTCCATCTCCACTGTGGATGTGCTCTCGGGTGAGTTCAATCCTCTGGCTGCCAATCCTGTTGGTATTTGTGGCGACAGGGCATTATCCTTCTTGTGATGTGTCCTGCCCAAACCCATTTACTTTTACAAACAGTCAATATGTCTTTACCCTGTGCAGGTTGTGGGGGTTACTTAGCCCTACTCTTCACCATGCCGATTCCAGAATGAGCCTGAACTAATCATCGTCGTCATCGTCGTCGTCATCGTCACCATCGTCTTTATCTATGCACTACCTCGTGAGGCACCATTACTCAGCTGATGGGAAATGTTTAAAAGGGGGGCACAGTTGCAGCGCCCTGGCTCGATAAAATTTAGGGGTGACGGCAAAGCCTGCAGTGTGCCCATGTTTAAGGAGGGGGCAGGGCATGCAAAAACTCAGGGGGGGGGGGGGGGGGGGGGGAGCACGCTACAGTCATTGCTAAGCAAACTTTAAACGAATACTGAACGCTAAACAGAACGAAACACACAATCACCTGCTTTTGTCTATCATGCATTCTGCTCGATCTCTCCTCACCTGCGTCGCACGGGTTGGCCCTGCCGCCGTAAGGGGGTGGTTTCAGCCTTTAGCAGCGGGGGGGGGGGGGGGGGTCTCCCCCTCAAAAGGCCCCCCCATCCCTCAGGTGACAGCTGCGTGATCGAGCGCCGCTGCGTCGCTGCGCACGCCACAACGCCGCCACTCACTTGTCGCCCGCGTAGGTGCGGGGCCCACGACTCGGCGAATAGGCCTTGGCGAGCGGCGCCCGCGGCGGCTGCAGGGGGTCGGCCGTGCCGTGCGGGGTCTGCGGGGGGTCCTGCAAGGGGTTCCAGTAGCTCTGCTCGCACATGCCGCGCAGCAGGATCTCCGCCAGTTGCCGCGCGATCGTCTTCGCCCCGCGACGACGGCGTGGTGCGGGGGAGGGGGGGGCGGAACGGGGGGGGGAGGAGGACACGGCGCGAAACGGAGTGGATTTATTGCACGTGTAGCCCCCCCCCCCCTTCACTCAGTGTGCGTTTTGTTGTTAATTCGAATCATCGCTTTAGATTAACAAGGCACATTCAGCAAAAAAAAGTAATATTCCTAAGCGTACTTTTATGTGGGATGCGATATATTATTCACGTACCGTTCCCAGTTCAAAATTGCTAAAATAAGGAATTTGTACAATTGAGACATCTTAGGGGCCATCCATTTAGTACGTACGCATGGAGGGGGGAGTTAACCCAGATGCGTACGCTTGCGTATGGGGGGGGGGTTCTACTGACAAGTGGGGTCCCCAAAGGAACCGGGGGGGGGGGGGGGGGTGAAGCCTCGATAATAATTTATCTACATTGGCCTTCAAATGAGTTAGATAGTCCGGCGGTGGACTATCTGTTTGCTTCAACACGTCAATATTATTAATCCCTGATCGTTTCTGCGTGGATTAAATATCGGCCGTTCTATAGGATTCGGGGGAGGGGGTGCGTCAAGCGAACGTACGCAGGTGGGGGGTGTAAAAAGTACGCGTGCGTACTGGGAGGGGGTGAGGGGTCAAATTTTCACAGATTTTTGCGTATGAACTAAATGGATGGCCCCTTATATTATTTTAGATAGGAAACTACTTAATTCGCTTGTGCCGTCCACATCGGCGAATTAAGTCCATCTTAACGGGGGGGGGGGGGGGGATGGCGGGGGGGTGTTATTCGCTGGACATCTACAGATACAACCCCTTTGTCGATCCACTCCTGGATGACGAGGCTCTTCCCACGCTGTGTGGGCACGTGGAGATTGTGTGTGACTGCACGTTGCCACACTGCTCAGAGTGGGCTGGTTGCAGGCGGGGGGGGGGGCAGACCTGGAAGCGTGGAAGTGCGGTGCAATAGTGGATTCTACTGCACTGCCCTCTGCTGCTCACCGCATAGCGTCGCAGTCCCTACGACAACCTTTTTCTGCGCACGGGTGAGTTTTGAGTTTGTTCCATTTGTTACAGGGATGGTCCCGTTAATAGCCAGTCGCCCGGTTATTTTAACCGGAGAAATCCGTGGTACGAGAGCGCATCAGCAAAAAAGAAAGAAAAAAACATCAAATTCGCAGAGAACAATTACAGGGCCCTTAAGGAATATTGCACAACTAATAAAGTAAGCACCCCCCCCAAGCACTGACCCAGGCTCAACGCTGCTTAGCTTGTGAGCTCACGGGATCGATATATACAGCGCTCAATTGCAACTGCCTCTCAAGATGCTATAAAATATACGACGTGTGTCAATCGAGGACATTTTTCACATTTACTTATTTATTTTGCGACGTGACAGGCGGAAGTCTTGAGATAAGAATGGGCTACTGCAACGACAACAAAGGCTTTAAAAAGCACGCATAAAGACAGTCACATGCAGAAGAGAAGAGGGGTAAAAGGTCTCGAGCCTGGAGTCGAACAGGCGAAGGATAGTGGTCTCATTGGCGTGAGGCGCGTTGCAGGGTCAGAGAGCAGCTGGTCGGTGGGTGGGAAAGCAAAGTGCAGTCGACAACCTCAACATTCAGTTTCAAACATGCAGCATGTTTAACGCGACGGAGTAATCCGGTTATCGTGCTTTTCACTGAGCACGCTAGGATTATGTCAATCCTGGCCCCAGGTGCCGCGTGTTGGCACGGCACAGTGATGTTAGATATCACGATACCATCACACGTCGGAAAGTGGAGAAACATTCTCATTTTCTTAAGCCCAGACCCCTACACGCCACAGCTGGATTTTAAGAACGTACGACCATGAACATGCAATAGTAGTCCCTTTTTGTTGCTTTAAATTAAAAAAAAGGACAAATGTAAAAACTATCATTTTTGTCAAGATCATTCCTTAAAACCGTGTGGTAATTTTTGCTTCAATTGACATGGAGAGAAAAACTCTGACAGCTTGGGAGGAATTTTGGATGAAATTCACCACGCTGATACGAAATGTTTCGCAAAAGTGGTCCAATGCACTCCAATGAATTTGATAAGTGACAAAATATTTGGACAAGCCGAGGCATCCTTACTGACACCCCCCCCAAACCCCACTGCTTCCCTATAATGTGTTTAACAGATGAAGAGTGCAGTTTGTAGTAATTTGTGGTGCAGGGAATTATAACGTTATTTTTAAGCAACAAGTCAATTACTGAACGCTGCTAGCAAGTGATTCGCAGCGATAGGCCAACATTTGTCCGTGGCCGAAGAAAACAAGCTAATCGGATAGGCTCATGCTGCTGAATAAACACCTGAACTCTGCAGTTCAGGCCCTCTAAAAGGGTGGGGGGGGGTGCAGGATGTGGCTTAGATACCGTGCAGGATAAAAGTTAAATGTGCACGGAAAAAACCAGCGGCACTTTGCGGTGTCAAAGCACACACATACACAACGCGAAACAAATGCCTAACACAAAATACATACACAACGCTAAACAAATGCCAAACACAAAACACACACACATACACAGCATGAAAACAATGCCTAACACAAATACACACCAATAAATAAACATTAAACAAGTGGCTAACACAAAATACACACATACACAGCATCAAACAAAGCACTAAAAAAAACACAAAAAATGGAACAAATCGCGAACACAAAACCAACACACAAACACAACATGAAACAAATGGCTAACACAAAATACAAAACACACTCATGGCACAACGTGAAACGTGCCTTAGAAACACCGCGTTGACTAGGGGCATGCACATGTGGCACTGGAGCTTGGATGGAGGGGGATGCAGACACCTGTGGCCTTGATTGGGGAGGATGCCATTCCAAAAAGGTTAAGAAGTGTGGGCTAAGCTAAATTTTACACGAGAGCTGCGAGCCTGGCAATCGAAGCGGTCCCATACCATTCGCAGGTTCTGCGTGGTCCGTGTCTCCACAGCTCTGAGGATTTCACGGAATCTGCCAACTCCTCGGGTGAGATTTCTAAAAAAAAGAAAAGAACCCATGCAAAAAGAAACGTACAATGAGCAATGAGCACACGTCAACATAATGAAATACCGATGCCAAAAAAAGAGGCACACAGTGTGCTGTGTTTATACATATCTGGCTGACATCTGCATTTTCGTGGAAAATGACAGATCGTTTACTCAACCACCTGTGAAGCCTTCACCGGGGGAAACATTGGGCGAGGATTTGTTTACCGTATTTGTGCACATCGCTGTGGATTGTCTTAACAGTGCAGTACGACTGCAAATTGTTACTTAAGGGTGAAATAATGAACACACGATGTACATGTACAGCCTCTGATCAATCCACTGGTGGATAAGAGCTTCCCAAACACCGTGCAGGTAATGTTACCTACTTCACCGCGCCAATCAGTGAAGGTGGGGCGTACAGATGTGGGGGCATAATACAGTGCTATGAATTTTGCTGCACCGCAGCGAAATTCATAGCACACACCACGTGAATAGTACGTCACCAGGTATTGATGCAAAGGAGTTTAACATTGCAAGGCTGGATATGTGCATGAGGTTTGCGAGCTGGATTAAGACGATGTCAAACACTGCAACAGGAAGCCGCTGCAATGGATCCCTCCATTGAGCAAACGCGTTAAGTTATGCCGAGCCAGATTCACATCTCGGCAAAAACGGACAAAAGCATCGACTTCGGACTTTGCTCCATTTTTGGCGATTGGAGACAAACATTGGGCAAAAGGTTCAATCACCTACATGTGAATGTGAATCGTGCCCAACGTCAAAATCTGGAAAAGCAAATTAATCAGCACGTTCAAATTGTTTTGAACTCTCAAAAAAGATCAAACAATGCAATCAGGGCTTAATTTC
Source organism: Entosphenus tridentatus (assembly GCA_014621495.2). Taxonomy (NCBI): domain Eukaryota; kingdom Metazoa; phylum Chordata; class Hyperoartia; order Petromyzontiformes; family Petromyzontidae; genus Entosphenus; species Entosphenus tridentatus. The sequence goes on along the minus strand of CM025636.2, from coordinate 3,664,773 downwards.
TTACTCTATATTTTCCAGCTGCTAGGCTGGCCTGGATTAGGGATTATTGGGATAAGGCACTACAACAAGTAGACAAGGTACACTTATCCATAATATTGCTATATTACTGTAGACTATAATCCAATAAAATCCTATTACCAATCATAAGAGATAGATGTGGCATGCCAAAATATTTCTGAGAACAACATTCAAGACTGTTCCCGGATGAAATTAAGCACTGCATGTAATGGACTTCAAACAAAACAAACCCACAAATACAGTAAACCAATCAAACATAAAATCAGGCCCATGCAAAGGAAACAGACATTTGTTTCACACGACTGATTTATAATCAAGAAGGAATGCACAAATAATCGTATTAGGACCAGAAATAACATGAACATATTTAAAACAAACAAACCAAAACTGATTTTACAAAGTAAATGTATTTGGTGATTTTTCTCACATGAGGAGATAATGTCATAGAAATTCAAAGCTTGTTTTGATCATTGAACTTCAATATCCAATATCCGAGCCAGGTGAAAATCCATTGAGATGCATTATCCATTTTTAAATGATCAACTGAGTAAATACATACTCGGGGCTTATTGTAAATGTTGTCGCAACTTTGTAGCAGGCAATGCTAGATATTGGAATTGGGATTTTTTTAATATGCTGGCAGCCAATAATAGCTCCCAATTTTTAAAACTGTTAAACTTTATTATATGGCACCATGCACTCAGGTTATTTCTGAACCCACGGGATTCAATCCATAAATCAAAGTGTCAAGGAAAAATCATTTAAGCCTTAACGCAAAAATCACACAAAGGAGACTCACATTTTCATCAATCACATGAACACCCAAACAGAAGCACCGACAGATACTAGATTTGAGATGATAATTTTCAAAAATGCTCAACAACAACAAAAAATACAAATTTATTCCATTCCAAAGCAGGATAGGCCGAGTATCCTTGCTCTAGGTATCTGCGATTGGCGCATTGCACATACGCTATCTCAGACTTGTCCCACTGTGAAGTCCTGCAATTACAAACAAAAGCCAAGCATCCACGCACAGCACACATGTCGGTGACGCGGTAGGCAGGCAAGTGTTAAAAAAAAATACACGGTAACATGCGAGCAGGAGGAGTCGTTTCTCATGGGCAGTATCGCGCAGAAACGGCCTCGCCTCAGAATGAGGCTGTATATGATGGCTGACAGCAACGCATTCGTCATGATGATGAGGCCTCCAAAGATGACGTTGGTAATGAATGGCTCTGACAGATACAAATATATAGGACAGACTGGATAGGCCACGGGGCCTTTCCAGGGGTGTTCAGTCTCATAACTCTTAACGGCAAACCCAAACAACCAAAAATGGAAATACTTACTAATAACAATAATCACTTGGAACTCTTTAGCAACAAACTGCCATGTTGGTTATGGGAGTTGTTTCACCTTACTTCACAAAGATGGTCTGTGCAAGTTGGTGAAGGGGTGGACAGGACCACTTTAGATATTACCTACCACTGTGGCCTGGAATCGAACGCAGGAGACCAGGTTTATCGTGCAGCGCGCTAACCAAAGCATCACTGCTCCACGTACAATCCCCTGCCATTAGAATGTATTCTTATCATAAGCCACTAAATTAATTCCGAAATATGGATATTTCTATTTGAAGCATATTGCTCTTTGTACATAAAACAATATTGTGACTGTTTTACAAATACGAATCATACCGTCAAGTTCAGTTTTTTGATTATCTTTTTTAAGAGTATGAAAATAAGTGTTTTTGAGATAATAACTCTTCATCCTAATAATACAAAAATGGCACATATTGTTCTGCTTTTATATGCTACACGTTGTTCCTGCCATTCATTACATTTATGCATTTTGAATTTTTGTGCACTCTGTAACCTGTTTGACTGTTTCATTTCAGTTAAAAATTTGATGTCTGTATTTTAACCCAGGTCTCCCTTGAAAAATAGCCTTCTGATCTCAATGGGTTACAATTTGGTTGCAGGTAAAATAAAATGTGGACATTTAAAAACACATTTTCCAAACAACAGAAATCAATGATCGTCCATTCAGACAAATCCACGTGCAGGTCATACACTCGGTGGTATGCTGTTCTCGTGTCTTGGATCTATTGGCTGTACTATGTTGCTCTCTGCTTATTGTTACCCGTAACACCTTTTGTTAAATGCTGCTACCATAAAAACCCCTAAAATAACCTCTTTTTTTAAATGATGGAAATCAAGATGAAGATGACACTGCTGATGTCAACAAACGGATATTGAGAAGAGCTTGAATTATTGCATATGCTTCAGACAGCCGGAGATCATGCGCCCGAAGGCGGTGATAATGGGGTCACGATGAAATGGCGATAAGATACTGGGCGAGGCGTTGGCGGGCCAAGCTGACCGCGCTGACGTACCCGTTGCGGATGCTGAGCACGTGCGCGCTCTGCAGGCCGACCTCCAGGAAGTAGCCCATCTCCTGCTCCGGAGCCGACATACACGGCTTTGGGCTGCGATTCTGCGCGTTTGTAATCGCCTGTGGACAACAATCGTTACAATCCCACCCGCAAAGCAGCGCTGCCATCCATGCTCAATTTAACCTAAAAAAAATAAACAATTTTTGTATTTTACCAGGTAAGGCCTACTAAGCTATTTTGTTCTTTTTCAGAAGCGACCTGGCCTATCGTGTGGAAATTTATAGCAATCAAATACTCTGAACGAATGTTGATTCTAAATGTGGAAAATCCATACAACCACGGAGAGAACATGCAAACTCCAACAATATACAGGCGTCATGGTCAAGATCGAACCCACGACCTCCTGTATATCAGACGAGGTCTTTGTCTCCAAAATGTTATCCCGATTATGCTCTCGGTGGTCATGACATGGGAACATGTAACCATCGAGATTTCACCCAGGGCAGTGCAACTCCATCGTGTGAAAGAACGGCTAACCCTTCAATTAAATTTTCATCCATGAATCATTATATGCTGATGAAACCACGTTTTTTTTAAAGATGTTAAAGATTCATAGTGCAGTAATACTCGAACCTATGATGTCACAAGCTCTGAAGCGGTATGTGCATATTCAGGTTGTGCACAACAGTGTTTTAAACTCGCAGCAGATGGCATTGGCGAGCACGCTAATTGAGTGAAATTATAAATATATAACTGAAATTGTGAGAAAAAAGAAAAAACTTACAAATGTGAATACAACTCAACCATTTCATTACAAAATGGACCAGGTACGTTTTTAGCGAAATCACGCAATGTCATGCAAGTGTGCAATGCAATGCGCAAAAAAACCCCACGGAGTTATGCCGAGAGTGTTGGCCGCCTGCCACTAACCGGTGGCATTCCGCAGATAACAAACTTTACGCGGAGACAAAAGACGCAAGGAAACATGCAATGTCTGAACATTTTTGCCGTTTTTAACTCCCGCCATCTGCATGGTGGCAGTTTTCCCACAAATGCGCACGTCCGTGCATTTGTGTGTACCGCGGTGTCAGCCAGCATTACCGGCGAAATAACATTTAGGAAAAACGAGTTTAATTTTACAACGGCTCTATCCAAAGGCACGGAGTAATAACGTAAATGTCATAAATTATTACAGCGGGGATCATAAATGGACATTACAATATGAATAAGATTTTAATAATTAAAAACACATTCTAATGGCTAGGCACGATGAAATATGTTTTATTAACTATGTGGTAAATCATCAACCACTTTCTTGACATGCGTAGCTGTTGCTTAACAGCTGTCGTCATGAGCAGGAGGGGGGTCACCCCCAGGGTGCACGCAAGACACATGTGGCTAAGAGACACCCGCAACATTTTGCCCCCCCCGAGTCAAAGTTAAACGTACTCAGGATTTGTCAGTCCTAAATATAGCGTGGCAATAATCATTCATGATAGCAGTAGATTCTGCAACCAATAACCATCGGATTCCATGCACTAGTCGGACACGCCCCAACTTACGTGTGTGTGTGCGCCCATACATAGAGATCTGTGAGCTAGACATTCATTTACTCTCATAGAGATCTGTTAGCTACAGTGACCTCCGCTCACTCTCATATATGTTAGCTACAGCGACCTCCACTCACTCTCATCGCTGAAGTGACTTCATATCAGAGGTCGCAAACGGGTTTTGATTCCTTACCCGTACCCGTACCCGGCCGCACCAGGGTCGCAAACGGGTACCCGTACCCATACCCGGCCGGGTACGGGTAGCCGGGTATCGGGTAGGGTACGGGTATCGGGTACCCGGTTGCGACCTCTGCTTCATATACTCTCATAGTGGTCTGATCGCAGCAGCAGCAGCAGCAGAAGCAGCAGCAAACAGTGGGTCACTGTGAATCTGTAACCTAACCAATAAAAACCACCGGGTCCAATGTTGCTGGCAGGATACCCCCAACTTCCAAAAGGTGTGTGCTCCTGGTTGCGCCGCCCCCCCCACACACCACACCGCGAGACTGACCCGCTCGGCCTCCTGCAGGTAGAGCAGTGCGATGTCGCCCGCCTTCTCGTAGCACGTGAGGATTTCCTCCTCGCGGTCACTCTGCCGGCTCCGTGATGGCGACGCTAGCGGCTGCTGCTCCAGGCACAGCCCTGCAGAGCGGAAGCAGATAATTTACATGCTCGTACGATACAGTCGACTACTTTTCACTCTCCTATCGCTTCTACCGTGGTTACTGATCCCACAAACTTCACTCATTGAGGACTCCAAACTGACTCCTTTGTGTCATCCATATTGCGTTCAACCACTGTACCTACAGGTCAAAACATTTGTCTTACTTTTACTTTTTTCGCGCTACTTAACTTTGAAATTCCCTCCCATTGCCTCGTGTGTTTCCACGAGTAATTAGAACGTTGCACAATTCAAGATCCATTAACTTTGATCTTTTCTAACCTCAATAGTGCTGATTGTTGCTGGCTGTTTTGTGTTGTGACCCTTTGGGCCTGTTGCTCAGCAACAGTGATTAATAAATAAAACAATACACTGATTTATATTGCGTTTCAAAGCGATCGCTGCTCAAGACATTGTACAGAACCATTTGGTATATTTATTTCATAGTGAGACGCATTCAGTCAGTCAGTTATAGGCAGAGGTAAAAACGTCTTGAGCCTGAACTAGAACAAGTTGACAGCACGGATGGATAGGTGGAGTGAGTTCCAGATTGGGAGCTTAGACAGAAGACTTTGATTGCTGTAGTAGAGGGTGCATGGAGGGGAGCACAGGTAGGCAGGGATGATGAAGTGAAGTGTGATCTTGAAATTGATTAAGAACTATTGGATGCCAGTTGTTGGATGAGATTATTCGTGTGATGTGGTCTCCTTTATCCACTCATGGCATGTTTGTAAATTGGTCAAAGTGAGTTGTCTTGTGATGCACAGACACGAGTGTCGCAGTCTGTCACTGCCAAACACAATTTGGTTTTACTCGGCAACTCCAAAGGCTCTCAAATTATATATAAATATATTTTAAAGCCGGCAAAAATTTTTTTTGGAAAAGCAGCATAAGTAGTTGTGGAAACATTTTACTGCCAGAAATCTGCCTCCTTCTGCTGCAGCCCTATAAAAGGGAAACGGAGTAAAAGCAGTAAATGTGAATGGCTTTTAAGCTAACTAAATGTATACAAGCATTTTTATGAGAACGTTCAATCACACTCAACAGCACAACAACAGAGCTCGGCATTCATCCAGCGCATGATTTCAGGGTTCACGGAGAAAGGGACCCCATTCCTGTCACAGAAAAACACAAACTCGTGTTTTACCCAAGGCCTAGCGAGACTTTCCCAGTCAGATCGTTGTGGCGGCACTCGGCACCCGTGCATTTTACAGAGTGCGCGGCCGTCAGCTGGATACAAACACTATTGCTCAGCACATCACAAGCGCACCCACACTATGTATACATCAAATGAAAGGTCAACTATTTAAACTGGCGGGAATGCGAGTGCAGACCCACTGAAGAAGTAAACACTTGGTGTAGGCCGCTAGCTCAGTAAGCAGATACAAGGCACCTAAAGAGTGCCACTTGGCGGCCACCTCTACAAAGTGGAAGCGTTAACAGAGGCCATTACTTTACAAATTGTAATTTAATTTTAATTATGTTTTACGCAGAAGAATAAGCAAGGCACATGCATATGAATGAAAAAATAAATCATCCTCACACACATTCACGCTGCGAGTATTTGAGGCACAATCATTTATCCAAGACTGCTTTTAAGAGATGACATGCAAACACGAGTAATCCAATGCCCACAACGCAAAACCCAGGAGCGGAGATTTTGGAAACGGATGGAGGAAATTCCTAGCTTATCACGATTTTCTGTGCCATCATTTAATTCCAAAAGATTTAATTTTGAAATGTCAATTTTATGAATTCTCACAAGTCACAAACGAAGCCCTCTGTGAGATGGATGCTGCATAGAGGCTTTGCTGTACCAATCGTGGCTTATAAGCAATAATATCACACTGTGATCAAGTGAACATGACAACCCTTCCAGATCAAGGCACGGCTTTCCCGTATTTCACGTCCAAACACACCACTGAGCATGACTCGGATAGGAACAAGAACAGACTCTACCTCCAATGTTCACTCACTGAAATCTTACCAATTTGTTTGAAGGAGAATCGTGGACATGTGCACATGTGATGATACGTGTTTGTAGATAGCGTCGTTCATGCAAACTGCATTTCGCAAATAATATACAATCAGCAACACACAGAGTTGCATGCATATTCACATGTTTTCAGCCAATTCGTGAGTGTTTATACATGTGAGAGAAAGCCAGAGCACCCAGAGAAAAACACATTCCTGCGGAGGTGAGCTGGTAGGAACGTTGGGTTGCTCGGTCAATGGCAGCGTGGTGTATTCCGCAAATATGCCCGACTGTGAGGGCGGGCACAAGCCGGCGTGAGTAGGTTAAACATTGAGTTTTATAAGGGTACCACGGGGTGACCAGCCCCTCCCCACCCATCCCCACCCAGCCCCACCCTCCCCACCCAGCCCCTCCCCACCCAGCCCCTCCCCACCCTACCCACCCAGCCCCTCCCCTCCCCACCCAGCCCCTCCCACCCAGCTCCTCCTTGCACGACGGACGGACACAATAATCCCCTTTGGGCTGGTGTAACCAGGAGGTTCCTACCAGTACTAGTGGATGCTAGAGAGCAACACTCTATCCCATACAGATGGAACAATTGGAGACGAGACCCCACTTTGCTGTACCGCCTTCTTCTGGCGAGCCAGGGTACGGAGCCTCCTCGACACTCACAGGAAGGGAGTTGGGCAACATGCGATCCACCAACCCTCGCCTCCACAGTGCTGGATTACAGGCGTTCGCAGCCACCACCTCCCAGGGCTGTACACTGTTGGGATGTGTGACCTATCAGGTACTGGGTATGAACGGACTGCCCAAAGAAAAGCCTCAAGTATACACGAGGCAAAACGCCGCACACCAAAGGTGCCGCATACATGAAGAGATCGCGAAACTCCCTGCGTACTACTCCCTTCAGCCCTTTGCAAATACACTGTTGGGTAAGGGCCTCACCACGCCAGGCAGGACACAGGGGTTATTTGAACATAATTCACCATGCTGGGCCAGTGCAGGTTAGTGAATATGGAAAGCGTATACGTGGGAAAGCTGAAGTGCAGTATAACCATTGTTTTTTCTATGCTGCTAATCACGTAGCCCAGCAGAAGTTTCCAAAAGACCTGTTGGGAGATGGTGGTTGCCCATCCCGGCAACATCCAGGCTCAAATATTTTATCTTGTGGCATCTGACAAGATCGGATGCATTCCAGGTGCTTTGGCCACAGATGATGGAGAAACACTGGCGCATGTATGTAGAGCAAAATTTGGAAACATTTAATAAATAACCCAACAATTTGTGGCATTTCTCCAAAAGTAATATTCACATATTAGGCTTTAAACATTTACGTTTGTTGGTGGACATTCTCTCAGGTGCTAATTTTGTCCGACGGAAATAAGTGGGAATGGGTAAAGGTCAAGTGAGTATGGCGAACGTGAACTAGTCCACCACACAGCACAATCACTTCCATTCTTCTGCTAGACCCTGGAGTTGCTGTAAACTTGACACACAGCCTTTAAGGTGAGTTCTTACATTCTCCACTGTGGCTTTCAGTGTGACCCCCAGGTTACCACTCCAATGCCTGCATCAGTAAGCTGTCCTCCTGCATCCTACATACGTGTCCACCCATCACCCATCACAAACTCCTTTTCCTGGTGACAACTACCACACTTTGTAGCCATGTTTTACTGCAGGCTACCAAGTTGTGTAATTGGGAAGATAAATAATAATTATATGTATTCATTAATTACTGAAAATTCACAGCAACTTACAAAGGTAATATACAAGAGTGTATCGAGACCTGGAATGCGGGAAAGCTGTGCCCACTTAAAACAACGTACATGGGGTTTGCATGATATAATTAGAGAAAAATAAATCAGGGTGGGAAAAAAGTTGGCCAGTGGCGGCAGGGAAACACGGTGCGATAGAGGAAGGGGTGGCACCTCGAATGGCGTAGGCCTCGGCAATGATGCGGATCTTGTAGACGGGCGTGCCGATGAGGGTGAGGTCGTCCAGGCCAGCGCGCACGTACATACCAAGCGCATCCTTGAAAGAGCCCTCCAGGTACAACAGCTTGCCCAGGATGATCATTGCCTCCTGTGTCATCTCGGGCTGGCCAAAGACAAATTCAGGCATGAGACAGGGCCAATCACCCAGAATATGGAATGGTTTTCACGAGTTCGGTGATGAAGGGAAAGACCTAACGTCAGATGGTGAGTTTTTGTTCGAACATCTTGAAGGTTGCATGTCTACTGTGCAGCAGCTACAGAAATCTGGCAGAGGACAGAAAGCATTGGCAAAGTGTGGTGGCATCAATGGCTTTGGCTATGATGACATCTTGTGATGAGTCAGAATGCAATTCAAGAATAGATTTTTATATCCCGTTTTTACCATCCCACTTATAATGTTCATCCCGTTTGTCCTGGGTCATCTGTACAAACATGTTCACTCTCATATCCTTAATGTGCATTACTACAAATTTGCAAGAACTATAAATAATCAAATATTATGGGTACGATTTTGTGCATCTATCATGAGCATAATAATCGATTTTAATCAATGTCTATCAATTACATTTAAAGATCCCTTCAACTACATCTACATTAATGTAACATATAAATGTGCTCAGTCCTCCACACCTTACTTGATAAATGGTTGGGTTTGCCGATTTCTCTATTGCTTAGTGTCTAGAGTGTTGTAAGGTTTGTAAAGTTAAGTCTACACCCAGCATAGGTAAACGCTTGAGATATTTGTACCCTGAATATTTAGCCTCAAATTTCTCTCGCATTTCCAGACGCACCCTGGAATCCGAGTGTGATTTTCAACCACGGTGAACACACAGTGAGCGTGTGGTACATGAACAGGGACCCCCTCTTAACCAAGCAAAGCAAAGTATGGTTAAACAACCAATTTAACCACAATGGTGTTGCAGCGTTCATCCAGCAGTGGATTGATAAAAGGGCTGTACTGTACATTATATGGTGTGGCAGTGTTTGCATCAATCCAAATTATTGGGCACTTATACAGTACTGCCCCCTTGTGTGCAATGTGATGTACACGCTACATTAGCCACTTGGTGCAGTGCATTAAATCATGAATTCATTTTCTCATTACGCAGTGATAAATAATCCAATAATAATTATGAAATCAGGGCTAATGCATGATAAAACGCACAAAGTTTCACAATAAATTGTAAAAAAATGTTGAGTCAATTGTGTTCGTAAATTTACCTCTGCCATTTAAGTGGCCAATAAAGTGACCATTTGAACCTCCGTATGGAATTTATATTTAAGACCTCGTTTCATAAAGTGTGGTTTGCGGTGAAATTCTAACGAAGCAGTCGTATCAAATGCTATGTTAAAATTGACAGCGTTTGCCACAAAAGCCTCACCTAGTACCGCAACATGATTTTAAGCAAGCCAAGCAAGTATATTGGGTCAACATCCACAAAAGTATTCAATAAGCTAGTTGGTATGTTTTTTTCACAATTCCATTTTGATTGTTTTGCATGTGGAAAGACAGAGGAATTCTAAGGAAAAAAAAGTTTACACACTGACCGCATCATATGCTTATGACAAAATCAGCCACAACCTGACCAATCTCATCAGATCCCAGAAGCTAAGCAAAGTTAAGCCTGGTTAGTGGGAATACCAGCCATGGACTGGGTGGTGGTCAAGAGATATCAGTACAGAAAATTATTCTTGAATATATGTGTGGAGATAAGCATCATCCCTTCATGAGTCGGATTTATCTGCGTATTTTAGCTTCGACCCAAAGCTCATTAAAAATTATAACTGGCAAAACACTACAATGCATGGCCCTTTATGAGGGTTTTTTCAAAATAAAAAGTAAAAATATGAGAATTCATCTTACACACCGCTTGTTTTATTTCTGAGTTGTGGGTGTTGTGGTACATTTAATTTTTTGTTAACTTTTATTGTTCATTATACCTTTAATGATTCACTCCGTTACGATTCGATTGTCAACATTTGGGGTTAAAATTAGATTTTAGATTCAGTGTTTTTTTTATTATTACTACGGTCCCAAATGCATTTTCTTATTTGCCTGCGTGTATCACTCGCATACGATCCACTTAATCTGTAAATAAGCGCTTACAGTCTCAAGCATGCCCCACGAACCGGTGTCGCATTTGCTACTTGGAACGAGCTCAGCGGCCGCCCTGGTTAATATCGCCGGTGTGCTCATCGTAAATACTTCACATTGGACGCTTGGAGGTCCAGTGACATTATTTGAACGCTGGCCAAATGTGCGTGCATCATAGTCCAACTTTGATAAATTACTGGCAAATTAATCAATGAGGAACAAAAAATATGCCAGCGTCGCCCCCTGCAAACGGACAAATTCCCATTTGCAATTCGTTGCTGCCTACACCTTGTACTGCACAGGGACAACTGCCATTGGGGGGGGTTCCCCCCCCCCCCCCCGGCAACAGTTGTGCAACGCCACGTCTGGTCCAACGGCCTTGATGCCACCTTTCGGGTACCTTCAGATTGCCTTTGTTAAGGACATCTGTGAGATGTTTCTTGGCCTCCGTGAGCTTGGCCCCTGAAGCCCTGGGCGAGGACCCAGCCTTGAGCGGGAACTCTTTGAGATGCTGCTCCAGCAGGGCCTCCCCGAGAAAGAGTTCTACTGCATCGTCTGCTCGCACGTTGCACAGAGGGCACACCAGCTCACTCTGTTTATCACGATTGCTGAGCACAGGCACAGAATCCCAAAATACTAAGCAACCAGCAACAAACAGCACTTAATGAAGGTGTAGAAGATGCGTTAATACGTGTATTGAATTTGAGCAAGGTGATGAGAGAGAATTCCTGGTAAGAGCAGAGGAAACAAGCCGAAAGAGGAGTGTTTTGAGCTGAAATACTTAGGGTGGTTAAACACCGAATGGAGGTATCTGAATGGGTACTTGGAGATGGCATAGTCCTGATACAATTTACTACTAGATGAGATCATATCCATGTACTCCACCACGCTTGTCAGTATTGGTTGATGAAGGCAGGAAGCAGAGGAGTGCGCATAGTGCAGTACAATATAATTTGCTGTACTGCCCTCTGCTGACAATGTAGCCCTAAATGGGCAACTTATCTGGTTACAAATACCAAACTTTTAACGATTCACCTCCAGAACAATTTAATTAATTGTCATCATTCGGGGATGTAATTGAATCCTAAAACTACTTATTTTCGTCTTTGTTTTTGGCATCTCATTTTAATTTGTATATGATTCTCTTTCCATATAATTTTCACAGATTTGTTCCCATTAGTCAAACAGTAACATTAGTCTATCATCCACATGTTTTGCATACATTGCAAATCATGGACTTTCCAATTAACAATTCGATGCAACCATTGTGAGCACAATAATCAATTTAATCAATACATCGATGGATTATTTCCCTTTTAAAATACCAAACCAATTAATTTAAATGCATTTTTTTAAAAGTCTAAATGCAACCTTATCTCAAGACGTTGAATGAAAAATAAATAAGATCAAGGAGGGGGGCTGGGAACGGATTTTTCGGCAAATAAGATTACTTGTGATCGCATAAATAAAATACTTTTGGAAAAGATACTTTGCATACATAGTCAGAGGGAGAACGTCGTAAGCACAGGCTTGGAACACCCGGCTTAAATATGCCGTGCGAATGAGCAAGGAGGCAGCGCAACACCTCCTGTGGAGTACAGCTCATCAATGTTACGTCGATGTGCTTGGGCAGGCTTTGTGATTTTTAAAAAAAGGTTGGAACTGGGACAGACATTACCTCTTAAATATATATTTGTTTAATGAAAAACGCATTTTGTGAAATGTCCCAGACTGTAGGAAAATAGGAGAGTCTCTGAGGGCAGAGATATCGAAGGTGGAGATGTGTAGATAAGGTAACTCATAGCTTGCTGGGTTATAGGCCTCACCAAAGATAGAAATCAAGACGGTGAGGAGCGCAGTCCAGGAGGAAAGGGCATTGTCAAAGTCAAACTAGAAAGGAGGGTAATGACAACAGAAGGCCACGTGTGGTTGGAGGAGGGTGGAAGGGCAGGTCCGGCGGGATTATGGAAGAGCAGGTGTATTGAAACTGAAAACTAAACTAATTTTATTTTACCAGGTAAAGCTCTTTTTCAGAAGCGATCTGGCCACAAACGATATCTCAACAAAATGGCTCATCGCGTGGAAATGTATCGCGGCCAAATAACTCCAAATTGAAAAATGTTGAATCTTTCGATGCAGGTATATTATGATCATGAAGCTACCCTGGATACAAGGGAAAGGTACACAGAGCATCATGGGGAGTTCGGCGTGGAAAGTGCTGAAAGGTGTGGCAGATGGAGATAGGGGGCAGATGGAGCAAGGGGCAAGTACGTTGAAGAGATGTGCAGGAATGGCAAGCCTCGAGTCGATATGGCAGCCAATGCAAGCCGGGGGCATGGCACGAGAAGACCGATAGGCCAGGCAACAGGACAGACAGACCAGTGGTGGTGATGACAGGCATGGGATTAGAATGGCAGACCGAGCTAGAAGGACAAGGGATTTGGAGGGACAACGGACTGGGAGAACGACAGCGAATTGGCAATGGCACAGCAAGTTGAGCAGACAGCACTGTGAGACAAGGAGAATATCTGGCGATGGGACATACAGGCAGATGGAGATCGGGAGGTCAGTGAGACGGACATTAAGACGCGATGTCAAGACAGGGAGGCCGGTCGAATTGTTGTATAAGGAGAGGCAAACAGAAGCCGGTTAGACTAACAAGACAGAAAGAATGCGGGAAGACAGACAGGGCCGGACATGCAGAGAGGCTGTGTCCACTGGGAAGGAGGCCTGGTGTGTCACAGTGATACACAGAGAGACATGGGGGGGGAGGGGGGGCAGTCGGAAAATAACAGAGGCAGCGAATGCAAGAAACCAGAGGCCTGTTCGGCTGTCAAGGAGGCAATGTGGACAGAGAAGCTGCTAGGCCAGCCGTACACAAGAGCGACACAGACAGCCGTGAGAGTAACAGAGAGGCCGGTCACACAACACAACAACTCAGACACACACACGCGGTGGGTCCGAGCATTAGAACACAGACACAACACACACAGGCCGCAGACAGACATCGCTGGTGGTGGTGGTTGTGGTTTAGTGTTCGGGGCTGTACCAGACGCGATGAGTTTCCCTGAGAACTGCTTGACGAGCTCTGGGATTCTGTCCCACTGACACTCGCCACGACAGCGCTCTATCTCCAACTCGAGCCGGGTGCCCGCCTTCCTGGAGGCCATTGTCAAGCCTCCTCCTCCCTCCGCTTCCTCTCGGCTTCTCTCCTCCTCCTGTGTGTGCCCGGTGCCCCCCCTCTCCTCTCTCTCTCTGTGTGTGTGTCGTGATGTGTGGGGCTTGCGCCCTCTCGCGGATGAGATTCGCAGGTGGCAAATGCCACGCGTGATGGACAGCAAAGCGCACGATGCGAAATGTCCTGATGTGTGTGTGGGTCGCAACGGAGGAAATCCGAAGAGCTGCCAAGCTCTTTTTCACAGGCGTTTGGGGGGGGGGGGGGGGGGCCCCCCCAGGCAGGAAAGTTACGACGGTAAAACGATGCGAAAACACGATAGGAGGCAACGTATGGGAGAGGTGAGTAAATTACTTGGAAAATAAAATTTTCACCAGGTAAAGCCCACGGAGATATTAGCTTCTTTTTTTAAAAAAGCGATCTGGTCATAAATGATAGCTGAACGAAGTGGCTTATCGTGTTGAAATTTCTAACAGCCATAAAATCATCTAAACGCACTTTTATAAATCTGAAGGGAACACCGGAGGAGCCGGAGAAAAAAATCCAGACGACCACGAGGAAAGAGACCACGCAGACTCCAAATATACAGCAGGCGTCAGGGTCAGTGATTGAACCCTCGCCTGCCTACCAGGCAAGAAAGATAATATCACAACCACCGTGTCCACCCAGAATTGTAACAGTTCACCAGATAATTCGTTTTCGCTTCAGGTATTTGTCGAAAACTTTTTGTGGAGTTATCTACCACTGATCACCTGAAGCCCTTTTGGTAAACCACTGCTGGATTAATTGACAATACTTCACCAATGCCAATTGATTAGTGCCAGTTGAGATATCACACGCCACTGATGTTAGCCGTGTGCGTGTATCAATCGGAGTGGTTAAAATATCCTCCATAACTTAATTATAGATTTGAAGTTTTCGTGACTGCAAGAATCCATACAATAAAAATGAAACAACTAAATTTTCATTTTTATTTTATTTTATTATATTTTACCTACGTGACTTTACCGAATAAAAACAAAGAGTATCCTCCATAACATAAAAATATGGGTTACATCGTGAATTCAAATATATACAGTGAACGTAAGTTAGTTTTTTATAGCAGTGTACAGTATATAATTAAATTAGAACTGTGGTATGTGAAAGGTTAAGAGTTTGGGGTGATTATTAATAGTTATGGCTGGCCTTTTTCATTATTTATTGTTCACTCTGTAAATCAAAAACCTATTGTTTGCAATTATAGGGTCACTGGCTCTGTTATTGTATGGTATAACCTTAACCCAAGCTCTTAGTTAAACAAGCCATGCAGGCTATCATTCACCTTCAAAATTATCATCAATTTATTATCAATGTTAGTTGTGTTTTTTTACTGAATGTGCACAGATAGAGCATGATTGTATTTCCAGATCAGTGGACGCCACACTCGGCCAAGAATTACGCCTTTCGTTTGCACGTAACCCCCCCTCTCTCCCCTTACTTTCATGGAACAATTAAATAATGATCGTTTTAAACCCGCCTTTCAAGAGCGTGTGAATTTTGAGACCCCCAGAGCCTTATTATTTCTAGAATCGCTCAGCCAACCCCTCCGCTCTCTTCACCCCAGTCACCCCCCTTCCCCCCATCCTCCAAACACTTCTCTCAAACGCCTGCCAAGCCTCTTCAGTCATAACGATTGCGTCCCGTTTCAGATGCCACCAAGAGGGCCAGCACACACAGTGCCCGTTGTCCAAGTTGTGAAGTAAAAGCGGCCCTTGGTTCCACAGTAAGCTACTATGCAAGTTCAGGCTGCGAAAGGTTGCTCTTTAAGGACGTGACCTAGATGCTACGTGTTGCCCGCTGCTGGCTTTGAAAGACGTTAATTAAAATAGATTAAGACTAAAAGATGTGTAAGAAAACAGTATATGTCGCATTTGAGTATATCACACATTGTCAGTGTCCAATTGCAATTTATAAGCTGTATTAAAAATGTTTGGTGTTCATAGTTTTACTAAAAAAAATTTCCAAAAAGACAAATAATCCTTCATGATATTATGCATACATCAGATTGAAAACAAATCTTCAGACTGATTGAGGATTTCTGGCTGAACAAGGGACATTATGTACCCAAACTAATAACAGCTACAGTGATGAATCATACACAGTAACTTCCTAACCTATTTAATGAAAACTAATTTAAAAATATGTGTATATATTGTTCTTAGCACACAAACATATAACGGTGTAATTATTTTTTCTTCAAAACTTTATCATATGATCCGCTATCCAGCGCCAATCTATCATTTGCAAGTGCTGTATGTAAATATGCCCGTGGATGAAAGACACACACAACAAATGTAACAATCACACAAGTTAACAAGTTAACAATAACGTCTCCCCCCCCCCACCACTGCCCAATCACTCTCGCCTCGGCGTGTCATCTTGGGTACACTCTGCCGCCCTACGATGGGTACCCTCTTAGTTATTCCACCTCTACAGGGGGGCAAGCGAACACCTGCACCCCCCCCCCCGACCCCTCCTCACCACCCCACCGGCCCCCACCAACCCAAGACGGCCAATGCCCCCCGATCCATCCATCCATACGTATACCTCCCACAACCCTTCGCTTCTCCCCTCTTTTTTTTTGTGTTTCGTTGCTGAATACAAAAATGCTGGTGGGGGTGGTGGTGGTGGTGGGGGGAGTTCATGCGGCGGTCGCAGCCTTTCATGGGCTGCTCAATACGGCGTGAATGTGCAATTACCCGACCAAACAAGAGCGCCTAGCCGGATCCCCGTGCGGCGAATGCTGACGCCTCGTAATGGGAAGAATAATTCCTTGTGACAATCTGTAAACAGTCGGAGGCGGTGAAAGACGCAGGTGTGGGGGACAGAAAGGGGCGATCTTTTCAGCCGCCGTCTCCTCGGGGCCCCCCCCCACCCACCCCGTATGGAGAGGGCTTATTTTGAGAGGCTGGTGCTCCCTCCGTCCGAGGGATTTCAATGAGATCTCTGCTAACTATACGCGCAGCAGACTTTCGTGAACATGTGTTCTTTTCTTCCGCGGTGGGAAAAAATATATATCTGCGCCCGCGAGTTTGGTGGAAAGAGTCGTGGTGGTCGTAAGATGCGAAGAAAAATGTTTTAACGAGTTGGCTGTTGTGAAATTAATTAAAGAAAATAATGTTGTGTGATGACACGTTCTTCCCCCCAACAGCTTAAGAAAGTTTTCGTGACTAATTTGTGGTATAAACATCGGTCTTTCAAACCTATTAAGTTCTATCGCTCTTGCTACTTGATTCAACTTATGAAATTAAGTTTGACAAAACTGAGTTTCAGTTTCCTTAAGTATGTAATTTAACTTATTTCGCACCGTACGTAGCCAACCATGCTAATCGGAGGTGCTTATGACATTGTCGGCAAGATTTTTGCTGCAATTGTAAACGTGAAATTACATCTCTGTATTCAAAATAACCTCGGCATCGATACAATATGTTCAGTGGGAAAACATGACTTCATATTTATGAGAAGATACTGTAGGAAATGATACACACTGATTTTTGTTTAAGTTAATAGGCTTACTTTTAAGTCCCGTCTATCATAATTATCCATTTACACTTGTAATAAAAATAATAAGTTCAGTGTACATACAACGACATGTGTAAATATATAAAATAGAAGATAAGTACTGAACATAAATGCAAATGTGTAATTACCCAGTCATGCAAACCTTTTATTTCTGAATATGACGGATTACATTTTTTTTATTTTCATTATATCTCCGCAAAGTTTAAAACATGTTTGTGATACTGCATTTGCAGTAGTCCAAAGGCACAATAAAAAAAAAGACCTCAAACACACATTCGTTAATGGAATTGCCCTAAAAAGGAAAAGAACATATAATAGGAGTCACTTCAAATGTTGTCCCTCTTCCTTAGCACATAGATCAAATCTGTAGCCTATTATGTTTTCTTCCTTTTTGGACAATTTGCAAACGATAACTTGAATACCCACGCATGGAACATTGGGTGTTAATTGCAATGAAAAGTCAAGCAGAGCCGCTGTGTCCGCTGTTCACCGTGCACTCAAATGGCCCTAAGGAGACCTTACAAAGGGTCTGAGCCTTAATCTGTCGGGCTGGAGAGGAAACTAACAACCCTCTGGGGGTATTGACCACCCTTGAGGGCTCTTGACAGGAACCTTGTAGAGACGGTACCTTATAACCTGCACTTAACCTGGCCCAAAGCTGACTTCTTCGTGGTCTATGTATCCCCAGGTATCACCTGTATCTCATTAGGATACGTGCTAGTGGACAATGTCTACAGCATTAACATCAATTCGTCAGGTAATGCCAATGTCGCCATTGTACCCAACATGCACGTATGTTGCCCGTCGTGCTATGTATTGTGTTAACATTTGTATGAATGTATGTTGAACTTCTTTCGCACCGTACGTAGTCAACTGTGCTAATCGGAGGTGGTAAACGGCATTTGGAAGTTCCACAAAACAGGCAACCTCACAGTCAAATAAAAAAAAAAAAATCATAATTATTTATAACATTTGGTAATCGTGCCATTATTATAGCACGTGTCTATCATGAAGGCGCTATGTTTTTACACACATAGTCTGTAGTAGTTTCACACTTGGGGACGATGTTCCATATAGGTGTATTCTCAATTGCGTAATTTGTGGGTAATTTTTTTGAGTTTGGAAAACTTGGACCATGACGCACAATAACTTCCTCATGACGGACACTAACCTCCTTAATTTCAGGTGATGTCAGAGGATGTTTTAATGTCCACTGTGAGCAGGTAATATACCACCCGCAGTAGAAACAGGATGACCTGACAGATTCGAACAGCGAACGTCTGCAACAAGCTGTCGAACGCAGTACCGCTGGGCCACGTCGCTACCCACAATAATGCATATGTGGTGTGTTTTTTCCGGAAATTATCAGCAGTATTAGAACATATAACTTTTTTTATTGAATAAGCGAACGTTTTTAAGCTGAAATGGCCATGGTGGAAGGGAAGCACATGACCGGCTTAGATATTTAGAGTATTTGGCTGCTATACATTTCCGCGTGATGATAAGCCACTTCGTTGAGCTATCATTTGTGGCCAGGTCGATCCTGAAAAATAGCTATACAGCTCAGTGGGCCTTGCCTGGTAAAATAAAAAAAATAGTTTCGTTTTGAAATGTCACTAACCACTGGTGTTTGACGTGGCCGGGAATAAAACTCAGGTGACTGATCTCACAGGACGATGCGCCTATCACTGTGCAACTGCTTCATCCATTTTTAGTGTTTCGGGCGAATGATCTGTTACACCGAATCAACATGATACAATCAAGCAATCCAGCAAAAGGGCCTGAATCTTACATTGTTACACCACCTGGCCGATAAAGGTCAAGTTAACATTGCATATACTGTATCTGGGGATCATTCAAGGAAATAGATACCAATACATCATTGTCACTTTGTAATGAATTTGACAAGTGATATCTGACAAGGACCCTTGAACTAATTCGAGAATAGGTTGAAATGCTACACTGATAAAATAGAAATACAGGTCGGGAGAAGCTTATTATTTTTTTACGAATAAAATGGCATTATATCCACGATAGAGTGATGAAATCTGGCTCAGATACGATTATAGTTTGCTCAGGAAATCATCACGGGATCTGATAATGGTTTCAGGAGGACCAAACTTGGCATATTTATCCACTTTTCTTGAGCAATTTAATATTGTTTGCGTACTAGAACGCCCACAAAATATCCAAATAAGGCACTCAACAGGCAGAAAGCTATTTTCTGTACCTCCTCCTACAGGCATTAACTCATAACCCTGTATGTGGGCATCACGCAAGATAATGGATAAATCGCTATGTGATCCATCAACCTTATCTCTGAGTTGCCAGATCACAAGCGTTGACCACCACACCTTTGAGTACAATTGGTTACATTCCAATCCCTCGACAATATTATACATCTACAGAAACCTCACTCTTTATGTATGGACACAGGACTGCTATCGTGACGATGTAAACATGAATGAAACATTGCAAATGGAGGCTCATCATTGTACTAATTTCTGTTGTCGAGTTCAACGAATTACGTACCAGTCACATCAGAATTGTGATGATTGAAAAAAAACATTAAAATACATAAACAGTTGTAGAATTATGATTCGAGAAATATAATTCAGCTGTCCGTCAACCAATGGCTGCACTAAATGTATTTTCCCACTCTCCAGGTTCGGGCACGCCATCTGTATGTACGTGTATGTTTAACTTGTTTTGCACCTATTCTTTGGGTCTTTCGGTAAAGTCACTTAGATAGGTTTAAAGAAAATAACACCTACGTAGCCAACTGTGCTAATCGGATATGTCATCTCAAATAATCCTTGCTTGCACTGATTATGCTTCTCATTTTGTATGTGGAATGACAAGCACCTTTCAAATAAATCAACAGTACAATTATTGTTAATTTATAAGAGAGGGTTCATAATGAGGTGGGTGCGAGTTCATGTCTAGGCCTGTTCACCACTTCCAATGTCATCTCTTAAATTTTCTTTACAAAACATTGCATCGGCAAATTACGTTTCTGTTCCAAAACGATCACTCAATAATTGTGTGTGTGCGTCGTAGCGAGACGTGCAAATGTGCACGTAAAATAATGTTCTGCTTGTGAATGGGATACAATTATATAAGTGTAAATGTATAAATTGTCAAGTTGAAATAAATGCAACTTTGGACAGAGTGAATGAGTTGTACGTTTAAATAATTAACACAGGAACTAATTCCATCATATCACAGTTGTAATCAGGAACATACTCTAAAATAATAATAATGCCTAAATCACAGCACACGACACCGACAAAGGCTTTATAAAGAAACAATTCTGTTTTGGGAAGCCAATTATGTAGTGATTATTTGGCGATGCTGCTGCTGCTTTGACAGTGTCGCAAACACATGCAAATAACAACAACAACAACAACGCATTCATCAATAATAACACTGTGGCCTTGAAAGGAAAACAAATCTATAAAAGGTGACGCTTCGAGCAATGGCCCTTCTTCATGCCACATGTATTCAGATGCTCGTCTACAGCCGTCTGGAACGCTCTTTCTTCCGATATTCGGAAGCCACGGGTGCTATGCAGTTTTAAATCTATATTGAAATTGTATTCCTTTAGAACTGCTCTTACTGTGTTTCATTTGTTGTCCTTCCCCCGCACCTCAGATTAGCACGGTTTGCTACATAAGGTGCGAAAGAAGTTAAACATGCACACACAGTACATCCTATTCGGTTTGTTGTTTAAAGGAGCTCGTCCTGGGCTCGGTGAAAAGGGCCCTCGGGCAAGCGCACTCCAGACGTGATGGCAACTCAGAGGCGGATTTTTAAATAAGTAATATAAAAAAATAAAAAAATGTAAACACGCTTTAATGAAATGTACCGTACTATTAATGGAAGAACTCCACGACTACAGCAAGTGGCCCCGAATTTTTCCATAATGTAAGGGACCGTGGCCAATTACAGCCAACGTGAGTTTACCGTGGACAATTATACCCAAGCCGAAACATCACATATAAAAAAGAATGTTATAAAATTTATGTTTTTATTTATTTTGTATGATAGAATATGGTATTGTCATCAGTATGGCATAAGTATACCACGTCTGCAGTCGATACCACATTGGGAAGTGGGTTAAATTGAGTTACAAGATTTGAGGATACAACAACAACAGACAGAGTGAGTTAAATAAAATCGTGTAATAATAATAATAATAAAAAGATCCAGCGTGGCCTCTTGACCGTTCCGCTCGCACGAGGCCAACAACTTCGACGGGCAGCCGCAGTTGTTTTCTTGCACGCGATGCGTCAGTCAGAGCCTCACTCGGACCGAGGCGTTGCTAGCACAAGGGAGAGCCTCGGTGAGTCTCGTGCTAATTGTGTCAGGAAGGTGCAGCTAGCTGGCTAACCAGCGACGATTGCCGGACGACCAAATCATCCGGAACGCGCCCGAACTCGTCAGCTCTCGGAAGCTCAGCAGGTTTGAGCATGGCTCGTGCAAAAATTCGGCGACCACTATACACAGAACGGGCGCTGTACGCTTCTGTGGGCTTGTATGTTGAACTTCTATCGCACCGTACGTAGCCAAAAGAAGTGCGGGGGAAGGACAACAAACTACAACGTCCACAGAGGGCCCAACACCAAGAGGCACCGCTGCACCATGATAATGCTTCAACGTCTACGCTCCGCGCCTTCATTGGCGTGGCGAGAAATGGTCAAATAAACCCCACGCCATGCAGGGTCGTGGGGCTGATCCCATCCAGTCATGAATAGATTTTAATAAAAAAAATAGTTCTAAAGTTGTAATGCATGCACGTCCAAGAAACTTTGTAAGCGCGGCACATCGTTGGCAAAATGTTAACTACCTCGCCTGGTCTACAGGAGGTCGTGGGTTGGATCCCGCCGACCCTGACGCCTGCTGTCTATTTGGAGTTTGCAATTTCTCCCCGTGGTCGCGTGGATTTTTCTCCGAGGCCTCCGGGGTTTTCCCTCCACATTTCTAAACATGAGTGGAGCGTACCTTGCCTGCTATAAATGTCCAGGTGATAAACCACTTCGTTCAGCTATCATTTGTGGCCAGGTCGCTTCTGAAAAAATAACTCCTCAGTTCAGTGAGCCTTACCTGGTAAAATGTTTTGGTTTAGTTCATAGTTGTCTCGTTTAAATCACAGACGAGCTGGAAGGCAACCCGAACCGGCACTACCTAAAACTGCCAGAGGTCTGTGACCCTAACTTGGGACGTTTGGCGAACCCCATTAACGTGGGAGGACACCGGCTCACCCGGAGAAAACCCACGCCTACGAGAGGCAAACAACGTCATCTGTTCCATCTGCACACGTCCGCTATGATAGAGTCCACGTTTGCTCTACCGCCGTCTCATGGCAAGCCAGGGTATGGCACCTCGAGTTTTGCAACAATGTTGCGATCCCACCAACTCCTCCGCCTCGACAATGGTGGTTCTGCAGGCGTGCTCAGCAGCCACCACCTTTACCAGGGGCTGTACACCGGTTGGGATGTGTGACCGACGTCCCCATATCGAGCACTGGCCACTGAGTAGAACATTGTATTTTATTTACTTTCATTTTACAAAGTAAGGCCCACTGAGCTCTATTTTTCAGAAGCGACTTGGCCACAATTTATAACTCAACGAAGTGGCTTATCACGTGGAGATTTCAAGAAGCCAAATACTCTAAACGCACGTTGATTGTGAAAGTGGAGGGGGGAAAGCCGTAAGACCCGGAGAAAAATCCACGCGACCACCAGTACTCGAAAAGCCTAAAGTGCTGTATATACGAGCCAAACCGCTGCACACCAAAATCGCCGTACACATTAAGAGATAAACAACCTACTTGCTGTACTACACCATGCGGCGAACTTTATTTGCTTTTAAAGGTGGGCGTCCCAAGCTCATGGTCTCAGTGTGATTCGCAAACCCCGTTTATAAAGCGCACGCCGTGGAGCTCAACGCAGGCAGACTGCATGTACACGTCTTGGGAAATCGCCTGATGAAGCCGGTTGTTGAAATCACCAGCGACACGTGACGGAACTCAAATTGTCGTGGGGTGACCCTCCAACACACCGCCGGTGTGCTGAAGTAGTTACCAATTGGCACGTTTTGTTTACGTGACAAACCCTGAATGATTGGCTGTGTCGGGTGGTGGTGGGTTAACGACACATTTATATTTACGCGATCTAACCCCTCCTTTATTAATTATGAATGCAAATACAATGAGTTTTGCAAGAGCTTTATCACCATCTCCTGGCCACCGCACTGGTGGTCAAGAGATGGCGGTGCAGCAACAGGATTAAGCCTCGGTTGTAAAGAGACGCGCGTTATATAAAAACGTACGCACTTCACTGAATCGATCCGTACGCAGTATTATCCTGTGAAACGTGTGGTGGCTTTTGCTGTAGGTTCTCTTGGTTTGTGCTCGCGACAAGAAGCCAGCCACTCACTCATGAAGCTGCCGAGTTCGTTCGAGTCAGTGGCGTGACCACATTATCAGCTCGGGGGGGGGGGGGGGGCGCAATCGGTCGTTAAATTAAAATGAAACGCGGAAGGGACACGACATTATTTTCATCTAAATTAATTGAAACCGTGTTTTAAATAATTGCGTTGTTCTCTTACACCATTGTTGTTGACAAGATATCTCGTGGTGGCTGTCGAGGGGGGCCCAGCTCGTATCTTTGGCCACCGTGGGACGTGAAGGCGGACCAGGGAACCCACTGGTCTCCACGCGAGCGACGCCACTGCCAACGGGGCAGGACCCTCCAAAAGAAAAGAGAGACTAGTGAGCGAGACTTCGTCGAGTTAAATCAAAGAAATGAGTCGCATAACGAATATCCATCAAGTTGTTCGGTAATGCTATCCGCATATTTCCTACAAATATTAAACAAAAACACACCACTTCGTTTGTGTTGAGTCAAGTTATGGGCTGTTTGGACCCGGAATTGGCAGGAATTGAAATCGGGTGTCCAAGATAGTATAAGACGACAAGCGCTCCATCAGACTCAGCAACCATCCTCCCTCCCACCCATCCCCTCTCCGCACCCCAACCATAGCCCTCTCGCCCACCCATCCCCTCTCCGCACCACCCTAACCCCGACCGTGTAGCCCCTCGCTTATTCTCTGTGAAATCCCTCTCTACCCCCATGTATCTCCACGTTCCGTACCAAACTCTCGACCATAACCCCCCCCACACTACCACTTCCCCGAATTCAGCCACCCTCCCCCCCTCCTCCCAAACCATCCCTCCACCCCCCCAGTTCCATCCCACATCGCTCCCACCCCTACCCCTACCAGAGCGCCGCGAAGGGGCACTCCGCTCCAATATAGAAGCGCCGTAGCGGCGTTCGTACCGCACCCTTCTGCGGCGCGTCCGAGCCGTGCAGAAGAACCCAGCATCGCTGCCGACATCAATTAAATAAATAAATCTGCCGCGACTTCCAGGCCAGTTCCCCCCCGCCCCCCACAATCATTTAAAAGAAATACTCCCACCCCGCCAGCCACCTATCCGACTTAACTCGAGCGCAGGCGAATGTGTTAATTAAGCCATTCATTGCAAAGCCGTCCGGCCAAAGTGAGAGCTCTCGGGAAGAGGAGGAGGAGGAGGAGCGCATTTGACCGTGGCACTCACGCGCGCGCGAGTCCGCGCCGAACGAGCGGCCACCTAAATCCGGGGCGTTGGGTGCTCGACGACTTCGCTTGCTACGCCACTGCCCCCCGCTGCAAGCTCCGCGGCGATGGTCAAAGGGACGCCTCTGGTCGTGCTTCAGTACGCGATGCTGTGCGCGCTGCTGCCGCAGTGTCCAGCGCAGAAGGCGGGGCTCAGGGTGAGTTCGCGCGAGATGATTTTTGTTATTATACCGTTGATCACTATCTACGCGACGAGCGTGTCGCTCAACCCCTTCACCCGCGTGTGGCACCGTCGCTTGCGAGTTATGTCTGAATCTCAGCTGGGCTTCCTCCCCGTCTACGATGGACTCAGCCTTTAAATGACTACAGTACCTGGTGCGGTGTGTAAAGTGTCAGTCCCCGGGGAGATAAAGGCGTCCAAGACTTAATAGGTGCTCGGACAGCACTCGTCTGTGTCAGGCTATGTGGGGGATCTTTGTTTTTGTCTGTGTCACTGTCGCAGTGTGTGTGTGTGTGTGCCTGTGTGTGTGCCTGTGTGTGCGCCTGTGTGTGTGCGTGTGTGTGCGCCTGGCTGATCCCGTAGTGTAGCGGTTAGCGCGCTGTGCTAGACACCCGGTGACCCGAGTTCGTTTCCCGCTGACTGTCAACACACCAGTGACGATTAGTTGAACCGATCCTGAGTCTCCCCTAGATCGACTCAGCCTCAAAAGAGTACCTGGAGCGGTGTGTGCAAACAGCGCTACTGGGGAGACAAAGGCGGTCGTGCGTAGTGCTGGCCACCCACCCCCTCGTGTGCCGTGCCGGCCTTCATAGGTGCTCGCTAACAGCACTTGCCCCAACAGTCTGTGAAGCCTTTACGGGGTGTCTTTGTCTTTTGTGTCTGTACGCACCTCTGTGAGCGTCTATGCCAGACTGCCTATCGATACGCGCATGTGTGTGTGTGTAAGGGTATCATCGGTGGCGCAGTGGTTCTTGCACTGAGCTAAGATTCCGGTTCTCTGAGTTGAACTCCCAGCCATAGATAACATCAGTGGCAATTGATATCTGAACCGGCCATGGGCCTCCTCTAGGTCGACGTAGCCTTAAATACATACCCAGTGCGTTGTGTATATACTTTATATTGTGTGCCGGGCCGGCCTTAATAGGCGCTCGCTAACAGCACATGCCCAAACCGCCTGCTAAAGGCTTTATGTGGAACCTTTAATTGCGCACGTGTGTCTGTGTGTCATTTTGTCATTGGTGGCAAAAGTGGTTCTTGTACAGCTTAAGAATTCCGGCGAACTGGGTCCAATTCCTAGTCACGGACAAATAGGCGGCATCCGAACCGGCCACGACATCCCCTAGATTGACTCAGCCTTAAATGAGTACAACTGCGGCCGAGCATGATGATGGCCACACCACATCGTACTGACCTTAATTCGGGGCATGCTCCTTAAGCTGACTTGGGAGCAGTCAATGAGAGAGTCCAATGAAAGACTCCACGGGGATGAGTTTGTATTTGTCTTCTACGTGTGCATGTGTGAAATGTGCATGGGCAGCGTATCCAACGTTTCGCGCACATCACTGCACTGCAAAGTCAGCTGTATGAGCTCGCATCCTGGCCACGGTACAACATCAATGAGAATTAGATCCTGAACTCGACGTAGGCCTTTCTCGCTGGAGGTCGATTGAGCCTAAAATTACTTTCTGTTTATGATGAACATCAGTAGTTCTGGGGAGACAAAGGCGGACGGGACGTTCGTGTGCATGGCCACCCCACCGACTCTGTGTGTTGCGTTGACCTTAATAGGCATTCGCTAACAGCACTTACCCAGGAGGACTATGGGAGAACGTTGGGTTCGATTTGCGCGTGATTATGGTCCTAGACATTGACGTGCAGCCACGCTGGTGGAATTTTGGATCGAAATCAATTGACATGCAAATTAGGTGGCCACACATAACGAATTGGGCCGCGACAGAGCGCTAATTGCCTTGGCCGATTCCGCAACGGCACAATTTGTCATTCGTCGGGGTTCGAATCATCGCGAAGTGCGTGTGTCGGTGAGTGTCCATCAAAAACTGGCGTGTCCAAGGTAATTCGCACGGTCACGTCTCCATTGTGTGCGTGAGTGATGTGCACGAATGTGTCCCGCGGAATATGGATTCGATGGACTTGAACGAGAGCGCACGATTTTGGAGATCTGTCCAGCCGCGTAATTACAGGGTCATTACTCGTGTAATAATAAATAAATATTTCCCGCACCTCCGATTAGCACGGTTGGCTACGTACGGTGCGAAAGAAGCTCAACATACATACATATTAACGACAACACACCGCCATTTCGGCACTGAGTGGCGGTGATGTCACCACGGCGATTGTGCCAGGCTCGGTGCACTTCGATGCCACGTGAAGTGTGGAGGGTTGGCAGGCAGGAGGTCATGGGACAGACCCAGTTGCCATGGTTTAACTGACGGAGATGACTGGTAGATGCGCCAACTGTGCTCCCCACTGTGGCACGCACATGTAATAATCTATGTTTATTCAATAGGAATTTCCGGCCCTTTGTCAAACCACTTCTGGGTGGAGGGCCTCCACTCTCCACGCCGGGTTTGGTCATTATAATTTGTCTAGCCATACTTCACCACGGTAGTTTGCGCAGGTTGGTGAATGAGGCACCCAGGATATTACTCGCCACTGATGTTAGCCCGAACTGGAAATCAAACTCAGATGGCCCAAAGTTCCGCTTTTAGAGAGAAACCATAAAAATTTGCATCACTTGCTCGCTCACTCACTCACCCACAATCGGCTACGTGAATGTATTAGATGTCATCTTAGCATTTGATAAACAACTGATAAACACGGATAGATGCTCAGTCAACAATGCTGCTGGGATTAGCAACTTCATACGCTGCCCACAAACGTCACGTTCGCTCCGCGTGGTACGCCTGTGTTCTGAAGCCATTCACTCGGCTCCATCTCTGCGTGATCATCTCGTCTTGCTATGAAGCAGCTGTATTTGCTTGCCCCTTTTACAAGTGTGCAAAGCCACCGCACCCCGCGTGATATTCAACAAATACAGCATCATACTCTTAGTTCTTTCGGTAAAGTCACGGAGGTAAAACCGAAAGAACTAAGAGTATGAATCCTTGCAGTCACGAAAGCTTCAAATCTAGAATTAAATACAGCATCGTCTATTTGATATCCTGTATGCATTTAGTGCCACGTGCGTGCGTGTTTGGATGTATGGCTAGCGTAAGTGTAGTGGATCGCTCACTGCACTATAAACCTGCCCACCCGAGTTCTATTCCCGCTCACGGCCAACATCGTTGGCGAATATATATGTACCGGTTTTGGGTTTCTTCTAGGTCGACTCAACCTCAAATGAGAAGCTGGTATGGTGTGTAAACACTAGCACTGGGGAGACAAAGACGACCGGTGGCTAGACGTGGTTGCTGGCTACCCACCTCCTCACGTGCAGTGTTGACCTTCATCGGAGCTACTTGCTGACGCCACTTGCTTTCAACAGTCTGTTGATGCTATGAGAGGTATCTTTGTCTTTGAATGAAGGTTCCAAAATTGGTTCGCATATCACTCGCCACTGATGTTCGCCGTAGCAGGGAATCAAAGGCAGGTAGCTGGGTTCACAGCACAATGCATGACCACTGCTCCACGCTGTGTTGGTTTGTCGTGTGGTTCATGACAGGGCTTGCACGCAAAATTAAATTATAATTTTCCAGTCTCTGGAACTAAACCGTGACTTGAAGATCGTCATTCATTTCACAAGTCGGTTTCAGAGATCACCACTGTGATTCATCATTCGTGTTTTTGGGCTAAATAATGTAGACCGTGTGGGTATAACACACGAATTAGACAGGAAAGTGGGCACAAGACAGAGGAAAGTGGACACAAATAATGACACGTGCAGTGGACACTTATGGCCTATCTGCCCATGGATCGTGATGATGATGATGAGACGGGTTTAGTCCACGTTGACTACACAACAGTAGAGAGAAAGAAGGGAAGACACTATATTCTGAAAGTCTGACAGCAAAGTCAATTTTACTTTTGCTTAAACACGTGGCGCTTTCTCTGGAGAGAGAAAACAAATATCTGCCACTCAAAGCGCCATCACGTTCCCCCGGTCTCCTCTGTACAGGTAGCGTGCATCGACTGCCGCCAAATGCTCTACGCGTGCGTCATTCTCTATGTGCTCACTCGCCCCACCGCGTGGATGTGCGGCGTAGCGTGCGTATGTGTGTGATGTGCGTGTGTGTGTGATGTGCGTGTGAGTGATGCGCGTGTGTGTGATGTGCGTGTGTGTGTGATGTGCGTGTGAGTGATGCGTGTGTGAGTGATGCGTGTGTGAGTGATGCGTGTGTGAGTGATGCGTGTGTGAGTGATGCGCGTGTGTGTATGATGCGCGTGTGTGTGTAATGCGCGTGTGTGTGTGATGCACGTGTG